>JBAMNC010000062.1:0-373571 GCA_037902135.1 Cetoscarus ocellatus
GGATTCATGACTGTGTTAACAGGAATCCACAAACAAAAGGCTTTGTTTCATTTGTCTATGACACGATTCAAACTGCAGCCTCTCCTTCTCTTCACCATATAAAGACCGGATGGGAGAGGGACCTCAACTTGCAGATGCCAGATGTGACCTGGCAACTGGCAATGAGTAGAGTGAACACATCCTCCATTTGTGTTCGACATAGTCTACTTCAGTTCAAGATATTTCACAGACTTCACCTCTCCTGGAGCAGACTAGCTAAGCTATATCCAAATATTGATGCAAAATGTGAAAGATGTCACCAGACTGAGGCCACCCTCAGCCACATGTTTTGGTCGTGCTCGAGGTTCAGCTCCCTCTGGCTATCCATCTTTGACACCATTAATATGTTTGTAAGGAAAGGATCAGCCCTAACCCAATTATGGCAATAGTTGGTACCTCACCTAATTGAAAACTCAATAAAAACATTTGAATATTAAGTATGCCTGAGTTTGAGTATGAGTATAAGTTTAAGTATAAGCATAGCAAGTATACTACAGACCATACTTGTTGTATACTAGAAAGTATACAGATTTAATACTCTTATATATAGTTTATAAAAGTATACTTTAAGTTAAGTTTATAAGGTCATTTTAAGTTTACAAAAGTTCGCTCTCAAGTATACAGCAAGTACACTTATCGATATCCTACTAGTGAACTAGGTATATACTTCTAGTCCATATCTTAGTTTATTGAAGTATACTTAAGGTATATAAACTAAAACATACTATTTTTGCTATTTTACTAGTTTACTTGTTATACTTTAAGTATACTTGTAAGTTCTACTTTTTTGTGATTCCCCTTCATGCACAGATTAAACCAAAAAGTTCTGTATCACAGTCAAAACTATGACAGACTGGGATGCTGGTTTGGGGGAGTGGTTAGCAACCAGGCACGACCCATATAAATACTTCTTACGGCCCGGGTTCGAGTCCAGCCTGTGTCCAGTCTGCAGAGAGTCTTCCCCTGCTCTCTCTCACCCCCTTTCACAGGCCTGTCCACTGTCACTGTCTCTCCTATCAATAAAGTCATAAAATGCCCCCAAAAAATATAAAAAACAAAACAAAACACAGTGACAGACTAAAGAAGAGATACAACAGTGCTGTAATATTAAAAGATGGTACATTTTGTTTAGTTAATGACTTGGTTATTTTTTAACAAATGTGTTCACATCAAATTTTTGCTTTTTATCATGTGTCAAACTCTCTTGTGTTTTATTTGAGGTGCTTCCTAAATCAGACAGGTCTCGATGTGAAGATTCATCGATCAATGTACAAAGTACTTTCATATATGAGGTTAAAAAACAAACTGTTATTGCTGTCTGGCCTGATATGATTAAAACAAAATGTGTTCTTGTTGAAACAGATGACGCTGAGTACATAACACCATTGCCAAACCCTTATGAAAGAGACTCTCACCCCTAAACTTGACTAAAGCTTGATCAATAAAGTCAAGTCAAATGTTTCTCTGTCACAAAGGTGAGTACACCCCTCACATTTCACCAAATATTTTACTATATCTTTTCATGGGACATCACTGAAGAAATGACACAATATAAAGTAGTGAGTGTCCAGCTCGTATAACAGTATAAATTTACTGTCCCTTCAAAATAACTCAACACACAGCCATTAATGTCTAAACTGCTGGCAACAAAAGTGAGTACACCCCTAAGTGAAAGTGTCCAAATTGGGCCCAAAGTGTCAATATTTTGTGTGGCCATCATTATTTTTCAGCACTGCCTTAACCCTCTCGGGCATGGAGTTCACCAGAGCTTCACAGGTCGTCACTGGAATCCTTTTCCACCCCCCATGACCACATCATGGAGCTGATGGATGTTAGAGACCTTACACTCCTCCACCTTCTGTTGGAGGACACCCCACAGGTGCTCAATAAGGTTTAGGTCTGGAGACATGTTTGGCCAGTCCATCACCTTTACCCTCAGCTTCTTTAGCAAGGCAGAGGCCGTCTTGCCACAGCCATAGTTGCCAGGTCTGCTTATTATAAGCGACTCTTGGCTTCTTTTTTTGAAAAGTTGCTTGTAAATATTAGCAGTTATGGGTTGCGTTTTTTTGGGCTTGTTCCAAATGTGCAGTTGCTAATTTGGGCTTGTTGTGCCCCTAAACCCAGGAGGGATCTGATGCTCAATCTACTACCCATATAAACTCAATTCAGAAGTTACACAAACTATTTTGTGCCACCCCAAACAAAAATGTAAATTTTACCGTAAGAAGAGGCAAAAATGATGTTTTCACCAAATGAAGTCCTTATAACCAGAATTAAATTGATTTCTAATGTAGCTGTTACCGTTTTCACCATAATAAAGCTGTAGAGGATCAACATAAAACTGAGATAAAAGCCTGACTATGTCTGTTTGTTTACAAAAATCAAGGTTAGACAGACTATTTGGTGATAATAAAATTATAAATAACAGTAGCCCCTCCCTTCACTTCTGTATAAAGAAAAGGACGTTCCACCTCCAAACTAAAGAATGTTGAAGAAGTAAATTAAGAGACAAATAAGAAAAAATGTCAGTGTGAAATTGAAATGTAATGTGGATAAAAAAAATAAAAAATAAAAAATGTTTTACTTGATTTCTCTCTCTCTTTTTTTTTTTTTTTCAAATTAGCAACTGCACATTTTGAACAAGCCCAAAAAAAAACGCAACCCGCAACTGCTAATATTTACAAGCAACTTTTCAAAAAAAGAAGCCAAGAGTCGCTTATAATAAGCAGACCTGGCAACTATGGCTGTGGACTTTGATCAAGACGACCACAGCCTTGTTAAAGAAGGCTAAAGAAGAGTTTTTTTTTTTAATGTACAGCACTTTGTCCTACATTTGATGTATGAAAAGTGCTTATAAATAAAGTTTGATTGATTGATTGATTTTTATTTACCTTTATTCTGTTACAAGTTCTGTTTTTCCATGTTGACACTTGTGATGTAAAAACAGAGTTACTTGCAGTTTGTCCCTGTGTTGAGTTTTTTGTCTATATAATCACCTGAATGTGACATGTGTTACTGGAGGACACCACTAGAGGGTGCAGATGGTGGTAATTCTGAGAGTAAAAGTAACAAAATAAGCATCAATGATCAATATCCTCATCAAATATTTGTTGACCACTGGTTAGAGTCAGACCTCACCTTCAGTATTGACTGTTTCTATGATACGTCTGTGTAGATTCTCATTCATCCAGGTCATGGTCATCTTGAAGATTCAAAAACAAATTCAACACAGTCCAGTTGCCTTGTTTTTGAATCTTCAAACTGTTTCTATGATATTTTCCTCTGTGCACCGTCAGAACGGTCTCGGTGTTATGGTGTAATGTGGAACCATGCTAACTGATGACTTGTTGCTTACTGTGCTGAAAGATGTCATTGTCAGATCACTTTATCAAAGAGCATTAAGTTCATATGTGAGAAAATACAGACAAAGAAAACAAGCTAAGACAAAGAAATCTGCGGACAAAGTCTCTCTTCATTCTGGACGACGTGGACTCGCTGAATCGATGCAGGGGACGCATGGCGGCCATCATGTGTACGCGTCTGCGTTAAAAGCAAATACTTCTCCATCTTAACTGTTAAACACTGACGTTTGCCATTTTCTTTCAAACTAAAAACTTTTTTTTAATCAACAAGAACCCTTCAAGCCCACATTCTGTGTTTTTGAGTTTTAAACCCTCTTCAGTGTTAAACTCTGCGTGACAGAGCACTTCTATGCACAAGACAAAAGACTGCAGCATCAGGACTTCTCCTTCTCCGGTTGTTTAAAGCACCACTGGCAGCTTCCCAAACAGACCTGCCAGTGTGATGTCATACCATTGTTTCATCAGCAGTTATTTTCATCCCATTGGCTCAAATCAAAAAACTGAAGTTAAACCAGTGCCTGATAAAAGCAAAATATGGACGTCAATTTTTTTTAAACAGAAATATTTATTAATTTCTTCAAAAGTGTAAAATGATCTTACTCTGTCAGAAGAGACCAGTTTGAGTAAATTCTAATCTGCTTCTATAATTTTAATAATAACTTTCTTAACGTTGTTTACATGTTTTTTGCTCCTTTTTCATATGAAGGTTTTTTAACAGTGACGGGACAGAAAGTTTCTGATGGAGCTCAGTGACACATGTATTCTAACTTTGTTCCACAAGATGGAGGCAGAGATCAATGCAACGAAGACCCACCTAAACTCTGACTCTAAAATCTGCTTTATGTTTATTTTTATGTGTTGTTATGAGAGTTATTGTAACAAATATGCTTTGGATTTGATAATGTGATCATAATTACTGCAGTAATATATATAATAATGTAATGATACAGTTAAAATTGCTGTTGTTGTTCATTAATGAAACTTTTTTTTATAGAGCTGTCAAGTAGGATTTAGGGACTTAGGCTCACCAATATAAAGTGAAAAGTAATAAAATCAGGATGACTGATGGAAATAAAGAAAAGGCAGAGCAATAACACCAAGAATCATTTGACAAGAATAAATAAAACATTTAAAAACACAAACCAGGTTGTAAAGAATGTTTAAAAGAGGATCTAAAATGAATAAATGTAAAATGATTAGAAATAAAACAATGATCATGATGAGAAAAAAATGAAAAAATAATCATTTAAACATCAAACAATAAAATGTAAATCAACAATAAAATGAGGTAAAAATTGTTACTCATATAAATAATAGCCATAAAAATGATAAAGTTCTACGTAAAGTCCTGGCTGAATGAATGACTTTTTATCTTGCGTTGAAATGTCTCCACATTTTCAGTTCTTCTCAGATCTTCTGAAGTTTGTTGGAACAGCTAAACTCATCATCAGGTTCTGGTTCTTCTCTGTGCAAAGAGAGGAGCACCAGAGGATCTGAGGCACATAGACCAAACCGTCTCTGAGAGGTAGCCTGGTGTAGAGCTTGATAAACTAATAAAATAATTTGATGTTCATCTGATAAACTAATAGGACACCAGAGACTTTCAGACAGGTGTGAATGAGTGCTCCTCCGGTCTGTGTCAACTCTCCTGCAGCAGAGCTCTGTTTTAACTGTTTTTTTCTGATTTATGGTGTTTTTAGGTCGACCAGAGAGGAGAGCGAAGAAGTCCAGCCTGTCAGCTGTAAGAGCATGAATCAGCCTCTCTGTCGGGCTCTGAGGGAGAAATGGATGGAGGCCAACAAGGGCAAGAAAGCAGCTCGATGCAGGAAAACAGCTTCAATAACCGAAAAAATTCAAGAACAGAAACACAACCAGCTGTCAGAACAGAATAACAACATGGAAACGTGCTGCAAGGACAAAAAAAAAAATCATGCATTAGGGCAGAAATTGAACAAATTTAAAAACAATTAAACCCAGAAAACACCTGCAAGAGCAGATCCAAGAATATAACAACAGAGAAGCTCCAGGCCTGCAGGGGGCAGCAGCATGTACAGTATACTGATACTTTAATCCCCAATGTCCAAACATTGAAATATGTTTTTAAAAACTTAAACTCGCAATGCTGTAGCTTCAGTCTTGCCTGCATTGAACTACATCGAGATTCTGTAGGCCGTTAGACCTCGTCAGCCACTCTGGAAATGGCCATACTTTTTTTTTTTTTTTTTAATCATACTTTCAGATGATAAAAATCTGTTTTAGTGACACTCAGAACATGAGCTTCAAAATTAAAATCAGCATCAGAGCCCACCAAGGATTTGGTGCTTGTTGGCTCAGGTTGAGCCTGTTTTGTGCACTTTGGAGGTCAGTTTCTCTCTGATTGTTTTAACCAGTCTTAAGACCTCTGTTTTGTTCAGTCGAGCAGCAAGAATTCTACCTGGCTGGTGACATCAGGGGACACGGCCACATCAAACTGACATGATTAAAAGCCCTAATACTTGTAACCTGTTTCAAGGAGTGGTCGTCAATAGATACGAAGAATTTTCTGTCACAAAGATATGAGCTGAACCATTTAAAACATTTCCTGGGAGGCCCACGTGTGCATTTAATCTATTTAAAAGAATCTGGAGGCGACAGCATTGAAGGCAAATCGAGTCACGAGACGTTCACCAGGGTCCCGTGACTTGCTGTGTGAAGTCTGATGAATTGATCATGAGGCTGCTGACTCGGCTGTACGGCTGTCTTTAGGTGTTACGGAGATATTTGAGTAACACGTGAAAAGTCATACAGATTTAAAAACAAGAAACACACACATATATATTTTAATTAAATAATATGTTTTAATGGATTACAGTAAAATGTAGATGTATGCCACTTTTCTTTAACCCTCTTTTGGGGAATTTGTTTGACATGAATATAAATAAATAAAAAAAAATCTCTTTACAGACACTAAAAACAAACATTATTCTAAGATCTTCTGTCAGGTTTTCTCTTTTGATGGTGGTCTGCATGTCTCCATATTTAAGAGAAGCTGATATGAAGCTGTTGGTGCTCAATCTTGTCTAGAAGGTCCAAACAGCCGGAGCCTGTAGATCCCCACAGGAGGGCAGTGCTGGACTGAAGATGCTCTGAAACAGGCTGATTAAACCCTCAGATGTTTCTGAGGAGTTCAGTGAGCTGCTGCAGATATAATCTGGATCTTTAATATTTAAGTTTGTCCGAGACTCTCTTACCTGTTGATCTGACAGAATTTAGAGTTTAAATGAGTCTGAATCATGATGTTTAGTTTGACACATATCATTCTTAAACCATCTCCAGAGGCTGACCCTACACATATGAAGGTTTCATCATTAACTTTACATTCTGCAGCAGCCGACCTGATGGCACAGGTGGGTTTACCGTCATCCAGGCAGGTATATGACGGTGCCTCAGGGGTCTCACAAAGAGGGGGAGCAGCAAATGTGAGATTTAAGTCTAAAATAACTTTCACACATTAAGACTTGAATTTCAAACGTGTTAATCAAAGGTGATGTTTGGATGAAGCCTTTGAGGAGGGAGGGTTTCCAAATTTCACCCACATTATCAAATATTGTTGATTTATTTGTGTTACCAAAGATAATATGATTAGTTTGATAGAAGTGCTGAAGCAGTGAGTCCTAAATCATGGAAATTGCAGAGCATTTTATATCTTTCCTTCTAAGTAACAAGAGTGGGTTAGACACCTGAGACAAATCTGCTGTCCAACAAGATCAACAGATTTCAACATTTTCTCTACAACATGAAACTCTCCAGGAGGAGCCCCACTCATGACCCCCTCTGTGTCTTAGAGAGCGGTGGAGGAATCAGTCAGAAAATGCAGAAGTGAGTTAGCACTTAGCCTTTCCTGGTTCCAAACTAAATGAGATTTTTCATTAGTTTCAGAAAAGTGCCTGAAATAATAAAATGATGAACACACACACTAGATTTAATGTTTATGATATCACTATAATATTATGATATACCCTATAACGTCACTGCTCCATCAGGTCCTGAAGAATAAACATTTTTCACTGTTTTCACCTCTGATATTTGTTAATATTTGTTTACAAGCAAACATAATATCCAGTGCGATACTCAGTCAAATGTGGTCTACTGTCACACAGTGCTGTCATATTATATTCATATTGTAAATATTGTTAATGTTTAATAGTGTAAATGCCTTAGCCTTGTTCATAGTCTCACTTTACTTATTTTATTTATTTTTTCCATCATAAAGAAGTTGAAGTAGCTTAAAGATTCAGCATGTTGCAACCTCCGTACTTAATTTTTTACTTAATTTTTTCATGCTCTTATCCATTTAAATGTCTGTTATGTATTTTAATGTCTTTTATATATATCCCTACTGCTGTATAAGAGCAACTGAAACAACCGAATTTCCCCTTGGGGATTCATAAAGTATTTCTGACTCTGATTCTGAATGATAAAATGCATCTGATGTTGCCCATTTTTTAAACTGCTGTTGTGGGTTTAAAACAATGGTTGCTAACAACCTGCTCATGAGCACTACAAAAATGGCCGAGGACCCAACAAGCTTTTCTGATTGTTTTTTGATAATCAATGATTAAGGAGGTCACAATGAGATGTTATACTCATGTATTGTAGTTTCCTTTGAGATGAACCGCCATGTTGTAGTTTGATAATAGCTTAATAACAGCTTTTCACTCTGGGTGATTGTGTCCAAGCTGAATAATCATGGAAAGCATTTTTGTTTGTTAAGATTATCACAAAGAAAAGAAAAGAAAAGGAGATGTCAGTGTCATATATTTTTGTTTTCCACAGAGCTTATCATCAACAGGCTTTTTTCCCCTGAAGGTGTTTTTGAGCAACAGCTCTCTGTAATCAGTCACTAGCATTAGACTATGGTTCAAATATGATTAAGTAGGGTTCATTTATGAGGACTAACCTGATGAACACAACCTCAAAGTGTCATAAGCTTAGCTTAATCTCAGTAATAATCATAAATCCATTGGTGAAAGCTCTGGGCTTGTTGAAAATAAGACTAACCCCATGCAGACTTCTGGCCTGGCCTTGAAGAAAACCTCAGCCCTGCTTCGCTCTGAGTGAGGGTCCTGATTGGTCCCCACTGAATCCACCTCTGTCCGCCTGACGCCCACAGAGCAGCAGCCTGATGAGGGGGCCTGATACTGTCCTGAGTGAGTGACAGCTCTGTGGCAGCTGTGAGCTGAAAGAGACCCCCCCCCCCCCCAACCCACACACACACACACACACACATCACAGAGGGAGGGGTCTGTTACTCTGTGACAGCTGTCAGCCCCCCCCCCCCCCCCCCCCACAGATTTCCTCATCATTACCCACACGACCCTCTGTCCCCCGGACCTGTCAGAGCGCAGACACGCCGAACATCCACAGGGAGTAAACATGAATAAAGACTCAGCCGGCCACTTTATTAGGTTGGACTGCCTTCGCCCCACCATCTGAATGTGGAGCTGAAATCCAGACTCATCAGACCAGGAGACACTTTTACAATCTTCTGCTCAGTTTTGGTGAGACCGTGTGATTCTTAGCTGACAGGAGAGGCACCTGGTGTGGTCTTCTGCTGCTGTAGTCCATCTGCTTCAAGATTGGACATGTTGTGTGTTCAGAAATGCTTTTCTCTGCCTTTCTTTATCTCCAACCACTCTGACCATTCTCCTCTGACCTCTGGCATCAACAGAGAACTGCTGCTCACTGGATCTTCTCTCTTCTTCAGACCATTCCCTGTGAACCTTAGGGATGGTTGTGTGTGAGCATATCATGTTAAGAGTCTCTTAGATGGCCTTCTTTCTCCAGTTTGAACTTCGGCAGGTCGTTTTGACAATGCTGAGTCACTGCCATGTGATTGGCTCATTAGCTATTTGCATTAACCATCAGTTCAACAGGCGTCCCTAATAAAAAGGCCGGTGAGTGTATATGTAGATTTAAAGCCCTGCAGAGACAGTCTCCATACTGAAGTCCCTTTAACTGAAATAATCACACCAGCCTCCGTCATTCTGGGAGCAGCTCCTGAAGTTGAAACCTTTTATAAGACAAACATGAAAAATTAAAAACGTGTTTTATTTGATTGACAGATGACATTTAAAAGACGGACCAAAAATAATCTGAAAATGAGCACTTAGCAGCAAACATGTGCCTGAAAACACACGGGGGTGCAGATTAATGGATGTCCTTTCCCAGAGAGCTCCCTTCACTTTATTTTGCTCTTTTATTATTTTATTTTTCTCTGTAGATTCTGGAGCCGAGGTCGATCTGCACAGATGAGTGACAGACCTTGGCACACACCGACGGTAAAAGGGATTTTTTTTAAGTGCTTCACAAAAGCAAAAATCCAAAAAGACTCTTCAGTCGGCCTCACTCCGAGAGGATTCAGGGTTTTATGGTCTGAGGTTGAAAAACAGAAAAAGGGCTTTAAAGCCAAATAACAAACCAACAGGAAGACAAGCCCTGAATTAAACATCATCAACATTTTTAATCAAGTAATAAAAACTGAATTATGATTCAAAACAGTAGAAAATGTACAATATATCCAAATTCCAATGAAGTTAAGACACTGTGCAAAATGTAATTAAAAACAAAATACAATTACGTTTTGATATTTATTCATGTTTTGACACTACAAAGACAAGAAATTTAATGTTCAAATACATACATGTTAAAATACTCTTGGTTTGAATTTGATGGCTGCCTCCATTGGAATAAATTGGTCAAAATGATATATTTTTTAGGACATGTAAGTTAGCATCACACTGGTTCCCTACATCACTTATATACTAAAAGTTGACGCTGCAATAATAAAAGTAAGCAAAACAAAATGATTTTTGTTGTGTTCTAAACTTTATCAAAGTATTTTTCTCAACTTTTTTTTATCAGCATTTTATGATAAGTCGGTCTCATTTCTTAACTTCAGCTGGCTAAACATCCAGATTCACGTGTGCTCGATCAGCCAGGGTTTTAATTCCCACCTGAGGCCTAGTTGCAACACAAAATATTTTTTGTCCTAATTTACAGGATTTTTTCTCACAACTTTGAATCATGAGTTGGACCCAAAACTCAAAAATCCAACACAGATTTGAAATTTTGAGTTTTAGTTTTATTTTTACAGTTTGTGGGATCATTGCTGATCATAAACTCTGTCGAGAACAATCAGTTCTGAAGCTTTTTATGATCATTAATCTTAAGTATAATCAGTGAGTGTGAAAAGCTATTGTTAAGCTACTATTGAACTACAACATGGTGGTTCAACTCAAGAAAAAGAAATTATAATATTTCCAAAGTATAACATCTTGTTGTGACCTTTTGTTTGAGAGTTTCCTTTCAGTCCAGTGACCTGACCAGGTTGGCCCTCATGGCTGAGGCAGTAGTAAATAAATAACTGATTATTCAAAAACAATTAGAAATGCTTGGCATTGGGTCCCCGGTCATTTTTGTAGTCCTTTTTAGCAGTAAGTTAGCAACCATCTTTTTAAACACACAACAACAGTTTAAGATTCAAAAGCAGGCACATCAGAAGCTTTTTATCATCACCCATAAACACTTAAGTCTCATGTGTGTGTTCGCCATGATCCTTCCTTCAGGCACGTCTCTAAAACAGGTATTCTGAAACCATTTACTCTGGGAACCAGGAAGTGCAGGTTTTCGGATTTGTTCCTGCATCGCCCAGCTGATGAGAAGGAAGGAGGAAGGTCAGATGAGTAAGAGCTCAGGAAAAATAAACCTTTAACTGTAAATTAATCAAAATGAAGACATGAACATTAAATATGTTCATCCAGTCACTTCAGTGTGAGACTGTGTCAGGCTGCATCAGAGAGTTTTTGGGTTAGAGAAAAACCCTGGTCTCTCTCTGATGCTTGACTGCCTGAAGTCTTCATCAAACACATCTGAGGTGTTTTTCTGGACTTGGTGGTTAATGGATCAGAGACTGAGCCCTCTGATGAGTCACAGTGAGATCTGTTCATTCAGGGAGGAGGTTAATCCAATGAAATCATGACACACAACTTCCTGTTAAATCGCCATCCTGGTGAGTCAGGCCTGAACACACGCTGGAATGGTCTTTATTACTGCACAGACACACTGTTCCAGTCTATGTTACAGAACACACACTGTTCCGGTCTACGTTACAGCACACACACTGTCCCGGTCTATATTGCAGCACACACACACTGTCCTAGTCTATGTTGCAGCACACACAAACTGTTCCAGTCTATGTTACAGACCACATACAGTTCCGGTCTATGTTACAGCACACACACTGTCCCAGTCTATGTTGCAGCACACACACACTGTCCTAGTCTATGTTGCAGCACACACACACTGTCCCAGTCTATGTTACAGACCACACACTGTTCCAGTCTATGTTACAGAACACACACTGTTCCGGTCTATGTTACAGCACACTCACTTTCCCAGTCTATGTTGCAGCACACACACTGTTCCGCTCTATGTTGCAGCATAAACACTGTCCCAGTCTATGTTGCAGCACACACACACTGTTCCAGTCTATGTTACAGAACACACACTGTCCCAGTCTATGTTACAGCACACTCACTTTCCCAGTCTATGTTGCAGCACACACACTGTTCCGCTCTATGTTGCAGCACAAACACTGTCCCAGTCTATGTTGCAGCACACACACACTGTTCCAGTCTATGTTGCAGACCACACACTGTTCCGGTCTATGTTACAGCACACACACTGTCCCAGTCTATGTTGCAGCACACACACACTGTCCCAGTCTATGTTAGAGAACACACACTGTTCCAGTCTATGTTACAGAACACACACTGTTCCAGTCTATGTTACAGAACACACACTGTTCCGGTCTATGTTACAGCACACTCACTTTCCCAGTCTATGTTGCAGCACACACACTGTTCCGCTCTATGTTGCAGCACAAACACTGTCCCAGTCTATGTTGCAGCACACACACACTGTCCCAGTCTATGTTACAGCACAAACACTGTCCCAGTCTATGTTGCAGCACAAACACTGTCCCAGTCTATGTTGAAGCACAAACGCTGTCCCAGTCTATGTTGCAGCACACACACTGTCCCAGTCTATGTTGCAGCACGCACACACTGTCCCAGTCTATGTTGCAGCACACACACACTGTCCCAGTCTATGTTGCAGCACAAACACTGTCCCAGTCTATGTTGCAGCACACACACACTGTCCTAGTCTATGTTGCAGCACACACACACTGTCCCAGTCTATGTTGCAGCACACACACTGTCCCAGTCTATTTTGCAGCACAAACACTGTCCCAGTCTATGTTGCAGCACACACACTGTTCCGGTCTACGTTACAGCACACACACTGTCCCGGTCTATATTGCAGCACACACACACTGTCCTAGTCTATGTTGCAGCACACACACACTGTTCCAGTTTATGTTACAGACCACACACTGTTCCGGTCTATGTTACAGCACAAACACTGTCCCAGTCTATGTTGCAGCACACACACACTGTCCTAGTCTATGTTGCAGCACACACACACTGTCCCAGTCTATGTTACAGACCACCCACTGTTCCAGTCTATGTTACAGAACACACACTGTTCCGGTCTATGTTACAGCACACTCACTTTCCCAGTCTATGTTGCAGCACACACACTGTTCCGCTCTATGTTGCAGCACAAACACTGTCCCAGTCTATGTTGCAGCACACACACACTGTTCCAGTCTATGTTGCAGCACACACACACTGTCCCAGTCTATGTTAGAGAACACACACTGTTCCAGTCTATGTTACAGAACACACACTGTTCCAGTCTATGTTACAGAACACACACTTTCCCAGTCTATGTTGCAGCACACACAATGTTCCGCTCTATGTTGCAGCACAAACACTGTCCCAGTCTATGTTGCAGCACACACACACTGTCCCAGTCTATGTTACAGCACAAACACTGTCCCAGTCTATGTTGCAGCACAAACACTGTCCCAGTCTATGTTGCAGCACAAACGCTGTCCCAGTCTATGTTGCAGCACACACACTGTCCCAGTCTATGTTGCAGCACACACACACTGTCCCAGTCTATGTTGCAGCACAAACACTGTCCCAGTCTATGTTGCAGCACACACACACTGTCCCAGTCTATGTTGCAGCACACACACACTGTCCTAGTCTATGTTGCAGCACACACACACTGTCCCAGTCTATGTTGCAGCACACACACTGTCCCAGTCTATGTTGCAGCACACACACACTGTCCCAGTCTATGTTGCAGCACAAACACTGTCCCAGTCTATGTTGCAGCACACACACACTGTCCCACTCTATGTTGCAGCACACACACACTGTCCTAGTCTATGTTGCAGCACACACACACTGTCCCAGTCTATGTTACAGCACAAACACTGTCCCAGTCTATGTTGCAGCACACACACACTGTCCCAGTCTATGTTGCAGCACAAACACTGTCCCAGTCTATGTTGCAGCACACACACACTGTCCCAGTCAATGTTACAGCACAAACACTGTCCTAGTCTATGTTGCAGCACACACACACTGTCCCAGTCTATGTTGCAGCACAAACACTGTCCCAGTCTATGTTGCAGCACACACACACACTGTCCCAGTCTATGTTGCAGCACACACACACTGTCCTAGTCTATGTTGCAGCACACACACACTGTCCCAGTCTATGTTACAGCACAAACACTGTCCCAGTCTATGTTGCAGCACACACACACTGTCCCAGTCTATGTTGCAGCACACACACACTGTCCTAGTCTATGTTGCAGCACAAACACTGTCCCAGTCTATGTTACAGCACAAACACTGTCCCAGTCTATGTTGCAGCACAAACACTGTCCCAGTCTATGTTGCAGCACAAACACTGTCCCAGTCTATGTTGCAGCACACACACACTGTCCTAGTCTATGTTGCAGCACACACACACTGTCCCAGTCTATGTTACAGCACAAACACTGTCCCAGTCTATGTTGCAGCACACACACACTGTCCCAGTCTATGTTGCAGCACAAACACTGTCCCAGTCTATGTTGCAGCACACACACACTGTCCCACTCTATGTTGCAGCACACACACACTGTCCTAGTCTATGTTGCAGCACACACACACTGTCCCAGTCTATGTTACAGCACAAACACTGTCCCAGTCTATGTTGCAGCACACACACACTGTCCCAGTCTATGTTGCAGCACAAACACTGTCCCAGTCTATGTTGCAGCACACACACACTGTCCCAGTCTATGTTACAGCACAAACACTGTCCTAGTCTATGTTGCAGCACACACACACTGTCCCAGTCTATGTTGCAGCACAAACACTGTCCCAGTCTATGTTGCAGCACACACACACACTGTCCCAGTCTATGTTGCAGCACACACACACTGTCCTAGTCTATGTTGCAGCACACACACACTGTCCCAGTCTATGTTACAGCACAAACACTGTCCCAGTCTATGTTGCAGCACACACACACTGTCCCAGTCTATGTTGCAGCACACACACACTGTCCTAGTCTATGTTGCAGCACAAACACTGTCCCAGTCTATGTTACAGCACAAACACTGTCCCAGTCTATGTTGCAGCACACACACACTGTCCCAGTCTATGTTGCAGCACAAACACTGTCCCAGTCTATGTTGCTGCACACACACACTGTCCCAGTCTATGTTGCAGCACACACACACTGACCCGGTCTATGTTATAGCACACCCAGTCCCGGTCTATATTACAGCACACACACACACACACGCAGTCCCGGTCTATATTACAGCACACACACACACACTCAGAGGAGTGAGGATCCTCGTGGTCTCCAGGATCCCCTCTGATCAGACTCATAGTCTTTTACTCAGTCTCCTGCTTCTTGTCATGTTTCTTATTTGGCATGTGAAGGGTTAAACTGTCCCTGTGTCTCCTCCTCAGATCAGATGTTCAGACTTTCCTGTAAAGGATGATAAACTGCCCCCCCTCCGCCCCTCCTGAGTCAGACTCTCTGTTACAGTGCTCCCTCTGTCAGAACAGAAAACCACAGCCTGATGAAATCATGCAGAGCTCGGGCCTCATGATCATCCCTCTCTCCTGAACTCAGCATCTAAAGAGGAAACCGGGTCATCCTCTGATCCAGGAATGATCACACCTATAAGGAAAAGGTTCATCAGGCCTGAGGTCCCCAAACTCCAGGCTGCAGGAACAAAATAATACATTCAATCACCATTTTTTCTAAACTGGAGTTTTATTTTGAAAGGATGGACTCACAGGTCCTTCTGTGTGTCTTGACTGTGCAGACTGTACACTCAGGCTCTTTGTCTCTGTCACCACTGTGATGACTGAAAGAGTACAACCTGAGATAAACTCACTGCTGCCATAAAAATGATAGCTGAAGTGATGTGACGACGTGGACGCATGCAGAGAGAAAACAAAACAGGCCTAAGAATGCTTCCCTGAGGAACTCCACAATTAAAGTCATGTTTCTCTGACTCTGAGATTTGCTGCTTAATCAATATGAAGTGGAAAATAGGAAAGACACCCATACTGCATGCTAAAAAAATCAGCACCATCAATACAACAGGGCATCGAAGCTTTGTTTTTTACATGGTGCAGTTTGAGGGCAAGATACAAGAAAGTTTCATTGTCAGTGTGTACGAATTACTATAAAGTATAATAAATTATAACAAATTACTAAAAATATAATATATTATAATAATTTATTAATTATATATTGTAATAAATTATAATAAATTACTATAAATTAATAAAAAGTGTATGAATTACACGACAACAATGATACAGTGAGGACATAAATGGAATAAGCAAAAGAGAAAAAAGGAGGAAACTAAAACAGAGATTTTTTTTTAAAAGGCAGTTTATGAAATTATTCTGAAATTACTGAAAATCAGGTTTTGTGTATGAGATGGGAGGGAGATTTATTAAATTCTAAAACTCATGTGCTAATTTATTTTTTGTTGTGTGGCATTTTACACATTCCTAAAATTGGCACAGAAAAATAAATGAATCTTACAATCTTACTGAGTCCTGACTCCAGTCTCCTTTATTTTTTATTTTAAAAAGGTGATATAAGTAAACGTACACACTTATGTACAGACTTGTTTGACGTGGGTGAGTGCTAACCTGACACTCCAGATGGACAGTTTCATATTGGAAATATTCCACTAATCCATCTGAGAAGGAGCCGTTCAAAATGTTTTCAGGGGCAGAACCTTCAAAAACAACAGCAGCTTGTGATTGGACGATCGTTCGGCTCGTCACACAATCATATCAAGCAACAGCTAACAACAGTTAGCCGCTATGGCCGTTAGCTGTTAGCTTAAACTACCTGAAGACTATCGTTTCACATTAAATTATACCACACAGATGTATCATTTAACACTTATATGTGACATGAACCTTGCCAAAGACAATCCCTATCAAGTTTTCCAGGTAAACTTCTGAGGAGAGCAGATTTCACCGAGTATCACTGAGTAACCATGACAACCAAGGACTAACCGACATGTCCGTGGATTGATTTCCACGTTCTCTCCCAGTTTCCCAGCAGTGATCCCCGGTCAGGAGAAGAGCAAAAACATGACTTCTCGTAGGACAAGCTCCAAGTGACGTTCTTTCCTCCTCTCTTAAAGAATAAATTGAGTCCATTTCTGATAAACAAAAAAAAAAACGCAGTTTTTGAGACTGCTTCAGAAGCCGCCATTGTTTTCAAACATGCAGTCACTTCCTGTTGTCGTCACGTCCGCAGCTCCCCCTCTCTTCTCTGATTGGGCCGTCTAGCATTTGGCCGAGTGAAGTCATTGGACAATGGAGGCTGGCAAGACGGATATGCATGATTTCAGAATCAGGCAGGTCCGTCTGTTCTGTAAGGCTAAGTGAGTGCTGCCTTGCTCATGGGCACCTCAGTAGTATCCAAAGGTAAATGAAGGTCGTCTCCTGCCGTCTGTGCTTTGATTGGTTTCTCTGAAGAAGGCTGTGCACAGATGGACTGTGACAGTGTTTCTATGAGAGGTGGGAAGACGTGATGTGGAGATTTCATAAAGTGTGTGAGTTGATTCGACAATAGAAGCTGGTTTATATTAATATTTACATGCACACACACAACACATATGTTAACACATTATTAATTAAAGTTAAAAGTTCCCTAAAATAAATCAAATCGATCTGCATCAGGAAATGAAGTCAGAAAGATTTATGGATGACAAAAGAAAAAGATTTCCCTAAAGACAGTGTGAGAAGAGTAAAACCAAATCATAATAATGGTACTATTGATACCATGCTACTTTATTTTAGTGTTCTTAAGAATCACTGAGAGGATTGAATCCTAAAAACACCTGTGAGGCCTCCTCACCTTCGACCCCCTCAGCTCCATTACAGCCCTGATTCACGGTGATTCAGCTCACTGCCTCCTAAACCCTGTGACCTCACACAAACCATAAAAAGGGAACATTAGAGCACAGCCGGGCTGAGATAAGAACCAGCTGAGGTTTAAATGTCATCCAGCAGAGGGTTTTAGTGGGAGCCCGCAGGTTCACAGAGTCTTTGTCCTGAATGTTCGTCTCTGCGTGAGTCACCGCGCCGCCACCGAATCGTCTGAAAGGTTAGAGAGCTTTGATTCAGACTCTGAGGACCAAGACGAGAGAGAGACACACACTAGACATTAGACACACTGATGCTCCATCACTGCTCTGCTATAATTATTCTGATCTGATATCAAATGGAACTGATTAAAGCAAATCTAATTAGAGGAGTGTTAGTTGTATCTCTAATTAAGAACCAATCAGATAAATTCACTCGTTAAGCCAAATGTGAGCGAGATAAAAAAAAAAAAACACAGTTACTGTCGGAGGAGCATCCACCCTCCTGCTGATTACTGTTTGCGTGTGTGGGGGTGCATGTGCGTGGGCGTGTGTGTGTGTGTGCGTGTGTGTGTGCGTGCGTTGAAGAGCTGAGTGGAAATGCTTCACAGCGAGGTGATGGTTAGACTTGACAGCGCCCTGAGGGGATAGTGGGTGAGAAAAGTATTTCCTCTCTGCTGCATTTCTGCATTTTAAAGTCCTCCAACCACGAAGAATTAAAGAGACCGTGTTTACATGGCTTTGGTTAAAATACACTCACTGGCCACTTTATTAGGAACACCTGTCTAGTCCCAGGTTGGACCTCCTTCACCTTCAGACCTCCATTCAACAAGGAGCTGAAACATCCCTCAGAGATGTTGGTCCATATCTCACAGCATCACACAGAGAATCTCCTGCTCCACCACATCACAAAGGGGCTCTACTGGATTGAGATCTGGTGACTGTGGAGGCCATGGGAAGTCTCCATCAGAAAATGGTCCACTATGGTCATAAAGGGATGGACATGGTCAGCAACAATCCTCAGGTAGAATGTGGGGTTTGAACCATGTTCAGGTGGGACTAAGGGGCCCAAAGTGTGCCAAGAAAATGTCCCCCACACCATCAAACCACCAGCAGACTGAACCGCTGATCCAAGAAAGGATGGATCCATGCTTTATGATGTTCACACCAAACTCTGAGCCTACATCTGAATGTGGAGCAGAAATCCAGACTCATCAGACCAGCCAATCTTTTGTTGTTCTGTTTTGGTGAGCCCATGTGAACTGTAGCCTCAGTTTCCTGTTCTTAGCTGACAGGAGTGGCATCAGGCGCGGTCTGCTGCTGCTGTGGCTCATCTGCTTCAGGATTAGACATGTTGTGTGTTCAGATGTGATGCCTTTCTTTATCTCCAATCACTCTGACCATTCACCTCTGATCTTAGGCATCAACAAGGCCCAGAGAACTGCTGCTCACGGGATATTCTCTCTCCTTTGGACCATTCTCTTTAAACCCTAGAGAGGGTTATGAGTGAAAATCCCACTAGATCAGCAACCATGCTATATTAAGAGTCCCTTCAATCACCTTTCTCCTCCATTCTACTTGAACTTCAGCACCTCGTCCTCACCATGTCTTCAAATGCACTCGGTTGCTGCCACGTGATTGTCTTTTTAGCTATTTGTATTGATGTGCAGTTCAACAGATGTACCCAATTAAGTGACAAGTCAGTGCACAAGTATTTATAATTACAGTTCTGGGTAGAAATGGATGAATATAAGTATTTTGCTGGTGAGCTTAATAGTTTTTTTGTTTTAAATGAGGAAACCTTTTATTTATTTTTCTGATTTAAATCTGAAAAAAGATAAATCAGAAAACTGATGCTGATTTAAGTTTTTGGGTGTTTGAAGGTTGTCATGACTTTAAGATGAACTGCTGGAAACAGAATGTCAAGAATGCTCTGTGAGGCAATAAAAGTGATTTAATGCTCAGAAATATTCCCGTCTTATCAGTTTCACTGCTGTGATTCACATCGACCTTCATCCAAAAGCTCCAGAAGGAAACAACACCCTAAATGAACTTTACCTTACACTCCTGTGCAGGCACAACATCAAAATCACAGATAAAAACTCATGTTTAGTATCTCATTCCTCTCCTCCTCTCAGCCTGAAACATGTTTCCCTTCAGCTGAAGCGTCCTCGCTGAGGCGGTGAGGCCTGTTTTAAATATCTGTGTTTCACATGAAGGCGCAGAGATAATGACTCTGCAGCTCTTAGTATGAACGCACACATCGGCATTTCCTGCCTGCTGGAACAGAGAGACCACAATCACAGCCTGAAAATGTGACTCAACATGACTGAAGGGCGTCAGGAGAGAGAGGAGCTTTATGTCCTTACAGTCAGATCTGTCTCTCATCGGTATGAGCGTCTCAGTCTCTGCCTTATCATGACAGATTCTTTCAAAGACAAGATTTCCATTTCTGAGAACAAAAACAAGAAACTAAATCTCCATGTTTCCCCAGACCAGTCTAGATCCTCTCCCTCTCAGTGAATCACTGCACAAGGAAAAAATCATCTCCTCAAACTCTGAGATGTTTTTACCGTGTGAGGTGTCAGGACGAGTAGATCTGCCGCTCTGAGTTTTACCCACCAGGAAAATTTTGAGGTAAAAAGTTTCAAACTGTAAACCACTGACCACAGAGCACATGATGGTCGAAAATACATAAAATCAGAGGAATTATGACTGAAAACACAACCCCGAGGGGACTGGACTGTGACCTTTGGCCCTCAGCACCTGACCACAGGTGAAGAGGAAAAGGAGCCAGAGAGAGGCAAACATCTAAATAAAGCAGACAGTAATAAAAAATCCAGCTTTACAATCACATCAACAAAACAATAAACAAAATTATCAGAGTTAGGAAATAAAAGGTTAAAGATGCAGAGGCTCAGTCATTTTAAGGTTCACAGTAACATCTTTGAACAACAGGAGACTGTGGAGGCCATAGAGGCTTCATTTAAGAGCTAGAACTAAAACAGCCCTGCCAAAGTGTCATCCCATCATGGGTTAAACCATCAGCTATAAATTCAGTTCAATTCAAAGTGTTTATTGCCATTTGCACATTAAGAAACATGTTGTGATTCACAATGAAATTTCTACTCTGCTGTAAGAGGTAAGAGGTATAGAATAAAAAAAGATTAAAATAAAGCAGAAAATAATCAGCAAGATTATGCTGTACAAATACTCTATACGACTATATTTATGTATAAAAAGATAAATATAAATGGATTGGAACAAATTAATGGAAACAATAGCACGGAGTTGTGTTTACAAGACCTTTAAGAAAGACACCTGAACATGTTTATTATATTAAATCACACCCTTAAACCATTTTAGGATCATCTAGGCTCACACATAACAGTTTGATGGAACCTCACAGTGCTGGGATCCACTTGGTCCTGCAGCACAGCGTCCTGGCACTTTTGCACTGACCAGCTCTCCTCCCCATTGAAGCATATTTAAGGTTCTGTGCAGTGGACCTCTGAGCAGCTATAATGATGACATGAGAAAACTGGAGTTTCATGAGGTATTTGTGAGATCATAAGGTAACAGGAGGAGCAGCATGGAAACATCAGCTTATGTTACTGCATGTCCACATCAATGTTATTTCCACAGAATGCTGTATACTGAAATTACCCAGAAACCCAGAACACATGCTTTAGATTGATCTACTTGGTGGACATTGGTTGAAGCAGCTCAGACTAAAACTATGCTCACCGCATGTTTCCAGTGAACCAGCACAGAGCTGAGCTTGCAGAGACTGGGGGTGGCCCCGTACTGAAGCTACGCAGAAATAAGGGATGAGATCCTCATGCACAGCTCCACAGCAGGTCTGCTCTGCCCGCAGTAAAGATTATTAAATAAAAACAACAATAAACATGACATTTTTTAGATAAATGTAAGTATTTGACCCCCACCTCACCCCGACTGCTGTCAGTCTGTGCTCTTTACTGATCAGTGACTGACAGCCCACTGCTGACTATGACGTCAAATCATCACGTGCACGCCCTCCATATGTTACATACATTAAATATGTTAGGAAATATTAAGTCTGATTAATGTGACTGATTTATAAAAGTCAGACATTATGATGCTCTGGACCTGCAACACAACCCCACAGACATGTTATCTAGTGGGCGGAGAATGTAGTGCACGTGCCTCACAGCAAAAAGGTTGCTGGTTTGTTCCGTGTTGGTCAGAGCCTTTCTGTGTGGAGTTTGCATGTTCTCCCTGTGCATGTGTTGGTTTTCTCTGGGCACTCAAGCTTCCTCCCACAGAACAAAAACATGCTCATTAAGTTGATTGGTGACTCCAAATTGCTCTTCAGTATGAGTGTGAATGGATGCTGTCTCTCTATGTGGCCCTGTGATTGGCTGGTGACTTATTCAGGGTGTTCCCTGCCTCCTTCCCAATGTCAGCTGAGATAGGCGCCACCCCCCTGTGACCCTGAAAGGCATAAGTGATATAGATCACGAATGATTGGATGGATGGATGTTATCTACTGTTGGCTGATATTTGATGACAGTGGAAGATAATGCGGAGCAGAGATGTCTGCTGATAAAAAAAACTTACACGGTTATCATGATAATCTTCAGAAAGGAACAAAACGCTATGATTGTTTGAGCCTGAACACTTTCAGATTCACCTCAGAAGAAGAGTAACAACATTTCCGATGTTAATGTCATGCTGTAACCATGTTTGAGAAGTTCCTCCTGATCTAATGATCTAATCAAGTTGGTGCCCATGGCTGTGGCCATTGTGTTTGTATAATTAATTATTAAAAAACTATCAAAAATGACTGTACTAGGGACCCAAGCCATTTTGTAGTCCCTGTTAGCAGTTTGTTAGCAACCATCCTTTAAAAAACACAACAATGTGTTAAAATTCCAGAGCAGGGCAGTGTCAGTTAAATGTTGGAGCTTATTTCAGGTATTTATTCTAAATCCCAAGACAGTGTGATGTGAGGACCAGAGGTGCCATAACGCTAATGCTTTAGGACTCATTCCTGCACCAGTGGTTATAGGTCTCTCTGAATATAAGGTCACCTCCTCTACAGGACCTTGAGTGTTACCTAAGGAGGTCAACACTGATGAATAAAACCAGATTGATTGATTTTCAGCTTTCAGTCATTAATGTTATGCCCCTGTTCTGTTGTACATAACCAGACATCATCTTTAGACTCCTGTGCTGCCTGCTAGCCTGTGGCATTACTTTTGATGGAGGCCACACAAAGGTCTGTGGAACCAAGAGAAGAAGAATAAAATAAGTCCTGAAGTCCTCTCATCCAAACAGAGAAGAAACAGCTGCCATGTAACCCAGTGATTTATAACAAGAGCAGAGCATAAAGTTACTCGAGTACATTTGACCCTGATGGGAGTCTGAGGATCATTCTGGAGGCTTAGAGAAGGTCCTCGGTGAAAATGGCGGCCTGTTTTGCCAGCTGTGAGCCTGTATGTAAAGTGATGTTTATGGTCAGACTGCAGCGGTTTGCAGAGGGCGTCGGCGTGCTGAAGACTCAGCAGTCTGTGGTTATTATTCTCCTCAGAGCTCCAGCTGATGCTGATCTGCCCTACAAGGCCAAGGAATGTCAGAAATGAGGGAGTGGACGAGGCAGGATCTCTCTGACATCCACACACAGAAAACATTAAAAATCAATAGCTTTAGCAGGAGACACTCGAAACAAACATTTCAGACTGATCAGAAACTCGATAAAGTTTGTGTCTGAGCAAAGAGAAAAACAGTTCCCTTTCATTATAATCCAGCCTAAAGGTCCATGTCCAACAAAACCATTTGTCTCAGAGGAACATGAAACCTTTAACTAAACCCTCAGCTCACAGCCAAGTGCTCGATGCCTCTTAAAAGAAAATGCCCCTTAAAGCAGCACTACATAGTTTTACCACCTTAATATAATATTTCTAGAATCATTGTGATGGTACATCACCTTACAACAGTATAAATGACACCTCTGTCATGGTCTGAGGGGGTCTGTATCACCTTCACTGGCACAATGTAACTTCGAGGTGGATGGTAGGAACACTTTCACACTAAAAAACTACAAATTTTTACTGCTTTGACTTCTTTATGGCATACGTCACTTCCCCCTCCTTCCCGATTCATTTATAAGACAGAAGTCGAGGCGAAAGCTAAATGTATGTGCTGACTAATCAGCACTAAAGTCCTGTGGATGGCAGCAATACGCCTTAGCTGCGTCTAGTCTGCCAGAAATTAAAAGAAGAAGAAGAAGAAGAAGAAGAAAAGCTAAATGTAGAGTTGTTATGGTGGAAGCAGCGAAAAACCTGAAGAAAAGAAAAGTTTTATTGGAGGAGACGACAAAAAGAAAGCAGGAGAGTAACAAGCTAAATGCCCAGACAGGGATGAACACTGGCCCTGCGTTCACTCGCTGGCATGAGCTAAAGGACGAGGAGGGGTGTCCGACTGATACTGATTTGGACCTGTTATTGTTGGACTTGTAAGTACATGTTGCTAACAACTGACAGCTGACACTTGAAAAGTGATTTATTCAAAAAGAAACATGATCAGACTGTACTTTATTAGTCCATATGGTTTATTTGTCTCTCAGGACGTCCTGTCGGCTCGCTTCTCCTCCCTCTGTATGTCAACAAATGCACGTCGGTGTGAGGCGCTCTGTTTTACGACGTTGCAGTTACATTCAACGACCATAGAGGCCACTAGAGAGCTGAAAGCTGGAATCTTACATAGTGCTGCTTTAAACGCTGTTTTTACTTCCTGGGTGTTATGATGTCATAGCTATACAGCCTCCACCCACATGAGTGTTTTCTGCTCATCATAGGCAGAGGCCATGACTGTTTTGAAAGTCTGCTCCGGGGCCTGTCCAGTTTTATGATTTTTCCTTTTTTCCTTATTCCCCCAAATGTGATCTACTGTCAAACAGTGCTGTTATATTATATTCATTTTGTTAATGTTAATAGTGTAAATTCCTTTTGTTCATAGTCTCACTTTACTTGTTCCATTCATTTTCCTTCATAAGGAAGGCGATGTCAGGGAATTAACCCAAAGGAAACTAACAACAAACACGAGGAATCACAGGAGACGAATGACCCAACAAAGTGAACAGGGAAAACAGAGACTAAATACACTGGAGAAACAATCGCACAGGTGGAGGGAATCATCATCATGGAGACACAGAAGGGAGGGCAGGAAAACACCACGAGGAACAAAGGGATTTCAAAAATAAAACAGGAAACACGAGAGACAAGAGAAAACAGTTCACAAAACAGGTAACTTAACTAGGATAAGAAACAGGGACAAGACAATAAAACAGGGAACAACAGGAGGTCTAAAAGGGGAAAAAATACAAAATAACAGAAGAAGTCAGATCCTGACAGTTGATATAGCTTAAAGATTCTGCATGTTGCAACCTGTTCACTTGATCTTTTTTACTTCATTTTATGCTGTTATCTATTTTAATGTCTTAATTTGATATTTCTACTACTATAAGAGCAACATTAACAACCAAATTTCCCCTTGTGGATTAATAAAGTAAGTCTGATTCTGATGTGTATGATTTCACAAATAAAGGGATTTCCTGCTCAGGGCTGATACTTCTCTACATCACACTTAACCATTTTAACTGTCAAAATGAATGAATTCTGAACAAGCTGAACATTTAAACTCAGATGAGGATGTTTTATAAGGGTGTTTGCAGTGTTGCATTGGACTCCATTTCTGCTGATACACTTAATTCTCTCTTATTTACACTTTGACACACACCATCACTCAATTTGCTGATGAGAAAGACTAAAGGACGTTTGGTGAATTAATGATTTTATCTTTCGTTTTGCCTGCCTTGTTGTGAAGGGCTCTCATTATGAAATGTTCTGATAATTAGAGATGAATGTTTTCATTGTGCTGTTGAGCGTGATGCCTCTTTGGATAGAATAATAGAACAGACTCATGGGAGATGGTCTCTGGTTACACAGAGGTGGCTCCCTCGAGAACAGGAACATTTTGAAGTTGCTCATCGTATTGAAAAGGTTGCCAACCTCTGTTGTTACACCATCTCAGAGAGAAATTTGATTATCTGTCACATTGTCTAATGAACTGCTTTCATCATGTGGAAGCATTTGTGACTGTATTTGTTTGGTTTAACACGCTCTTGGTTAAAGCTGCTTCCTCTCACTCGTTCCAAATGGCCTGAAAGACTGAAGAGTGTGTTCTTGATGGAGAAAATAACAGCTCAACGTTATTTGTTCTTATCTTTATGGTCCAGCTGTTACCTACTTAAACCTGCTAAACAGATAAAAGAGCCCCCTCCTTACTGTAATAATTAATTATTTATCCACTTATTTTATTTTATCGACTTATCTCATGGTTATTATTTTCCTTATATTCTCCTACATTTTATTTAACTTATTTTTTTATGTATTTTTTCTCTTCTTTTTGCTGCAATGCAGTAGTCATTCAATCTCAATCAATCTTTATTTATATTGCGCCAGTTCATAACAAGTGTTATCTCTGACAAAAAAATCACTTACATTGAGTGATTTTTGTTCTTATTATTAGTATTGTTATTTCTTCTAAATTCCCTCTTACTGTATCTCATTGTATTATAAAACGTAATATTTTATTCAAATCACCGAGAGGTCCTGCTGTCTCTGAAGGTGGATGGATTATTTAACCACTTAGTGAAAATGCCTGCCCTTTTTATGTGTTTCTTATGTTTTATTTGATGTTTCAATTAAAAAATATGTATGTATATCAATGTTCCAAAAATAAAAAGGCCACAGAGGCCATGCACAGCACTCTGCTGAGCCAGAATTAAGAGTCCAAACGTGATGAAGACGATTAAAACAGTACAAACACTTAACAAACACACGGTCACATCCCTTCAAGAAGTTACATCAAGTCAGTGATCACATGCTTGTTTTGCCTTCAGCACTGATTTCAGTCTGGTTTTACAATCATTAAAACTCATTCAGTCCCTGATAATGGAAGGAAACTGAGTCACATCTCTGCAGCTCTGACAGTTTTCTTAAACTTAGCTGAAGCTCTGGCTGGGGCCCTGTTCTGGTATACAAATAGTGTTTATTAAAATCTTCACTGATTGGAAGATTGGAAGGACTCAAACAATGGCTAAAATCAAAACAACAGTGCTCACACTTTGCTTTGTAGCTTATGTATGGGTTTAATATGAAAAACTGCTTCTCTTTTACTGTTCTAATGTTACTGTACATTACTTTTATCATTTTATCTTTCAAAAGCCTCTTGTGGACAAGTGTTGCATATCAGCACATGTGCTAAAACATTCAATGCATCTGGTTTGTCCGCTGTAATTGTGATGTCCACATCAAATAAACAATAAATAAATAAAAAAACGTTGAGAGAGCCACACATGGAGACAGATAACGTCAGATTTATTAGTTTGTTCCTGTAGTGTGTGGTGATCCACAGAGACAGAGACACAGGACACCACAAACCAACACATTCATTTACCAAGAAGGCAGCGCCTCTGCTCTCACAGCTCGTGATCACATGTGGCTTCAGTGTAAACAAACATGGCCGACAAAGGCTAAATGCAGCTAGCCGTTAGCTTCCTATAACATCCTTGATGGTTGTGATTTCAGCTCCTCTTCTCATCAGTTTGTTATAATTTACAGGTCATGTTGTTTATAGACGCTCGTGTTTTAAACAAATCAACCAGTTGGACCTCCATTTTGACGTCTAACTAACTTTATGTTTCACCTTTACTCTCGTTGCCATGGCTACATTTCCTCCTGCTTCAGTCAGCTTGCTCCCTGATTGGCTCTGCTTGGGTCCATGTGACAAACACAGAGGACTTGCTCGGCTGTCCTCGGTGCTCCACACACATCAGGACCTCTGGTCATAAATGATGAACATGTTTAATATTAACGATTTCTAGTCGGCCCGATCCTCTTCAGTTTTTTGCTTTTGTTGTCACGTAAACAGGCCCTAACACTTTCAGTGTTTCTTGTAGAAACAGAAGAAGCTTGTTTGCAGAGAGTGTTTTATGTTTCAGAGCCGTCCCTCATGCCGAGGCCGGCCTGTGACGCAGTGAGAAAAGTGAGGAAGAATCACTGAATGTATGAGGAGCTGAGCAGCGGCTGATGGTCTCTGAAGACTGATCCGTCTGAAACTTATCAAACTGGCTCGTATATTACTGGACACGTTTCATCTGTTTCTTTATGTTTATAAAGAATTAGTGATAATAACTAAAACTTTGAGTGGTCAAATGTTTTATAACTTCTCCTTTACCTGTCCTGTCAGGCTGACTGTATTATTCTCCTGATTAAAGTACATCCCTGCTGTTTGTTAAATGTTAATAATCACATCATGCTGCTCCTAACTTTGGTGTGAAGATGATTTTTGATCTCCTTGGCTGAAACATTTTCATTTGGCACTTGTGGAAGCTTGACCGGCTTCACCCTTTTATCAGGGGAGCTAATCCACTGGATCCTGTTAACCCCCCCCCCCCCCCCCCCCCCACACACACACACACACACACACACAGTGGACCCCCCTCTCCAGTTAATTAGATTGTGTTCAGAGTTTGTGGGGCTGTGTGTTAATAGAGGAGGATTAGAGAGACAATGGAGGCTGAGAGGACTCAAGCTGTGAGGATACAGAGTTCACAGATGGAGGGCTGAGCTGCAGGAACATGCCCGCGCACACATGCACACGTTTACACACTTAAAGTCAGCTTACTCTGCAAAAAAGACTACTTCAATGTGTGTAAAAAAAAAGTCATCATTTTGAACAACGGCCTTACTTTAACCACTTGGCTCCATCCAGGACTGTCCTGATGGTGAGTTGGCTCCTCAAACTTCTCCTGAAGGCACCTGAAGATCGAGATTTTACCAACACACACTTCTGGAGATCTTCAGTTATTCCACACAGTTTATCAGAGTCAAACTTGATTTTTCAGGACAATAAAATAAACTATTTACAGAAATGATCTGCATTATGATTCGGTCAGTAAAAAAGTTACCCTCTACATCTAACAACCTACAAAAAATGAAACACTCCCCTCTGTAGACGACCTGTCTGTGACCTCAGGTAGAACAGTCCAGTCGTAGCGCCTGTGTCACATATCCATCATAATTCAAAGTCTTCTCTGGCTCCAACATGAAGATCTGAGATCCTTTAGGCCTCTTCTCAAACAGTTCAGATGCAGAAACACCATCACTGTGTCTCAAACACAAACTTGTTCATGTGTGCCATGAGGAAAATGAACAATACGTCAGAGAAATGTAAAAGCTCTCTCCTGGACCAATCACAGAGCTCGAAATCTCTATTGTTTCAACACGTAGTTGTATGTTTTAAAGGGTGCATGTCAGGCCAAGAGTGGAGGCCTCTGTGGAGGTACACTATGGAAAAGTCTTTGGGCAAAAATTGCTATCAGTGATATCAACCATAGTTCAGCTCTACTAGTCCTCAAATTTGGAGTACATGGACTCAATTTTGGTCAACTAGTGTGCGAGTAGACTTTACTAGTGAAGCAAGAAGTGTCAATAGTACTACAGTTCACAATTTTGTGTTACTAGTATTACTAGTAGTAAAAATGTTAATAGTAAAAACTCACAGCTTTACTAGTAGTATTAGTAAAACAAAACTGTCTACTTGTAACTGATTATGTGGTACTAGTAAGGTCTATTTGTGCACTAGTGCGCCAAAAACCTTTACTAGTGAAACAATTTTTTTTATTAGTACCAAAAACGCAAGATATCTCTCTAGTTGTAGTCGTAGACTGTTTTTAGTCTACAAGTAGTACCACTAAAGCAAAAAGATTCACTATTAGCACTAGTAGACCTTATGCAAATGAAGTAGAACGGATTATAACCAAATCTAGCACCCTGATTGGTTGATATATTTTCAAAAACCAATGGAAAGCCTGAATTTGCTTTTCCCTGCACTCTTGTTAGCATATAGGGCTTACTAGTAGTACTAGTTAACACTTTCAAGTCTATTAGGAGTACTGATAGACCCAAAACAGTCTACAAGTAGTAGTAGTGACACTTTCTGCTTTGCTTGTAAAGTCAACTTGTGCACTAGTTAAGTCTAAAATTGAGTTCATGGACTCCAAATTTGAGCGCTAGAACTATGGTTGATTTCACCGATATCAAATTTATGCTTTCCATAGTACACGGTGTTTGGACCGACAACAGAGATTCAGCACAGACAGACCAGGCTGTAGATGATTAATGAGTTTCCTTCTTAAACCTGGAGAGAACTTCTGTCTCCACATGACTGCAGCATGGCTTATTCAGATATGTCCACAGGTAAACAGAGAAGATGTCTGCCATGTAGCATCATGGTCCCCAATCTCTTTCCTCTAACCCTCCCTTATTGTATCCAATAGGAGCTGACCTCCCCTGGACCTTCACTAAATGATACACTGCTGTGCAAAACAAACACAGACTTTTCCACATATTCTGCCTGCTCAGTGTCCCTTATACTCCACACTCTGCAGAAAATCACCCACAGTCTCGTCAGTCAGTTGGTTCGCTGGAAATACGCGTTGAGTCGATTTTCAACAGGAGCTGAAAATTAATTTCCACCGAGCACAATGACACAAACCAGGAAAACAAGCACTCAGTGTTTCCAGGATTTCAAAATGGAGCAGAAATTATGGAAATAATATTTAAGCAGCTCAAGCAGTAGACCCTGTTGTTAGCATGTTGCTCTTCCTGTTACCTCATGATCTCTCGATAACTTCTCTCCTGATCTTATAATCTCGTATTATAAGCTGCTCAGGGCTGTGCTCTGCTTTACGTCGGTCGGAGTGAGGCTACATGATGGGGCCTTACGCAACCAGAATGTGTGGAAATTTGGGTTTAGTGTGACATTAGTGTGCTAAAATAGATAATAAATAGAAACCAGATTTTAAGGACCACTGGTGGCCCCTGGGGACAGGCTGGGCCCCGTTCTAGTAACCAAGGATTTAATGTAATCAGCCTGATTTAGTTGCTGATGCTGGCAGGACACAGTGTTCAACGTTTCTGTATGATCACACCTCAGCACTCTGAAGGAGAGAGAAAATGAAATACTAATTTAATGGGTTGTTTTCATGAAAGTGTGACCTTAAAGGAGAAGTTCTGTCTTATTTGTTCAAACTTAGCGGGAGCAGAGCTTTGAAAGTAACAAGGTCAGATGCCTTTTCGTAAAGGAGGCCAGGTACAGTCTTATCTTCATCCAACACCTTCGTCAAACGAGTTTTAGTGTTAGCGTCCGGTGAAATTCAACATGCAACTGAAACATATGAACACAATCTAATCAAACTTTTAAAAAAAAACTAGAACTTACAAAATAAAAGGTGAACTTTTAAAACCAACCGCTGTTAGTCAGTAAAGCTCTGTCCACGAGGACGAATGCTTTTTCTCTCATTCCAATCCCTTGCCCAAAAATCCGCCCATAATCAGCGCTACAGTAGTGCCGCAGGAATTATGGGATATCTGAGAGGAGAACAAGATCTGAGTGTTTGGAGTGTCCCCTTCTTTTGTACTGTCTCCGTTTGATGTTGAGAAGAAGCTGAAGAAAAAAGAAATAAGAGACAGATAAGGACAGAGTGGAGCAGCCAGAGGGCACACGGTGGCGGCAGTGAAATGTGAGGAATGTTTGAGTCAGAGCGAGACGATGTGACAGATCACAGATTAAAGTACAAACACACCCTCATCAGTGTGAGTGTAGGAACAGGAACACACCTCTAATGTACTCTCAGCTCTGACTCAGAGGACTCCTCATCGGTTAACACTCTGGGTGCTGTTTGATTGACACACTGTTTACACATTTATACAGACTGAGGCTAAAACCAAAAATGTTAAAATATGAATAATTAATGGAAATGTAGATGTGGGACAACATGTTTGTTTAAGTAAAAAGAAGCTCCTGAAGTCCATTATTAAATACCAAAACTGAGTTCAGACGGTTAAGAAAAAAAAAATCTGCTTTGCTTTGTGATTGGCTGCACAGAAAATAAAAAATAAATCTCTCTGGGAGCTGAGGAGGAGAATAAAGACCAAACTCTGTAAAATAATAACCCGTTTCGGTCTCTGACCTGCCTCACATTACACCTGCAGTGGAGTTGATCTGTAACGAGAGGCTGAAGACAGATTTACTGCACACGGACATAAACGAATAATGGCCGCCATGTGCACATTGTGCACGCTGCCCAAATTAAGACGTGAGCTGCAGTCACATGACTGAGAGGATCAGTGAGAGATGACAGAGTCTACACGTTTAGAACAAAAAGACAACTGATGCATCAAGTCGACGACCATCAACATCTAAATCATGTTATGAAGAGTCAAATATCGCCGCTCTGATAGCTGATTTATTCTCTTTAAGAAGTCATAAATTCACTGAAGAAAGAGGTGGACAAAGTCCTGAAATGTTTGATTATCATAGGAGCCTTTAGAATGTTGAAGATGCACATCAGCGGACGCTGCCATACTGCACATGTCCTCTTAACCATGCTTCAGACTGACCTGCTCATCGGTCAGCATATCCACTCAGACTCATAGTCGAGCCAATCATGTCCTTAAATTCTCAATAATAATAAAAACTGCCACAATATCAAAACCTAAACCCTCCTGTACAGTGAGAGCATTTTGATCAGGGATGTCCAAACTGTGACTGACTGTGGCCCTCAGCATGTTCCAGGAAATAACGGCACTGTGGCCCACACTAACACAGAGATTGTGTTTGATCGATGGACAAAGACGGACTGATTCGTCTGCCTTCACTGTCACTTCAAGGTCTGATTTACAAAGAAAGTTGTGCTTATCATCTTCTGGCACCTTCCAAGCTCCTATAAAGTGCTCCAGCTTTGTGTTGAAAGTCTAGATGAGCCAGTAACATTCTCATCCTGACTAGGGGCCCATCCAGTGCAAGTATGGGCAAACCAGGGCCCCTGACGGCCACCCTGGTACCTTTTACAATGAGATTTTTTGCCTTGGCGAGCCTGTAATTGAAAGTTGTGATGTAGACTGTTTTTTCATATCTGAGCATCTTCAGTCACCAAGGAAATCATTATCTACTCTGAATCAATACTACCATCTCTCACACAGTAACGGTAGGTCTGTCAACGTGGCCCAGTAGGTCATCATTTTATAACATGTGGCCCTCAGTGGAAAAGTTTGGACACCTCTGACTGAGATGTGTCCCATATTCAGACCAGGCAGTAAAGACCTGTTACAGCTCCAGGGCTCCTGCTGTCAGCCTCAGGTGGACTCTGGAGGAACTGCAGCTTTTGGCACCTCCACATGGGCCTCCTTTTCAGACAGGGAGCTTGCTGCTTTAAAAGTTTGGTGTATTAAATCAACTGGTGACTGTGAAAATTGGTTACTTTGAGATGACACCATGGTCGACCCCGTCTGTGGCTGTGTTTTGTGTTGGCTTAGTTTTTTGGCTGTAGTTTTAAGCATATAACCTTTTTTTATAAAATGATAAAAAAAAAAACACTTCACAATGCTTTTGTGTGTGACTCTGCTTAAATGCATCCATGATGGACTAAGGTTTGGGGGGTACAGGGGGGACGACTGAATGTCACCTTACCAGTACTCTGTCTTCTTGGGACAGGACGATGATACCAGACAATTCAGAAACTACATTTATCATTTTAAAGACCGGATTTATTACAGCCAAGACTCACACAGCAGAACTGGAAGAATCCAAGGAGTCCTACGGCAAAGGAGTGGACTGACCAAATGAAGATCTCATCTCATGAAAACATGTTGGGAAACATGAATGACAAGGAAAGACGACTGAAATATGGGACGAGTTGGCAGCATGTAAAACTGGGTCTGGAACAAGATGACTGTGTGATGACTGAACATTATTCATGTCCCTGTTCATTTTAAGGAATGGCTGTAACATATATAGAAATATATATGTTTTTTGATGAGCTATGCCCATGTATTGTACACTGTATGTACTAGTTGGAAATTAAAAATGTATAATAATGAATATAAACTTGAATTATAAAAAAACCCACTCTATTTATGTGGATTATTTGATCAAAACATCAATCAGTCACTCAATCTTAATTTTTTTTTGGCACCAACTCATAATACAATCATATATATATATATGTATATGTATATATCTATCTATCTATCTATCTATCTATCTATCTATCTATATATATATATATATATATATATATATATATATATATATATATATATATATATATATATATATATATATGTATATGTATCAGTCCCTCCAGTATTTTGCCTCAAATTTTTGTGATTATTGTAGCAGAAAAAGTCTGACTTTGCAGCAGGTTTTTCAAAAAGTTGCGGCAAAAGTTGCAGTTTTTGAAAATTGTTTTATTGAATGAAGTGACCCTCCAGTATTTCACGAGTCTGTTTTTTGTGTTCGATGTTTCAGCAGAATTTTTAAAAAGTTGCAGCAAAAGTAAGGCTTCATTTTTTCTGTTTCTAACATTTTCACAACGGATCCATTTGTATATTCTTATGGTGTTTTCAGTCACCTTCTCTGTGAAGACAATATAGTTTCAGTAAATGTGTCCGTCCACATGAAAACACTGAAACCATGTAGTTCACGTCAGGCCTGTAGTTGGCGCTGTAACGCTGTTGCAGACAGACATCAAACCCAGAGAAGAAGACATGGAGCGTGCTCAGACATCATGATAACTTTAAACAAACTCTGCTGTCTGCTGTTCTCCGTGTCCTCTTTTGGTCGAAGAGGAGCAGAAGATTTTACTGTTCAAGTCAAAACAAGGAGCTTCTGCAGCACGAACACAACGCCGAATTCAGACATTGTTTCTATCGCCAGGGTTAGAGCACGCAGTTTAAGGGAGAGGCAGGCTTTTTTTTCCTGTATGCACTTAACAAGTAATCTGTAATGTGTAATCTGTGAGCTGAAGGCTGCAGCGTTCCAGCACCTTTACTTAGATGTGATTCATTTTTATCACCTTTCTTCTCCTCACATCAGCTTCTACAGACTCTGACAACGCATAAATTATGAGAAGAAACCTCAGAGAAACATCATCTATGGAGGAAGAAGCCAAGACCGCCTCTAACAGCGAAGCTCAATAAAAGCATTTTAATGGAGGCTTTGTTTGGTTCTTCTGAAGCACTTTTCCTTCAGGGTCAAACATGACTCAGAAGAGATTCTTCAAACATCTAAGATGCAGTGAGCTTTCTTTGACAAACATGACCTTCTGTAACTTCTGTCATGAAGCTGCTTTTTCTCCTGAAATCAGGGGTCTTCTTAGTTCATGCAGTAGGGTGCTGCCTCACATTCATCAGCTAATCTTCTGTAAATATGTGGAATAAGTTAACAAATATGTTGGAGAATAATTTACTGTTTCTTGTGAGTGATTTCAAACATTAACATCTTGATTTTATTGTCCTTTACTTTACATTGTCCTCATTGTCACCATGATTGAGTCTTGACGGATGATTTAAACCTGAATATTAAGTACAGTGGTGGACTCAGGAGAGAGAGGTGCACTTACAACAACAAAAAAAAAAAACTCACCTGCTGAAAGCTGCAGGGCACAAGTGCAGACAACTGTCAAAACTTTAAGAAGCAGCTATGAACTCCTGATTAAGGTTATTGTCAGGTTGTGTTCACTGGACTGACACCAAAGATCAAGTTTTGTCCAATAACAGAGCATCATACAGCAACTTAATCACATTCTGTCCTTTGAGAGGTCACTTTAAAGGTCATTTTATCAGCATTTGTCCACTTAGAGGGCAGTCAAGGGCACTTTATACCATTTTGTCCTCTAGATGTGTCTCTATAAAGGCCACCTAATCAATTTGTGTCCACTACAAGGGCACATGAGAGGGAACTTTTTCAAGTTTTGTCCACCAAGAGAACACTAAATGTTCTCCTTACCCAGATTCTGCTATATCAGAGGAGTCGGTAAATAATTGCACCGCAAATATTTTATAAACATTTTTGAGGGAAGGGATTGTCAGCTCAGATCTGGGAGCACATGCTGAGTCGGTACTTCCCCATTCATCATTCCTGATGACTCGTCTGCACCACCAGCAACATTAACCCTGAGCTAATGTGGTGCTAATGTGAGATTTAAGGATGCGAGAGTCCAAACGTTATACCGAGGGATGCCAACCCCCTTCAGCTCCATTACCAACAGTGTTAATTTGGACAGCACTTTTAATTAAGTTTTAGTTCAAGTCTTTGCCTAAAATATCTTATTGTTTTAGTTATAATTTAGTCATCTAAATTGTTTTAATTTTAGTCTAGTTTTAGGTGATGAAATCTACTGTAAATTTAGTCAATTAAAATATGAAGTGTAAAGTGTAAGGCATTTTTATGGTTCCTTGAATTTCTGAAGTCATGTTTCACTCTTGGATAAAATGAAACATCTAATAACCCTTTATTGAATGATAGTAAAGTCTGAATGTATAAATGAACAGAAACAAATTGAACTTTTGTGTGAAATGCAGTCACCTTTATTTAGGCTACCTGGCAGAGCATCCAACCTTTCCACACAACCAAAGTAGCTGTGATTGGATATATTCCTAACTTGTCCCTACTTTCTACATGACCAAATTAGGTCTGATTGGATTAAGTCTCTGTCAGACATTTTAGTCTAGTTTTCATTTGTTGATGAAAATGTCAGTCGATTTAGTTTGAGTTTTTGTCCATGTGCACTTGTTTTTATTAGTCTAGTTTTCGTCAGGGAAAAAAAGGTTGTTGATGAAAACTATGATGAAAATAATTACTCGACAGAATTAACAGTTGTAACACTGAGTTGCTGACAATATTTACAAAAAGTTTATTTTCAAAAGAATAAAAGACAAAGTGATGTTTGATTTCAGATGATCATTTTTAGGGCTATATTTGCTGTTTAGTCTTTTGTCTTTGAGTGATACTGCTGTGAGAAAAGACCCCAAAAACTCAGACTGAAAAGATCAGTTTAAACCGTTTAACGGAGATGAGTGACGGGTTATTTACTAGAGACTGTTGGATGTTGAGAGCTGATCCAGAAAAGGCTGAAGAATAATGGCAGAGGATGATCTGGGCACAAGAGAGAAGGTGTTTGTTCTCAATCACAGTAAAGTTGGCCTAAATCTGGCAGTGAGTGGCTGAAGAACCTGAGCTTGTATCCACTGCAGGCTGATGATCTGGGGGCAGCTGAGCTTGACTGAGGCTGAAGGTGGTGACCAGAAGGTGTGGGACTCCAGGAGGACAAGAGGAAGAGGGACACAAGAGAGACACTAGGACAGGGGAAAATCTCTTTTTCCAGGGCGATGGCAAAAATACAATGATTTACTTAGAATATTAAAAATAACATTTTCTTTGTTTTCTAGAAAAGATAGTTATATTAAGAAGAAAAATAGTTTAAGCTGTTTTTCACATCTACAGCTTTGGTGGTTGTTTCTGATTGAAGTTGAAAATAATCAACATATTGTCATTTTCTGGATGGTTTCATGTTCACACAGTAGTATCTTGAAGCAGGTCCAGGTCATTTATGTCACAGCCAGCATTGCTATGACTACGAGTCACGCTGTGCATTCTGCGAAAAAAGCTTGCAGGCTCACTGGCTGATTAATAGCAGAGGTTAACTGTCCTATGTGAGTTTACAGATGAACAGATTTATCAATGTGTGACCTGTCTTATGACATAAATGAACAAGCTCAATGGTCGCTGTAATGCGGTTTTTATTACTGCTGCTGCTGTTTATACTACTACAGCGGTGTCATGAGCTGACTCGTCACCGTGTTTGTGTCAGTACCTGGGCTGATTGGATCCTAATTGTAAACAAACTGCTCCAGAGGTGAGCAGATCGAGGTGAGAAAACAACCTCAAATAAAAAAAAGTACCGATGAGAGACAGATATGTGAGAAGGACATTAAAGAGCGTGATTAAGCTACTATTAAGCTTTGTTAAAAATGTGAAGTACTTATTATTGGAAGTGTTAATTTCTGAGGAGCTGTGCGGTCCTGTGGGGAGCCTCACCCCTGCACACAGACCACAGACACAGTAACGTTGGATATTAAGTCTTCTGTATGACTCTTCTTCCTCCTATGGTGACACTCGGCTGGTTTTGCACCCTGGAGGATGTTTGGCCTTCTTTAGAGAACAGAGGCAGCACAATGGAGGAAGAGGAGGAGGAGGAGGAGTGAAGGAGAAGAAGACAGATGGGAAGATAACGAGGCTGAAGATTTAATGGTCGCCTCTCTTTTAAGAGCGCTCTAATGAAGAGAGTAGATGTGATTCATTCTGGTCTGCATCGTTTATTTCATGATGGATGCAGAGGAATGGTTCATATTTCTGCGTGTTATCATCCTGGATGAATCGGAGCCCCTCCCCCCTCCTCGGTGCTGCAGTATGAGCAGGATGGTAAAGATGGGGGAGGGGGCCTCTCTCTTTCTTTGGGTCTCTGGAGCAGGCTGACAGCTGCTCGGGGAGGCCTGAGGCTGCAGCTCACTGCCGGGCACCACCACATCCTGCAGGATTCACTGCTCATGCACGCTCACGGACGAGAAACTGAAAAAACAGATGACCGTGACAAAGACGACGGAGTGTTTACTCAATCTGTGCGCCCCCGTTAACCCTTTAAAGACACCTACAGAGAGAGGGGCCCAGTTTGAACACTCAAAGGCAACAGCCTTCATGTTCCCCCTCTGATGCAGAAGGCCCTGATGTCCATCTTTACCACATCACGTCTTACAACCAATGCTGTGCACATTTAACGTCAAATAATGTAAAGAAGAGTCAGAGATTTTTCCTCAATAGCAGAGCTGTGGGGCTTCTTTAACACTCCTCCATTCATAAGAATCACCGGTAAAACTAAAAATAACAGCCTTCATTGTCTCTGCAGGACAGAGCAAGACTTCGGTTTTTGATTATCACTGACGTACCGGAAAAAGGTTTGAAGTCATGTCCACACAGGCCAGTATCTTTAAAAACATGGCCTCATGTGGACACAAACTGAATCTCTGAAAATGCACATTTTGGAAGACTCCACGCAGAGGAGCGTGAGGGTTTTCAGAAATTTCATCATGATGTTCTCATGTAACCTTGCTGAGCAGATGGACCTGCCTGATTCATTGTCTAAAATCATGAGAATCCATCTTGCCAAACTCCAATTCTCTACAACTTCACTTGGCTAAAAGCTGAACGGCCCAATCAGGGGAAAGAGGCAGGAGCTGCAGACGTGACGACAGCAGGAAGTGACTGCATGTTTGAAAACAATGGCAGCTTCTGAAGTGGTTTCCGTGGATGTGGCAATATCTGCAGTTTTCTGAGAAATGGACTGAATTTCTTCTTTAAAAGAGGAGCAAAGAGCGTCACTTAAAGCTTTTCTTGCAGGAAATCATGTTTTTGCTCTTCACCCAACTACTTTACTACTTTACGTCTGCTACCAACTGGCTCCACTGGTCATGAAAAAGATATGAAGGACTCCAGACCCCAGTGTGCTAATCGTGTCTCCGCTGGTTGACCCTCATGGACGATCAAATCAGAGAAGCCGGGAAGCTGGGGATCACTGCTGGGAAACTGGGAGAGAATGTGAAAATCATCTATGGATGATGTCTGTTAGTCTGTGGTAGTCATGGTTACTCAGCGATACCTGGTGAAATCAGCTCTCCTCAGAAGTTTGCTGGGAGAACTTGGTGGGGATTGTGGTTGACGAGGTTCATGTCACATATAAGTGGTAAATGATACACTACGTCATACTGTGGCTTGATATGATTGGTCTGTGATGAGTGTGACTTGGCAGACCGATCGTCCAATCACCAGCTGCAGCTGTTTTTGAAGGTTCTGCCTCTGAAAACATCTTCTATGGGCTCTTCTCCAGATGGACTAGTGAAATATTTCAGTGGTGGATATATGGGACTGTCAGTCTGGCCTGTCAGGTTAGTTCTCCTGGGACTTTCTGAAAACCTGCGTTTTGGCTTAAAGTCACACTGTGCGCCATTTTCTCCTCTTTGAAATCAGCGTATGGTGTCATCACAGGGATGGGAGTGCATGTGCTGCAGTCTCTCTACAGGAGTATTATGTGGTGTGGAGTATTTCCATAAAGTCAAAAAACAAAGCACATCCCACTTACGTGCTCAGGTGCTGGCTGGCTATAGAGCAGTGCAGGAATGAGTCCAAAAATGCAGCCTCCTGTTTCCCAAGACTACAAGTCTATGCGATCATTTTAGCAGTCTTGTGGTCCGATTTTTCAAGCTGCTAAGGGCTGATCTTTCCTCAAGGGCTTTAAATATGCCTCCAGTGGGGGAGGACATGCAAAGCTGGTTGAAGCAGAGCTGCAACATGGACGGGACACTACGACTCACAGAGTCTCACAAGACTTCTTTTCTGAGCAGTGGATCTGCTGCTCCATCACTGTGATCAGTAATCCTCATTTATCCTCCATTCAGTGTGAGCTACTCTGTCAAGTTTAGACCTCACTGCTCTGTTAAAGGAAGCAAAAGTGTGCATGTACGTGTTGCTAAGATGAAACACTGCAGCAACTGCACACTATGAGACATGGCTATTGAATCCTGCTCCTGCTCCTCTGAGGATGATCCCTGTGGTCCACGGTCTCTCTAAAGACTTCACACCCAGCTGCTGTAAGTTTACAACCAGTTCACCAGAGCTGCTAACAGAAGTGTTTCTGCTGAGGTGTCAGGAGATGTTTAGATAAAAATACCTGAGGTGTGCAGGGAGCTCTGCATGTCCCGTGTGTTTGAATGGCTCAAAGATTTGATGAGGACGTCCAAGACGATAAACGTCCTGGGCGCCCATGACCATCAGAAACTTCTGAAAACAAACTGAACAAATGTTTGGAGATGATGGAAGAGTCAGAGGAAGAAGATAAAGAGACAGCTCAGAGAACTTAACATGAACATCTGAACATGTCAAAAGAGTGAGACATCACTCTTCCTCTGTGAAGGTGAGACACACCCAAGGTCCTTGAGAAATATACCCAGTTTCCTGGAATCCTTTAAGGCGAGTTTGGGAAAAGCAGGAAATTTGGCAACAACAAGAGAAGGGAATAAGTCTAAACCTGCATATTTTTATTCAAGAGAAAAGCTGAGACATCCTCTGATTAAAGTTCAGATGATCTCTGCAGAGGGTGGGCCCCCCTCCATCACCAACAGGGCAGAAGTAATCGAACCCTGAATGATTTTTGGGGATCAATAAGATGATCGGCTCTGAAACAGCCAGCTGGCAAACTAAGACCGTCAATAAAATGACAGGAGTGAGGAATGACTGTGAGGCTCCAAGGACGACGAAGACACAAACAGGTAAAGTCAAAGGTGGAACCATCAGCAGGAACACGTCAGACTGGATTTACTTCATGACACTCAGAGGATTTTCACATGAAGAGCCGACAGAGGAGACTTAATCCTCTGCTGACATCAGAGTGTCTGATAAAGATGTTTTCACAAAGTCTGAGGACTGGAGGTTCAGAACGATCTCTGTCCTGCAGCTCTCTTCATGATGAAGGAAAACTTCAGCGGAGAGCAGAAAACAGGATGGAGAACTTACCTGAGAGAGTTTTTAATATTAAAGACATGGAGAGTCCTCTTGTCATACAGTCCTGATATTTCAGCAAATTTTTGGGGTGACCTGCCCAAGAAATGTGGACTGACTTCTTCACCTTTGACCCTCACTGTTAGTCAATGTCAGGATGCACCATGACAAGTCTGTAAAAAACACAAGTTACTGTAAAACAAGAACAAATAGGCGATATATGTCTGTCCTGAAAAATTAAATAAGATTCCAGTGATGACAGTATCTTGAGATCCCTGAAGCACGAGGCCCGTGACAGTCCCCTAGTAAATCTAATGGTAGTTTCTCAGTTGAATGACTAATAACATGTATTTACAGTGTAAATTAACAGATTTTTTCTGCAGTTTCCTGCAGAACTGATTCCAGTCTGGTCATTAAGCACCTGCTCAGTTTGTCTGTGACCTCCAGTGAAACCAGTCTGCTGGTCCACACCCTCCAGAGTAAACCAGTTTAATCTCGATCCCGTTAAAGTCTGCCTAGTGTTTCTCCAAACAGGGGACCACCCAGCAGGCCCGCTGTGAGGAGGAGCCTCGCCAGCTGAACGATGTGAAGACAGGTTTGTCTCTCAGCCTCGTCCCTCCTCTGAGGTCCTCATGACCACAGCTCGCAGGGAGCCGTGTCATTACCAGTAATTGCACACAGCAGCCCTCCACCATGTGCCTCCCTGAGCTTTTCTGCTCTCAGATTGAGGCTGCAGTGATCCATGAAGAAGAGTTTCTGTTTCATAACCAGGACATGATGAAGCTTAAAGTCCGATAACTCCAGGAAATACTCGGATTACTGAGACACAGTGTGTTTGTTGTGAAAACATGGACTGTGTGTGTGTGTGTGTGTGTGTTTTTGTATCAACAGTGTGACAGTTGTTCTGTTCAGGTTTGTTGTAGAACCGGTTTGTTCTCGATGGATGAAGAGTTGTAAAATTTAAGAGTAAACATGATGGCTCTGATTCCTGCTGACAGGTGTCTTAATCTGACAAACATCTCTGAGACACTGATAACTGTCACGGAAATATTTCACTAGTCCATCTGGGAAAGAGCCATTCGAAAATGGCAGAATCTTCAAAAACAGCAGCAGCTGGTGATTGGACGATCGCTCTGCTCGTCACACTCATCACAGACCAATCCACATCAAGCCACAGTATGATGTAGTAGCTCGACCTGATTGTTAGCCGTTAGCTTAAATTACGTTTCAGTCCATCATCTTACATTAAATTATACCACACAGATGGATCATTTACCACTTACATGTGACATGAACCTCGTCAAAGACAACCAAGTTCTCTCAGTAAACTTCTGAGGAGAGCAGATTTCACCAGGTATCGCGGGGTAACCAAGACTACCACATAGCCCTTTTCCACCAGCACGCCTTAGCCCTACTCTACTCTATTCTTCTTGGCTCTACCCGGTTTGCGTTGCGTTTCCACCGGCACGGTACCTCCTAAAACAAACCAGATTTTAGTACCTACTCTGCTCTGGTTCTAAGCAAGCTGAGTCGATACTAAAAGGTGACGTCGACCGACTGCCGGCTACTGATTGGTCAGAGAATGTTGTCACGGATGAGTCATGAGCGCGACGAGCTAGCTAACATGCTAGCGGTAGCTACCATTAGCTTACCCTCATACGTCTTTTCTTTGCAGCTCGATTGCTCTCGTCCTCGGTATTTCTTCTTGCCGCCTGCAGCCTTCTTCTACTTTCCTCTTTCATTCGGTTTGTGACAAAAAGCCACAGATTGAGCAGCAAATATACTATTGCCTCCAAGTCCTCCATTGTTTTGATTGTTGTGTTGCGCTCTAAATGACATGAACGCAGTGTCGCCCAGCTGTTTTATGGCGACCCCGCCATGATGCAGTGGAGTAAAGCACGCCGTCACTGGACAGTTTGGGGACGGCCCCTTCCTGTTCCAACATGACGACACACCAGAGCGCAAAGCAGGTCCACAAAGACCTGGATGAACATCAGTGTGTGACCTCACAAAAGTTCTTCTGGAAGAACGGTCAGAAACTCCCAAAAAAACTCCTAAACATTGAGGAAAGCCTTCCCAGAAGAGATGAAGCTGTTTCAGCTGCACAGGGTGGGCCGACGTCATATTAAACCCTGTGGATTAAGAATGGAGGTCACTCAAGGTCATATGTGTGTGAAGGCAGACGATACTTTTGGCAATATAGTGTATCTACCTATCCATCTAAGTAGTTTATTTATTTGCCCCTGTAGGGAAACTGGGGTATGGCAGGAATCACAGCCATATCGATCCATCAGTCTAAACATAAATAATTTGAGGAGTGAGTTGTCAGTGGTGTCGGTGTATTGATGTCAAAAGTCAGACTGAATGAATCAGAAGAACGTTTCCTCTTCAGCTCCACAGTGTGAGGGGATGTTGGCTTCACTTCATAAAATCTCCCTCAGCAGGACTGATCTCTGCTCACTGCTGTCCCGCCTGCAGCACACACACACACACACACACACACACACACACACACACACTGAGCCTCAGATGGTGGCGGCTGGCCTGTAGGACCTAGAAACAGATTTAATCATGTTGGAGAAGAACCAACAGAAGCTGCGGCTGAGACGGAGAAGACCAATCAGAGTTTTTCTGACTGTCTGTGATCACAGGCTGCATTTCCTGTGTTTCCGGCGTACGTCACCTACAGTGATCTTTCCTACCCACAGTTTTATAGGCCCCAGAACACCAGCTTCTGTTGCAGGGGATTTGGCAGTTCTCCGTTCACATTCAGCTGTGCTGCTCATTCCACAAATGCAAGATCCTGACAAACTGAACCTCGTTGCAAAGGCGACTTATCAGGCTTTACGACAATATGAAATACAATACTAATCGTGGAGAAGTAATTAACCAAAGTAACGTTTCCAAGCATTTTTGGGTGAGTACAGATAGAATTAAACATCTTTTATTTTCTTAAAAGGTATCTTGTGGTGAAAAGACTTGAGTCATGTTTAACTTGATGTAATTCAGATTAAATGAGTTTATGCTCACGTTGTTCCAGTCCTCCATCAGTTTTGTGTTGTGTCGGATTGCATAAGTCGTGAAATGTGACTTTAGATCCAGATTTTTTGTTTCATTTCTTCCCTTTGTCACACTGATGGATTAAAGATGGTTTTTAGGGCATCTTGTTTGTGCCAAAATCTAAAATCCTGTAAATGCTGTTAAACCTTGTGAATCATTAAAATAAGCGATTGTAAAATATTATAAAGACATATCAGAAGCTTAAGCATGTGTTTCTCTGATTCTGAACATCTGAACCCCTAATCTGATAATAATCTGATATCTGAAGCTGTTCGGCCCTGACCTCCCATCTCCGGCTCTCCTGGATGAATCTGTGCTCATTTTGAGTGTTTGGTTGGAAACACGAGTGCAGAGTTATGAAATGAGAGCAGCTGCGGGGGAGGGGAGGTTTACAGAGAAACCATCTGAACAGGAGACAGAGCGGTCGTCTCACCTTCACACAGCAGCGTCCTCGGAGCCCAACACGAGTCATTATGCAACACACACACCGAAGCGTCCTATTTAGGACACGGAGGTTACAAATCAACACACGTCACGGTCCAGGAGCAGGACGAGGAGAGGACGCCAGACTGATGCAGGAATTAAGACTGCTGTAGAGAGGACAGTGTTATGGAGTTATTACAAAACCCAGTTACACTGAAGGTGGGACGTTGTGTAAAATGTAAATAAAAACAGAAACAATGATTTCCAATCCTATTTGACCCACAGCCAACTGAATACACAACAACATATTTAATGTTTAATCTAATTTACTTTGTTTTGTTGCAAATGTTTACTCATTTTAATTTGATGCCTGCAACATGTTCCACTAAAGCTGGGACAAGTGCAACAGAAGACTGAGAAAGTTGAGGAATGCTCTAAAACACCTGTTTGGATCGTCCACAGGTGAACAGGTGAGTGTCATGATTGGGTATAACAGGAGCATCTCTCAGAGGCTCTCATCATCTACAGTCCATAATGTCATCAAAATATTCAGAGAATCAGAGAAATCTCTGCATGTATAAGCAGCATAGCTGAAAACCAACATTGAATGCCTGTGACCTCTGATCCCTCAGGCAGCACTGCATTATAAAGCAGCATCATTCTGTAAAGGATATCAGCACGTGGGCTCAGGAACACTTCAGAAAACCATTGTCAGTTAACACAGTTCATCTCTACATCTACAAGGTCAAGGTCAAACTCTACCATGCAAAGACAAAGACAAATATCAACAACACCCAGAAACACCGCCGGCTTCTCTAGGCCGAGCTCATCTGAGATGGACTGAGGCAAAGTGGAAAAGTCTGTGCTGTGGTCTGAGTCCACATTTCAGACTGTTTTTGGACATCATGGACGTGGTGTCCTCCAGGCTAAAGAGGAAAAGGACCATCCAGACTGTTATCAGAGCAAAGGTCAAAAGACAGCATCTGCGATGGTATGGGGGGGCATGTTTTTGGAACATGTTGCAGGTATCAAATTCAAAATCAGTGAATATTTGAAAGAAAAACTTTGAACATGAAATATCTTTGTGGTTTATTCAACTGAATATAGGTCAGAAAGGATTTGCAAATCCTTGTAGTTTTTTTATGTTTTACAAAGTGACCAAACTTCATTGGAATTGGGGTGTTTTAGTTGATAGCCCCTAGTCTAGTGTGCTGTAAACATCAGATTTATAATTCAGCTGAAACCTGCCTCTTGTCTGTTGTCTCTAGATTTAAAAACCTTCCAGAACGTCAGATCCAAACATCAGCACCATCTCAAACACAGATGCAAACGGACAGCAGGTTATTGCTTTATATTTTATTTTATGTACAGTACATGTAAAAAAAAAAGAAAACAAAAAAGTAGCCAATAACATTGACCAAAGTGGGCAACAGCAGATCGCCATGTCGCTCACACGGGGAACTCCTGGCGAGCGTTTCCCCTCTCAGGCATACGGACATTTAAACTCTCGCTCCTCCGTGTGTAAGGCTGGAAACAAGCCGAGCTCGACAGCAAACAGTCAAACCAAAGATTATTGGAGCAGGTGTGTGTTACCTGCCCCTCCTCCACTTAATGTCCCCAGACATGCAGAGAGGAGACGGCTGGTTGACTGCGTGCAGGCTTCTTAACACAGACCTCCATGTTGTCTCTCATCCCCCTCCCCCCACAACCAAACAGAGCTGCTTTCAACACAAAGGTCACCAAAGGTCAGCGTTACAGTCTGCTTCAGCCTGATGACTCCATATCTGCAGCCTGCAGCCACGGGCACTGAGCCACTGGATTCAGTTTTTCTGATGTTACATTTCATTACTCCTACAATCGCTCAGGACGCCCCAGCTGATGAGGTGCACGTCTGTTCACCACTTCTCGAGTGGAAATGATAAAGGAGAAGAACAGGACTTTAAAACCGGGTCATCTCTCACAATGTTTGGGTTTAAATGACCTAAAGCACAAAGTTTTAGGACTGCTGCAGCAGAGGAACAGATCAGAGTGTGTCCAGTAACAGTGCTTTCACATTCATGCTGTTTGGTTTTCCAAACCCTATCCAACACTCTTATGCCTCTTTTAGGTGGGCGGGGCCATCATAGCGTGACTGCACGAAACCACGGCAGCATCCTCACCACAACTAAGGAGGAATCAGAGGGGATGGAGCTGCAGCCCCTTTGTGGCTTTTTCCAACAGTGAGGAGGTGAATGCTTTTTAAGTAGAGGAGAGTTTGGGAAGTCATTCAGCATCATGGAGCTGACAACTGGGGACATTTCTTTACCGTGGCAATACCCTGGAGTCGTGGTGTTAGCCTGAGCATTCACGTCATGTTTAGTCTCAGTTCAGGTTGCTTAGAATCCCAAAAACTGTGGGAGGTACAGCCCCCAATGGAAAACCACAACAACCGAGTGAAGCTGAGAAGACATCACATGGTGGAAAAACCCTGTATGAGGTGGTTTGTCCCTGACAGGCTCAGACTGTTAGGCTCTGCGATTCGAGCTCATCTGACCCTCAAAGTTTGGTTTGTTTGACTAATATGAACATCATGCACTTCTTAGTCCCTGAAACATACAAGTGTCGCCATGGCTTCGCTGCTCATGCTCAAATTAAGCATGTTTTTTTCGCCTAACTCTTTAGATTTATGGTTTGTGACCTGTGGTTCGAGAAAAAGTATCTAGACTGTGGTTCTCAAACGGTGAGGTGGGGCACACCGGTGCAGCTTGAGGCAAGTCCAGCTCTGCTTTGGGAACTATAAATAATAATTATAACTATACAACAATCTGTGACATGTTTTCTCTTTGTACTTAAGCATTCAGCTGCATTTTCTGTCTCTTTAAAATCTGGTCAAACCCTTAAGGAGACACAGCCTCTCTTATTTCACAGATATAGGAGTAGAGGGAATTATTTATTTTCAATTTCTCTCACCGATTTGTTCCACACTTAAAAAAAAGGATTTTAAAGCTCAAATGTGTGCTGCGGGCTCAGAAAGTTTTTTAGTGACCTATGCATTTTCTTGATATGTGTTTTTTTGGTCTACACATAATCCTTAAAACACCAACCTTTAAAGGACACACTTTGATCGGGAACATTCACCCCAGGTGATTTTGTTGCAGCAGTTCCCGTCTGTGTCACTGCTGCAGGCTGAAACAACTTTGAGAGAGAAAAATCCCCCAATTTTCCCCCTTTTGGTCATTTGGACCCCAAAAGAAGCCAAAAATCAGGACCCAGTTTGAAAATACCAGAATTCTCCTTTAAACATGTTTTTTTTTCTTGGCCAGAGAAACACACCAAATGCAGAATACAGTGTACACAACCCTCCGTGTCTGGTGCCCCCAAAATCGTACAATAAAATAAAATAAAGTTCTCTTGTATCTCCAAGGCCATGGATAGTCAACCACAAAGACTGGTGAGCCCCCGCGCAGCCTGTTCGGGCTGTAATCTCACTCTAGTGTTTCAGACGGGGAGCTAACAGCAGGCCACCAAAGGTACAGATAAAGTGCTTTTTTTCTTAAACGTGACGCTTAAATAAGTAAAGTGATGTAAAAATGGTTCTCAGGGAAAACTAGGGGGGTATTGGCTGACAGGATGACACTCCTAAAAAGGTAAAAATGAAATGGTTGAAAGACACACGATGATTAAGAGTTCGGTATAAATACATCCACAGATCCGACAGAAGGCTACGAGGATGGAAACACTGATCGCTAGAGGAGCTGGAACAGTCAGAAGGAGCCGTTCACAGTTTCAGAAGAAAAAGGGTTCAGGGTAAGACTTTTTAAACCTCAAAACAAAAAGGTCACAAGTCCAGCGGCTTCCTGAGGCCGGATGGCGGCGAGGACCGCGGTAGAGACAGCAGCAGACTGGGAGGTTTGAGAGATTGTTCATCATAAACCAGAGTAGGTAATAAATACATTTGGGTCCTGTAGTGTCGGCTCTATTGAAATATGATTTAACCTAAAAAATAAAAAAGAGGAATCTTTAAGTAGGCCATGAGACGCCTTGCACTTTTTTTTCTTTTTTGCTCCCTTATCCAGTCTCAAGAACGCTCCACTGTGACGGCCATGTTTCAGCCAGCCGTGTGAAAAAAGAAAAAGAAACAAACAAACAAACAAAAAAAAAAAACGGCGTGTAAATAGTAGCCGTGGCAACCTCACGTACGCCCTCCTGGGTCTGGCTGACAGAGTCTGAGGATTCAGGGAGAGCATTGGTCCTCCGGTCGGCCCTCAGCTCCTGCACAAAAGAAGAAGAACAAGAAGGGAGTAAAGACGATGAGCAAACATTCAAGGTCACACATCTGTTGAGGTTTTGGAAAATAGACATACGTATTTTATATGACTTATGTATATACAGACAGGCACTTTTTGTGGTACGTCCCTCACACTAGGGCTGAACGATTTCAGGAAAAGATCTAATTGTTTATATCTGCCAGTTTTCTGGCAGATATTGTGATTTCAATTCGATTCACGAATTTCTTCAAATCAAGCTCCAGTGCAATATTTACTATGTTTACAGTACAGACAACAGTAAGGAAATCAATGATCAAAAGCATATAACACGATATTTATCATCTAATATTGACGATAAATAACCTGTTTTCATTATTCAAGGGATACTCCAACTTCTACTCCTAAACACAGGCTTTGTGTTGTTGACCTGCTTACCAGCACTTCTGTAAATGCAAATTGCTGCAAATAAGTACAATAGTATGTGTAAAATAATATGTGTAAAACAGCTGATACAACAGATCCTGGGTCAGTCAGGAGTGCTGGAAAAAAATTGCAGCAATCACATGATTGCGTTGTATGAAATTACGATATCGAACTGAAAAAGATAAATCTTTCAGCCCTACCTCACACTGCTCATGACTGTAAATAGCTGACCAGCCAATCACATGGCCAAAACTCACTGCACTTAAGCATGTCTAGACAATCTGCTAAAGTTCAACCTGAGCATCAGAATGGAGAAGAAGGTGACTTCAGTGACTTTGAATGTGGCATAGTTGGTGGTCTTAATATTTCAGTTTACAGAGAATGGTCTGAAAAAGAGAGCATATCAGTGAGTGGCAGTTCTCTGGTCCAAAATGCCTTGTTGAGGCTTGAGGTCAGAGGTGAATTGTCAGAGAGGTTCAAGATGACAGAGAGGCCACAGCAAAGGCCCTAACACACCAAGGGCGAGGTCATTGGGAGTCATGGATTTTTACACACACACACTCCTTTCCTGATGAGTCTGGAATTCTGCTCCACATTCAGATGGTAGGCTCAGAGTTTGGTGTGAACATCATAAAGTATGAATGTGGTGTGATGGAGTGGGGGACATTATATTGGCACACTCTGGGCCCTTTAGTACCAGCTCAACAGATCTCAATCCAATAGCCAACAAATCTGCAGCAACTGTGTGACCCTATCATGGAGATATGGACCAATATTTCTGAGGGATGTTTCAGCAACTTGTTGAATCAACGACGCCAAGAATGAAGCAGCGCTGGAGGCAGCAGGGGGTCCAACCAGGGACAGGGAAGGTGTACCTAATAAAGTGGCTTGTGAGTGTAAAACGGCACAGGAGAGATCCAGATCCCTTAATAATCCATTCCCCATGTAGACAGCAGCAAGTCAAGAAAGACTGAACCTTGTTCTCTCTGCAAGCAAACCACACTGGAGCCCCAACAAGAGCGACAAATAACCTCTTTCCCAGCAGTCCTTGTTCTTCGGTCAGTGCAAACACACAGCACTTACTGGTTAAGTGGACTTAAGTTAACTCTGCTTTCTCTTTTCTGTAGCTGTAGCATCTAACGGGTATCTTCATTCTTTAGTTCTAAAATAAGTATCTGAGTAAGTCACTCTGGTGTTGTGAGAACCCTAAAAACATTGTGATGTTTGCAGTGACACTCCGTAAAGCCCTACTATCTGCTCTGGGGATTTTTCCACGGCTCAGCAGGAGTAAAAAACGTGCTCCTCATCGTTTTGTGTAAGTCATCTGGAGATTATGAGCATTCGAGTAAACGTCAGCTTCTTTCCTGACGCTAAAACCCTCTGTGAAGCTGACAGAGCAGGAAACACTTCCTTTATAAAGCTGTGGGAAAAAAGGACCAAATATAGGCTGGTCCTCACTCCACACTGTGTATACTCAACTACAATCCACCTCTTTCTTGGCTACTGAGCCCATTACTGAATAAACAGAGGAGCTGGGAGCAGCCTGCCTGTCGCTCATATCACTCAAAGACAATATTTAATCTCTCAGAGTGAGCTGAGGACCTGCTGCTTGCCTAAAGGGAGAAAATGAACTCAGAGAGCAGAGGAGCGGCCGGCCTTGGCACAACATGACCGTCTGATTTAAGAGGGGATTTTGGGCTCTGGTTGAACATGTTTTTAGGTGATAAGGACGGACACTGGAGCTTCGACAGGTCTATCACTGCATCCAGCTGCAGTTAATTTTGCTGTGATGTCTACATCCCAGCCTGATTGCCCCTGGACATATTATAGAAGAATTTTAACCTCTCCCAATGTCGATGTAACGCTGCTGTTCATACTGCAGGACTTCAGCTCATACTCGAGTCCCTCTGCACTAACCACCCTGATTAAAATCAAAAAGCCACAACACTGCACCTGAATTTACCTGTTCTTGTTCCTTTAACCATGTTCTACATGCTGTTTTTGTTTATCGTTATAGCTGTTGTCAAAGAAGAATTTCTGTCACTGATTGGGGCAGACAATAAAGTATCTATCCATCCATCTATCCTCTCAAGGTCCTCCTTCTTCTCCGGCTCAGACTTGATCTGCCCCTGGCTCCTTAAAATGCCAGACTTTGACCTTGAGTTTTATAAAGTAAATACAAGCTGCACAGAGGACGTCACATTATGGTCAGCACAGGGGACTGCATGCATTTGATTAGAGGAACAAGTCGAGTGTAAAGACAATAGTTAAAGCTGTTAAGTTTAAAGTTTAAATTTGGATGCCTTCATGAATAAACCACAAACATAACTCTTGGTGTACTGATTTTAAAAGTAACTGTGTTAACTGATGACTTTCATCATTATTCAAGATGTTTAAAACATTAAAATAAATAATTACATGGTCAAAAAAATACATGAGATACAAACTTAGCAAAAACCTACACACAGAAACATCTGCTTTAAACCTTCAAACTTCAACTTGTGCTGATCGACTGAAAGTCACCAGAAAACACAGTCACTTCTGACACCAGTACACTCAGCCAGCAGAAAGGACGCCAGAGCTACTGCTGTCTTACCATCATACTGAGGGCAGTCATTAAGAGCCTAAACTGCTGTTGACTGTGACCCCTTTAAGTTAAAACTTTAACAAATTTAACGTATAGCCAGGGAGCTGATTACTGGTGCGTTATCACTTTGGTGGGCAGCCCTACGTGGCTAAAAAGAGATGTTACATAAAGTTTGACGTGGTTAGCATTTTAGTTGGAAGATTTTCACATTCAGGTCTTACAGGAATAGCAGCTGTTGCTAGCATGTTCATAGCTTAAGACGACAGATGAAGTTGGAGAATCTGGTGTCACTTTGTTTCTGGTCCGTGCAGGTTGGGCGGCGCCTGATGTATGGTTCTGGTCTGGTTTTGTTTTCTTTTAAAGTAGGAAACACACAGTGTTGGGAAGCCTTGGGGTTAATGAACCATGAATTTTTAAAGCGTGACACTGAATAATTGCCCCATCCCTGACTGTCAGACACTTGTGAGATCTCGTCACGACTAAAGATAGACTCTTGAAGGGACATGCATGCTGCAGAGGATACAGTCCACCTACAGTAAGTTTGTATGGTTTTGCAGTAATGTGTGAATTTGACCAAAATAAGTAAAAGGGTCAACATCTGAACAAACAGCAGACTAACCGTCTGGTTTATCCTAACGCAGGTACAGACTGTTCCATCATTAATGTCTAAAACAATCTGCTGAAGGTTTATTAGCACAAACTGGTCATTTAAAGACAAAATATGTATAACTGCCTATTTGAACAATACTGACTCTTCCATTGAGAAGTTGCTTTTTTTAAATCACTGGAGCAGCTATAAACTGTTCAGTTATGTTTTTTTTTAAGTTCCTCCTGTTTACAGACCACAGCACAGCCTGTTCCTACATTAGGACGTTTTCATGCTTATTTTGTTGACTTGACCTGAACTTCTTCAAATGGTAGCTTCTGTTCCCCTTTAACAGTTTGTTTGATAAGCATGTAGTTGCAAAACACTCTCACTGTCATTTCCACAGTTTATGTTCACTGTAATCATCAAAAATAGAAAAATGGAAATATAGACAAACACTTTATAGATCCTGAGAGAAATTCAAGTATAAATAACTACAAATAGTTCTTTTCAAAGAGCTGGTATTTAAGATTTGAATGCACTTCTAGTAAACTGTAAATACTTCCCATGAGCATGATTCAAAAAACCCCGAAACACGACATTAAATGCATCAATGTATCCTAAATGTGCCCGTCCACTAACATGGTGCATACTTTCTGTTCCAGCTCCCTGAGTCCTGCACCTGTCTGTATTTTTCCATTAATTAAGAAGTTCTGAGAAAACCTGAGGAGCCCCAAGTTAATCACATAATGTAATAACTGCTAGTTGGATTTCCTCTGTTTTAATGGACCTAAACAAGGGCACTAAATCAACCAGCAGTGACTGCTCACTAGGGCTGAACAATTTATCGTTTTCGGATCGAAATCGCAATTTCAGGCAGGGCAATTTTGTGATCCCCAAAGCTGCAATTTTTTGCAGACCCAGGATCAGCTGTGTCAACTGTTTTACACATACTATATTACACATTTGCAGGTAATTTGCATTTACTGAAGTGCTGGTAAGCAGGTCAACAATACAAAGACTCTGTTAAGGAGTACAAACAATGGTGATAATAATAATAATGATAATAATAATAATAAATTTTATTTAAGGGTGCCTTACAAAAGGTACAAAAAGTGCATAAAACAGGTTTAAAAAAACAATATAATACAAAGAAAGTGCAAAAGATCAGAGGAAGTGGGAGAGTTTGAACAGATGAGTATCCCTTAAATAATGATAACAGATTATTCATCATTAATATTTGATGATGAATAGTGTGTTGTGTGCTTTTGATCACTGATTTCCTTACTTTTGTCTATGCTGCAAACATAGTAAATATTGCACTGAAGCTTGATTTAAAGTAAATCTTGAATCGAATTGAAATCGCAATATCTGCCAGAAAAATCGCAATTAGATCTTTTCCTGAAATCGCTCAGCCCTACTGCTCACTGTGATGGAAAACAAATATCACACTTGATATTTGTAAGATGAAATTCATTGTCCCAGTTATGACCTTTATCTTGATATATTCTTCTATAAAAATGAAACCTATTTTTGTGGGATGAATGCTGATATGGTAAAAAAAAAAAAAATCAAATAATACTTGGTGATTAGGACTTCAATAAAAGAAAGAAATCAATACCATCTATTTTACTGACAATAACATTAATTTACCATCTATTGCCAAGACCACTTCTCCCTTTTGGGGTCACTGAGGGGCTGCAGCCTAATTTAGCTGCAGTTGGCCAAGAAGTGGGGTCCAGTCTGGACTGGCCACCAGACAATCACAGACTGATGATAACAATGCTTCTTGGATAAAATGAGGGAAATGATGATTTGGACTGAACATTTCAAACTGATCCTTGTGTGGTCAATAATCATGTTACTGTTAGTGGTTCTGCTATCTTACTACCAAGTATTAGACCTGCAGCGTGTACCGTGAAGAAACAAAGACTGGAGGTTGAGCCGTGTTTATGTGACTCAGAAATAAAGGAGGAACGTTGATCCCAGTGAAGTCAAAGTAAATACACTTCAGCATGGTTGTTGTCTGAGACTGTAGCAGGCATGTGCAAGGAGTCCTTTTTTTTAAAACACTCTGCTGGCGTCCATGGCAATAGAAACATTTTCAGGAGACAACACTGTTTTCTTGCTAATGAAAGACCACACTGCAAAAGAAGTGAAACTGTTATCATCTCGGTTGTTTTAACGACGACTGCATATTTCCCTCGGATTGATTCGTGTTCACAGGACAGTGTTTTGAAGCTGGCTGACTCCACCCTAAGGATCTTACGTCACTACCTGACAGCCAGCGAGTGGTGCTGTGCCTTATGGGAAAAAACTCGGCCGGTTAAACTGCCCACAAAACTAAAATATAATAATGATAAAAGCGGACATCCTGTGTAAGGTTATACAGATCAGCATACTCATCAATGTAGGACACACCTCAGGATATAAGCGTGACACCCTGTGCACAAAGAAGAGCGGCTTTTAACGCTCGCCGGCGGACTGTGGGGGACACCAGGTAGCATGGGAACATGTTACAACAAAACACGTGCAGAGGGATGCGCAAAGAAACTGTCAGCAATGCAGGAAAGGCAGAAGCAGCTTTAAAAAGGATAAATCCTCCTGCTTCAACGAGCTCGACTAATACTGTCTGAGAGTCTTAACGAGTTCTTGAATCAGTCCCTGTTGTTGAGCCCTGTGATGATCTGCTGTAGACTCTGAGTGATGCTAGCATTTTCGTATTTACATGTATGTTGTGCCTGAGCACAGAAAGTGACTGTGGGATCAGAACATTCTTATTTAGTTTGTTATCTGCCTGGTTACCTGGTAGCTGTAATGCAGTTCTTATTATTACAGCTGCTGCGGCGTGTTGAGTTAACCCGTCACTCTGCTGGTTGCTCAGTCGATGTTCAGTTGTGTTTGTACACATGCAAACGGTGAGTGCCGAGCAGGGAAGGCCCGCTTGTATCAGGATAACTCTCCTAGATGATCCTTCTGTCAGAACAACCTAAATTAACCAGCTACAAAATTCAAGATGCAGAGCTCTACTATACTGAGGATATTTTATGTTTCTGAAATACTGCCAACTTTTCCTGGATTTATATGAGATTTATTGAAATAAATTGTTATGTAGCTACATTTTTGTCGTTTTATCTTTAACAACGTGTCACTGTCTTCTGACTCAACTCCACTGCTCCTCAGGCAGAGGCTACATGTCTGCCTCCATTTATCCAGAAAACTTTGTCTTGGTTTTTTTTTTCGAGAGCTGATCAGCCGGGATGGCCATAAATTACACGAAACATGAGCAGTCTGACATCTCTTCTCCCTGCCCCTCATCTGAGCAGTGACCTGACATCATCTGAGAGCTGTGCACTGACTGAGTTATTAAGTCTAAAACTCCAACTGGAATTTCTGCAAACGTTTCAAGGGGGACGACATCGACATTATAGCAGTTGCTGGTTATTTTTTTGCGAAAATCATGTGAACTATTGTCAGAGTTTCAGAGCAGTGTGAGGTTTTCAAAAAGGTAATAAAAGAGAAGGATCAACAGTTAAACTGAAGGTAAAACCACCTGAGGACACTTTCTGCCTATCAGAGCAGCATCAGCAGTGCTTTGACAACAAAAGTGTTTTATTATCTTTTCTCCTAGTTTTCATCTACAGAATCAAGAAGCCATCAATTGTTCTTTTTGTGCAGATAAAAACTTCACAACGCTCTGAACAGCTGCTTTCATGTGCGCGCCCACACGGCTTTAAGAAGAAAGAGTTAACAGAGAAAGTTCATAACCACGTCTCAACTACAGCTCAGAGCTTTGTTCAGCCAGATTACAGAAAGACTCGGTATGATGAGCTCATGCAGTGGTTTACCCCTACGTATCTGAGTTTAGTCATCGTTGTTTCTAAATTAACTCATAACACTGCATTCAGACGAGCAGAGAAGAGATGAATGTTGTTGCTTTAGAGCCACATATGCAGCATCATTCCAACAATATCATCTTACTCAGTATTTCATTTGAAAATGTGTTTTTAAGTCTCACTACATAGCTCAGTCCTAGCTTGTAACCATAGAAATGAAGTTTGCTGTGTTTAAAGAAAGACATATAAGATCGTGATATATGGCAATCATGAAAGGACCACATTAACCTGCACTGTTTTCAGTGTTTGAGAGACGTTCATGTCACTGAACCACCTTCAGCATCTGGACTGACCTACGTGTCGCTGTGTGACAGCAGCGATGTGATCTCAGGGCTCATGTGACCTGTGGCCTTGGCGGCCTCCAGGATGGCTCTCCGGTACATTCCTTTCTTCTTCCTGTTGAAGCGGGACCTGAAGAATTCTCTGAAGGGCGACAGTTTAGCAACAGAGAGCTGGGAAGTCGTCGGCGAACCAAACCACGCCACCTTCGCCTGGGGCCACTGGGCCTCGCAGCTCGCCGTCTCCTGCTTGCGCGTACCGCTGATGCTGAGGACACGTGCGGGCCACCAAGGAAAGCCGTGAATCTTGCCCCACACGATGTCGCCCACCGCCACCGCGTGACCCTCCTCCGTGACACACTTAGTCATACTGCGGGTGTGAAGCCGCACAGTGAGCGGCGGCACTGTCTTACAGTCCTCTCGTGAGAGGACGGAGGACGAGGTCACAGACAGATCTTCACCTGGCGCCAGGTCGCACAGCTCGGGTGACGTGCCGTCGGAGCTGAAGGACTTGGACTCGTCCAAACTGTCGCTGCTGCAGACCGACAGACTTGAAGAATCTGCTTTACGCTTACGGAAATTAATAAGAAGTGTGAGATCACTATGCCGCTCCGCCTCCTCTCCTGAACTCCCCGACCACAGTTCCAGAGAGTTCTTACCCTCCCCCGAGTCCTCAGAGTGGGGAAGGCAGGGACCAGGCACCCTGGGGCTCCGCCTCCTGGCACCCCCAACTAGTTCTGTCTCGTACTCCACGGCACTTTCCTCCTGCTCTGTGGACGGCGGTCCAACACAGATCTTTGGAGACGACAAGTCCTGACCCACGTTGGTAAAAGGTCGGGTAAGTTTGAGTTTGGGAATGGACACGGTGAGGCCGGACCGCGTGGCGTCCAGAATATGCCGCTGTTCCTTTGTGGAGTTAGACGCCGTTTTGCCATTTTCTCTGACGCCATTCTGCACCAGCTGTTTGGGGCAGAATGGTTTGATGGATCCGTGGACTCTGGAGGGGATCTTCATGACCTCGCCCTTCCCCTGTGGCGTGCTGTAGGAGATTTTAATGACGGGGCTGTGAGGGATGACGTCTCCGCTCTCGGCCTCCAGCCGTTTGTCTTTCCTGAGGCGCTTGCTGTCCAGGCTGTTTTCTCGTCTTTTGGAGTCTTTCGTTGAGACGCCGTCCTCTTTCCTGGACAGCTTGGCGGGGGCTTTCTCGTCCCCGTCATCGTCGCTCTGTAGTGAATTTTCTTTTCTAGAAGTCTTTGTGTTGCTGCTCAGGCTGTCTTTGCTGTCCTCATCACTGTTCAGAGTGTTTTTGCACTTTTCACACAGAACCTGCCGCGGACGGAGACGGATCGTGCTCATGGTCATTCGCCCCGGCTCTCGCGATCGCCTCTTCTTCCTCTTAATTGGTCGGGGTGGGGGCTGAGGTACCCATTGGTTGTAGCTGTGGCGTACCCATAAGGGCTGAGGGAAGGGCGCTCCTTCAAAATAAGGTGGGTAAGAAGTCTGTCCGGCGGGCACCGGTGTGGGGACAGGGTAGGGAGGAGCAGCAGGTACGCCGCTCTCAGGGAGCGTGTTTTCATCCTTTGGTCTGTGCGATGCCTGGCTCGGGGATTTGGAAACCGGCTCCTCGCTCAGGACTTCGGGGATTTCACAAGCGGGATTAGATTTCAGGCAGTCCTCTGGTTTGGCTGTGAACTCAGGCAGACAAAACAGGCCGGTCCTGAGGAAAGAAAACAACAATAAATGAAAATCTGTTTGTCTTTGGGATTCATTAGAGGCACAAATAGCTGCATGAGGAGCATTTCTTGAATTCTTTTAGTTGAGCAATTTCCGTTGCATGGCAGTGCTGTAATGTCAAGGTTTTATTTCATCATGTCAGATAACTGAAGGCCAAACGGACAGCACATTTCAAACTTCACTGTTTGTAATTAGGACAAAAAGCAGAGAAACTCAGAGCTGCCTCCAGTTCAGTTCAGTCTTCTGTTTGGCTTTACAAGGACAGCTTTCCCTGACTGCTGAATTCTGAGAATTCATTACATGTGGGGGGAGTTGAGGTCTTTCTTGAGTTATCTGTTCAGCTTAAGGCCACAGAGACAGAGATAAAGTTTTGTTTGGGTCTGGGCAATAAATCAAATCTTTAAGATTTATCAATACATTCTATCCTGAGGTATGGGGTTAGACAGCATTGTTTAAAGATGGCAGAGCTGATGCTGATCTGAAAGATGGTTTGCAACAAAAACTACCAACAGTTATACAAGTCTTAACCACAAGATAAAGCTGTATGTATTGGAGAAGTTCAGGCTAGACAGACTCTATTTATCTTAGCTCTAATAACTTCAAAATACAAAACACTGAGACATGTTTGAAGCCGAAGTAACCCAAAAAAAGAAGTCACTGGAGATTGATGAGATTTTAATGAAACCAAGGTCCTTAACGATTCTGCTTATTGATAAAATCCTGCTGAATTTCTGTGTGGAAAAAATTTGGCCTTCAAAGGTTTTCAGACACATGACTCTCCTGATATCCACTGCCATGTTGCTTCTGCAAGTTTCCAGTTAAACTAAGACACAATTCTGACCTCTTCTGTTATGATTTAATACCTCTTTGCTATCATTCCTGCTGACGATCTCTGATTAGAGCATGGTGTCCTTGGTTTGCAAGGCATGAAAAGCAAAGTGAGAGGAACTGATAAGAGAGTTGATCAGCAAAAAGGCTAATGATATTGATTCCTTGAGGGAGTAGTTAACTGTCCTCAACTGGAATTGTTTTTCGATTCCCATCCCTACCCAGTACTGGGTATTTTATTGTTTTCAGTGATAAAAAATTGCAGGCAAATTCTTGCACACTGTGTGGCAATGACAAGAAACTCCTCATCAATTCACCCATATTTTCAAATATTCCTAATGTATATTTTCATTTTAGATAGTAAGGGTGGGAAAAATATCAATATGGTGATTTATCGGCGTCCTGACACATGGCGATCAAATGAGATAGGCAGGCTCTAAAATCTTAGAACTTAAACTTCAGAAAATAAAGTGTTTTAATCTAATTTCTCTGTTTATTTAAATAAGCGCCGTTATACTTCATGACTCCTTGTGGCAGCGCCCATGAGCTTCATCAGGGAAAGGCGAGTGGGGTTGGTAGGACGAGGAAGAAGCGGACAGAGAAGTGAAACAACAACAGGGATAGCAGCGAAAGACTGCTTCTCAGACTGTCTGTTTTAAATCACACCACAGTACAGGTAATGCAGACATTAACCAGTGCAGCAACAACGAAATGAAAGCAAACTGGCTGTTTTTCAAAATTAAATGTTAAATTAATAGCCGAGTTCTAAAACATTGTTCCCAGCTCATAATTATGACAATACATAAATGGGAAATGGACTTAGGCTTATATAGGATATTTCTAGCCTTTGACCACTCAAAGCTGCTTTACGCTGCAGGTCACACGTTTACCCAAACCCATTCACTCTCACATTCACTCACTGATGGTTCTGAGTTTCTATGTTAGTTATCCATAAATATCACTTATACATTCATGCCCTTTCATGCCCATTTACACGCCACTGACGCAGCAGTGGGAGCAACTTGGGGTTAACCTGTTCAGCCTGAGCCCCTTTTTTAAGCCTCCTGCTCGAAACCCATACCCATGAAGAAAAAAGCGTATCGCTGCAACCACAAGGTCTATTTGAATAATTTTGGTGTCATAATAAAAATAACACTTGAGAGATTTGTCCAGATGTGTAATTATCAGTATATGTGTTACTGGGACAGAGTAAATGAAGATAGAAATCAGAATAATTTGAAAATCTCATCCTCGCCTAAAAGAGAAGCAATTTTTTATTGTAAATATCTCTCTTAGAAATGATGCTGGAGTGGCTGTGAAACTCTAAAAATGAATAATAAATTATTTTTACATCATCTCTGCAAAGGATTATTGTTATAAAGTGATGCAGAGAAAAATTAAAGAGGTTTGATAACAATATGGTCAGGCGAGGATTTTGAAAAACAGTGCATATTTAGCCAAAAGTCAAAAATATATGTATTTGTCAAATAAAAGCAGACATGACTATAGTCTTCAAGGCACAGCTCACTGCTTGTGCTGTCGTGTGGAGGAGCTTTTCCCTCCTGAGCCCCAGCAGACCCAAAATTGGGTCCTATGGGGCTGAAGAGGTTAAGTGTCTTGCCCAAGGACACATTGCCATGTGTCCCCCGGAGCTGCAACCTCCCAATCACTGACCAAGCGCACTATCCAACAGCACCACCAATGCCAAAAAAAAAAAAAACTCTCTACTCTGGGAGGAAAGCTTACAGACTCTTGTGAACAAAGGCTGATGCCATTTAACAGCATTAAGCTGTGAATATTTCTTTGATGCACTTCTCTATTGGCAAGAGGAGTGACACATCTTCATGTACTGTTAAAATAAAAAATAAATAATCTCACCGCTGAAGTCAAAATCAACTCTACATTAAGAGGCTGTGCTCACTTTAATAAAACAGAACGTATATATATCCATCTGAATCTGTGAAGGAGAGCAGAACAAGGTGAGTCAGTTCAACCCCATGGCCTTTTTCCTGCTTGTCAATGCGCACTCTCTCTCCTCACTTTATCCCTCCATAAGTAACAATGACAACAGGCCCCAAAAATAACAACTTGATGACAATAGTTTTGTACAATTTGGGCAGTGTGGAGGAGTTTGTCTTCCAGTTTTTATAAAACAAAAAAATGTCCAATACTGGGTGATTGTATACAACTAATTTTTCTGCTTTTAGGCTTGGGTAAGATATTGGTATTTGCAGATATTGGCCTAAAAGTTCAATGTCGGTAGTGGCTAGCGCTGCCAAGATTAGGCGACTAGTGATGATGACATCGACGACCAAAATCATCGGTGACTAATTTAATAACCGACATCGTCGTTTGTCGTTGTTGTTGTTTTTAAAGCTTTGTTTTTCTCTCAAAACTGCCACTGTACCTTCAGCTGTCTTGTCTGCCTGTCTGTCCTTGACGCACATGTGCAGTAGTAGTAATCGGGATCAGCTGCGAGGCCAGCTCCACACAGGGGCAAGAGCCCTCAAATAAATGTTTTGCCCCCTCAAATCTAAGGTTTAGAAGTGGAAAAAGCTGTTGTGTACTAGTCTAAGTGATATGTGGGTATATGCTGTACGCAGCAGAAGCCATCAACTCCCTCCTGCACAAAGTTTGATTATTCAAGTACAACACTCGCCAAAACAAACACTACCTTCATCTAAACAGCGCATAACATGGATAAAACGTTCACTGATTTCAGTAACGCTTTCACACAGAGCAGAGACAGGAAGGAAAAGGTGAAGAATAAGAGTGATCTTCTCCTCGTCATGTCTAAAGTGATGCAGCCACCATCTGCTCTGTGGACCACAGGCCAGATATTTTTCATTTAAAGTGTGGCTATATGACCCTTGTTGTCTGTCAGTTCTGTCCCTTTTCAGTGCAGCTGATGTACATGTAAACATTTGATCTAAATCCCTCTTGAATCGCTCAGCGCCTTTGGCACGCTCCTCTGTGTGCAGGTGAGGATAAAGACGCAGATGGATGCACTGCGCAGGGACAGTGAGGGATCATCAGTCACTGTGTGTGATTTTATAATCCAAACGGTGTCTTGATAGCTCATGTGCACGGTCCAAGTGAACACAAAGACTTAAAAAATGACGAGTCTGCCTTTTGATGAATCAAATCTCAACATTCTTCTGCAGTCCAGCTCTGAGCCGCTGTTTTCACTCACTCACTGTTTTCTAAATGATAAATTCATCTTGAGGTATCCTACATCACTTATTCTCCATGATATAAGAACAATCTTTGAAGGATCAAGCTTCAAATACAATCTACTAGTGCAGCGGCTCTTGTAATGTTTAAAGCACTTTTTATCCTGTCTCTTTGCTCAAAAAATATATTTTCTGCCATATAAAGTCCAAACTGCAACATTTTTTTTAATTAAACAAATGAAGGCGGTTGATCTTCTTAGATTCAGAGTATACTCACTAGAATAAAACAGACTACATCACTGTGAGAAAGCAAATTTCAATACACCTACAAAATTAATGTATTACAAAAGCAGCTGCATGCTGGTGCAGTAAGCTGCAATCCATGCATGATCCGATTAGTTGACTAATTGCAAAAAAATAATAGTTGACTAATCGATTATCAAAATAATCGTTTGTGGCAGCCCTAGTAGCAGATACAGAAATTTTCATCGATTTGTACAGCTGATATATCAACCGTACATATCAGCTGTATATTGGCAGTAAAATCGGCAAAATACACAAACGAACCATGATGCTTCACCTTGTTATCACTGCATGGTTACATTTAAGAATCAAGAGTTTCATTATTTTGAGAGCTAAATGTTGTTTTTCTTGTTTTACCATTGCTCCTCACAGTAACGACTTCGTGTTCTTGACAAAAAATATTGGTATTGGTGATAATGAGTTTAGAAATATCTGCATACTGGATATCAGAAAAAATCTGATATCGTGCATCTCTAGTCATTACAATATCACAGTTATGGACGTTTAATGACTCGTTCAAGAACCATATCAGAGTTGAAAATCCTGTTTTTATGACAGCTATTTGTGACTTCTTAACAGGAGCAAGACAAAACAGATTATTGTTCTATAACAAGCCATCCAGCTTAAATAATTAAGAGATAATGCTTTAGGGCCCTGAATGTCAGCACTAGGGAGTAGGGGTGGGCAATATAGAGGAAAAATCGCTTTTACTTGTCCTCAGCATTAACATGTTCTTCATTGCTTGAAGAAATGTCCATTTGCTGCTGTCTGTTCCTGATGTGTTGTCATCTCATATTCAAACTTTTTGAGTAGATCACGCAAATAAGCCTTTTAGTACAAATCCAAAGTAGTTCCATAAAACACAGGCACTGCTTGGTTCAACTTGAATTGTCCTTGATTTGGGTCGCACCTTGTCATTAAGTTGTGGAGGTCCCAGAGCCAGACCAGTCGATAACCACAACTATATGATCTGAACTTCTTTTTGCTTGGACAGATCATCATATTGCACACCCCTACCACGTAGTAGGGCTTTATCATCATGATTATTTTGATAGATATTGGGATCTCAATTATAAAACAATAATACTCACATACAGTATTTTAAAACACCCACCACATACTTTCTTTAAATGTAAATGCTTTTGACACTATTATTTTGAACATTAACAGCAATTTATAGAAATATACTTTTAAAAATAAAAACACCTCTAAAAAATGCTAAAATAATAATGGAACAAGAAAAAAGTTCACCATGTCATGTGGCACAGTGATCCTTAAATCTAGACCTCTCAGCCTTCATAACTATGAAAGGCAGTAACTGTAATTGAGATTAAAACTCAAATAATGGCTCAGCTCTACAAGAAAGACATCAGTTTAGCCACAAAAATGCAATATTTCAACCTTCACCAACTGAGCTCAAACCCACTTTCAAAAATCTCACTATTTAAGTCTTTTTTATGGCCAAAAGTAAAATTAATACTATTGTTGCACCATGTGGAGCTGTGGCTTTTTGGATTTTAAATGTGATTCATACACTTGACTCCCCGTTATTCAAAGTTTTGTAGCTGTTTTCTTTTCATATCTTTCAAGAGGCCTGTAAGATTAGTACTTTTGAATCTACATACCCTTCTTTCGCTTCCCTACCCTCTTTATCATCCTCTCAGTTCAGGGTTTGTGAAACGTCATGTGCTGACATTGATGCTGCTGTCTGCAGAAAACTGTCACATGAAAAGCAAACCAACTAAAAGAACAGTCTAAAACAGTCATGTGATGCTCACAAAACAGCAGAGATATGATTATGTAATCAGACATGCCTCAGTCAAGCTGTCATCTAAAATTTATGACCTCTTCTTAAAACTTTTTGAGCCATTATAAGACCTTAACTTCTTGAAATCTAACTTAAGAAAGGATCTGCAGGAACCCTGATCCGGTCGTTCTAACTTCTCCCGCTCTCTCTTCTTTAGTTTCTCTTGTTACTGTGAGACCTGCAAACATGTCCAAAGAAGACCCAAAGTGCCCAGGAGTCTTTGGGGTGGCTGGCAGGCAACAGTATCACGGCTGTGAGGTTTTAGTCAGGAGACAGCAGACAAAGAGACTACAGGATGCCCAGGAACCCCCCCTCCCTAACATCTGACTGAACAAAAACAATCCCATGAATCACTCGGGATTCAGAGACGCAGGGAAGGAGCCAGGAGATTTCAGTTTGTTTTTGCCTCCCGTGTCTGATCAGGGCTTATGTGTGGTGAGATTATTAATTAGCTCACATTTGGGGAGCACCATTTCCTCCCCAGGAGGAGCAACTGGCAAGCACCTCGGAATAATAGTCTCCCGGTGCGGCCTCTCACCTTTTTTAACGTGCCCCTGAAGCAGGCGAATCTCAGCCCTCAGAGTGATTGACACAGCCCAAACAGGTCTGTGTGTGACAGGGAACAGGCCGTGCTAGTTAAGAACAGAACAAGGACACACCAGCGCTCGCTGCATTTGTGCCATTTCACGTTGTGTACAGTCTAACTAGATGCAGAGGTAAGCATGCACGATCGGCCGAGACGATGACATTAAAAAAGACCTGTGAAGAGACAATGACAGGAAGTGTTTTTCCATGAGCTGGAAAGGAAGAAGTAGTCAAATTTTGACAGTGACGAGGCCTGAAATAAAGGCCTATTTTGGGTTATTCTGAGGCCTGCCTTTTCCCATCTGGGTGGGTTATTTTGAGGCCAGCTCCAGCTCTCACATGAAAAACTATCTAAGCATACTAAGGGGCAAAGCTGGTCAGATTCTGATTCTGCTTGGCTAAAAATAGTCCAAAGTCAGCGGCTTCTAAGGTGCACACAGGGCTTATACATGTGACATGGAGCAGCGGGGGCAGATGAGAAATGAAATGATTCCCAAGTTATTAAATCCTGCAGCTTGTTTTATCAGAAATAACACAAGTAATGTTCACGGATGAACCAAAGACACTTTTAAATCACATGAAAAGATGGTCTTCAATACAGGGATTCTGATATGATGAACAAGGTGTTTGTCGTAAATAAAGCTACAAAGGTTTTATGGGGGAAAGTATTTCTATACTATTGTTTCAGTTTAACTGTGGAAAAGTGGAAAAGTGCCAAAATAAACTCAAAACTGCATAATGCACTTTAGGTTTTTCAAGGAAACTGTTTGTAAAGGTGTTTTAACTTAAAACAGTAAATGACTAGCTATTGATGTTTCCTGTGCAAAACTAGAAGCTTAATTTTATATCTATGTAGGAAAGGATTACATAAGCATTTTGCTTCTGCCAATATACAAATAAATCTTTACTACATGATTACTGACTTTCTTTAAACTGTCATTACTGATATTATTTATTGTAATGTGTAGGATGTCTGAATAAATTCTTATTGCACTGACAACAGGGGTAAATTAAACATATATGAGGTTTAATCACTTGAGGCCTTTACTTGTAAGTGAAAAGGCCTGAGATTTTCACTGAGTTTGCTCAGACACGGTATTTAAGTAATAAGCAGAATTATGGTGACTTTACATTAACATTATTAGCCATTTTCTATTGTTTCAACAGACCACAGGAGAATGCTTTTGAAGGTGCTTTCTTAAACTAATTCTGATTAAATTACAAACTCAACACACCTGGAACTTAACACACGCGTTACACTATCAAACAGGTGTGTAAATATGTCAAAATATAATTAAAATACACATTACTGCCACAGCAAAGCCTGGTCTTTTAACTGATACGTTTCTGTGAGAGATTAGGCTAACACAATAAGCTATAGATGAACCCATTGACTTTACTTATTGTTCATGAAAATCCATCATAATTCACTGAGGACAAGCTTATTGGCCTCACATGCAGTGACTTGGCTTGATGTGAATCACTATATAACGTTATTTACCCGTTAAATCTTGTTCTTCAATAAATTAGTTAGCAATTAGCAGATGTGCTAACAGTTAGCTCTGCTGTCAGCTACAATAACCTGCGAGTCTTTTGTATGAAGGCCCAGGAAGCTAACAGCTAGCTCAGACTCGTTAGCATCAAAGGTGGATTAGCCGTTAGCTCCGTGAAGAAAATAATCAAAACGTATAAAAATAAAAGAAAACTCAAAGCTCACTTTTTGTTGCTGTCCAGCAGGATCCCCGTGAAGCTCCTCTCTCGGTAGGTCAGCGTCACCACCAGAGTATCGTTAACTATTTGATCGATAGTGACAGGAACCCGGGAGCCGGCCTGCAGCTGCTCGGCCGCAGCCTCCATGTTTCCCGGCGTCGAGTGTCCGGCTCGGCGGTGCTCGATCCCGGCCAAGGGAGCCACGGTCGCGTCGGCCAAAGATCCGTCTCCCCTTCGCTATTGGAGCAGGAGGCTACAGCAGGGCATGAAATGACGCCATCACCCCCACCAAGTCAATTACACCAGAGCTGTTAGCGCTGACATCACGGCCGTCTGTGTGCTGGAGGAGAGGACGAGGAGAGGCCTTCCTCTGCCTCACCGTCTGATGGCATTATTCTACTTTACCCAGAAAATCCTCCATTATTACTCACACGGAGCGTGATGGCCGCTCCTGTGAGACTTCTGCAGCCGCTGGCTTTACACGGCTGAACAATATGAAATATATAAGAGAAGGGCTTTGAGCTCTGCTCATGTGACAGCATGAAGTCAAATATTATAGTTATCACATTAAGATGACCTGTATCTCAAGATGCATGTAGAAATGAGGATACGTCTCCATGAAACGCTAATTATCTGAAGTGCTCGATTCATTCCTGTTTCACTCTTCTTCTTTGAGCCACTATTCTCTGATATTTAGTAAATGTCAGACCAGAACAGACCACCATGATCACATAACCACAAAGATGGAGGGTTATTTTATATTAGGGCCGTTTATTCAGCATTAACAGCCTGTATTTTCATAAGTAACAATAGATGTAAAACTAAAAAGAAAAGGAGTATTTTTGTACATGGTGTGACCATGTGTCTGCACATTTTGCAAACACCTTTATAGAAAAGAAACCATCAGTCCAAAACAAAAAACAAAATATTTTCAGTTTTGAAAAGCAATGAAAAATCTGTTATTACAAAAGAGTGGAGAACATTTAAACCAGAGATTGGCACCTTCAGTGACCAACAGGGCCACATTGATGTTACCCAGACTAAAAATTGCTAGAGTCACAACATTATAGTTGGGACAAGCTCGAGGACATTTTCTATCCACCCTTTAATTATCAGGTAATAAATTCAAAAAGTCTGAAGAGACACTGTTATTGTTCAAACTGTAGATGCTTATTGTTGTAAAAGTGTTTCTAAAATACAATTTTATACATCAAATTCCTACAAAACAGATAGATACACAAATATATATGTATATATGTATACATATGTATGTATATATGTATGTATGTGCATATATCTATATATATCTATATCTATCTTTTAACTATATATGTATATATGTATATATATGTGTGTGTGTATGTGTATATATGTGTGTGTATATATGTATATATATACACATATATACATATATGTATATTATACACATATATGTATATATATATATATACACATATATGTATATATATGGTGAGGTAACCCACTGTGGTACATTAGAACATTCTGCTGACTGTATTGCCAACATAGTGGATATAGAAATATTTTAAATATCTTAAATATTATTTAAATATTTTAAATATTTTAATATTTTTAAAATTCTATAAATATATAGAATTTTAAAAATATCTAAAATTCTATATATATAGAAATATTTAAAATATTTAAAATTTAAAAAATATTTAAAATTCAATATATCACCTGTTAATATCAGCAAACATGTCGCAAACAACTTTAAAACCAATCATATCCATATACAACCAGACAATAAAAATAATGGACAAAAAACCTGTCTGATGGTATCACTGTCTCGTTTTAGAGAAACATAACATGCTTAGCTTTGAAAATTTCATTAGCTACTGTAATCTTAAAATGTTTTACAAATGCTGACATAGTCTTGTTCCATCTATGCTTGGTGAATTTGCTAGCAGGAATCAGAACTCCAGTCGAGCGAACACACGGGCTTCTGTTAATGGTAATTGTCGAATTCCGATGCGTAAAACGTCCTTTGGACAATCAGCCTTCTCTGTCACAGGAGCTAAACTCTGGAATAGTCTACCTACTGAGCTGAAAATACAAACTAACTTTAAAGGCTTCAACAAAGGTATTAAATCATGGCTGAAAGAGCAACAGTATTGTTCCCACATATAAAACATTTGCTTGTATACATGTTTACCTGAAGGAACTTTTTCATTCACCTATCTGATTGAACTTTTATCTTCATCTGTTCTGGATGTTTTAATCCTGATGTATTTTCTAATGAACTGTGTCATGGGTATCTCTGTTATTTTTCATATTCAATTTCTCTTTGTACAATTTTAATCCTTAAAAGCCTCCCATGGACTGGTGTTGAAAATTAGCACTGTGCTATAAACACTTACAGCAGTGCATTTGGGACCTGTGTATATTCAAATATCACAGCATCAATGTTACTGTGTGTCCATGTCAAATAAACAATGAATAAATAATAAAATATCTGCCAGTACTATTATCAACTTTATAATCAAGTTTCTGTGGATACTCTTATTGCTCCAATAATCATGTACTCCCTGTAGAAATGTCAAGAAAAAGTAAAATAAAATGACTGAAATAAAAATACTGATAAGTGAAAAACAGAAATCAACTTTATCAAAAATGTTTTTTTTAATATCATTATTACTGATGTTTTGACTTCCTGCTCATCATTTCCACTTTATTATTCTATATTGTGTTTCAATATTAATCTCAGCATTTCATTTTGACATTTGTCCTTGAAACGGTTTTTAAATCTTATTCGTTTTGTGACCTGAGATCCACCATTTGGAGTTCTTTTTGTTTTTTGTCCAAACGAGCATCATGATGAAACATTTCCTCATGTTGCCCTCATGTTGCCCTCATGTTGCTCTCCTGTACTGTAACATCATCACAGGTACAAATACGTCTCTGTTCAACATTAACCTGGCACTGTCATGAAGGTCTAAATCAGGGTTGGCAACCGGCAGCCCAGGGGCCACATGTGGTCCTTCTCCTCACTCATGTTCCACCAGTCAATTTCAAGTTTTTTTAAAAAATGTAAACTATGAAGATAAAAAAAATATAAAAATAAAATCAGCCATGATGTGTTTTAGTCTGATTTGCCACTATGACACCTCAAATACATACAACATGCATCACAAAATGAAAAATGGGAACTACTTCTAAAATAATCTTCAAAACATGCCTTTAATATGTCCCTCACAAGTATTAAGTAGATATAACCAGGTGTAATAGTTTCTGTAAAGATTTTTTTTGAAGCATTATTGATGCATTTGGGGCAAAAAAGTGAGTCAAATAAACTTGAATATAAACGTCAGAATCCATGATTTTAATAATCACTCTCCCAGTTATCTTACATATTGTCATGATCACCACCCTGTCTGTTAAGTTCCACTTTTGTTTCCTGTTTTCATGTTGTCTTGTGTTTCCTGTTTTATTTTGAAATTTCAAACTCCTGTGTCTGTTCCCAGGTTTTGCTTCCTGTCTGTGTCCTGTTTCATCCTGCCTCCTGATAGTTCCTCCCCAGCTGTGTCTAATCACCCCAATCACCTCTCTTATTTAACCTCATTTCTCCCACAGTCTTGCCAGATTGTTGTCTCTCATGTCACTTTCCAGCACTCTTTATCTAGCTCTTGTTCATGATCATGACCCTTTTTGTCACAACCCTTTTGCCCTGTGTTTTGGATACTTCTGTCTTGATTGCCTGCCTTTTTTGTATACTGAATTTTGAGCTGTAAATAAACCCTGCTTTTTGTCTCATGGATCTGAGTGTCTGCAGTTGAGTCTTTTATGCCTGAGTCTGTTCTTGTCACATTATGAGAATGTTTTATTCTTTACTGGTTAAGCAAAGTTAGGTTAAACTAATTAATAAAAAAACTGCCTAAACATGTTTATTACATAAAAACAGTACCTTAAATGACCTTTGATTCAGTGTTTAGCTCATTGAATCTGGCTCTCCCTTTTGTTTTTGGCCTTGTTGATGTATAATCTTCTGTGTAACAGTTTGGCCCTCTGAAACTCAGAGTAACATTAATGTGTAACCAAAGTTGCCCATCCCTCTTCTACAGGATAATAAAGTCCTGACATAAGACAGATTTAATTTTCAGTTGTTCAAGAAAACATAAAAATCCAAGCACAGAAATGAAAAAGCTCAGTTTTGTATTTATTTCTAAACTGATCATAAACCACTCAGTGGTCAGTTTTGGAGGTAACTGGGCAGGTTTTCTGACGTGACGATGATGAAGCTCTTCCCCTGAGTCCCCCTGCTGTTTGCCTTCCTCTCCAGCAGCAGTGCCTGCAGCCTCCTCATCTGCCGATGAAGGGGGGACACATTCAGATCAATAATCGATGAATTGGTTATAGATTGTTTGTGAGGCTGATAATGAACGGTCTGTCACCTCCTCCAGGTCCAGCTCATCTGCCGCCCTCTGCTCGCTGTCCGTGCCCTGGGGATTCCTGCGTCTCTCCTGCAGCGACTCCACGCGGGCGCTGAACTGACGCTCCAGCCTCTGGGCCCATCTGAAGAGGCACAGGGGTCAGAGGTCACAATGTTAGAATACAGAGACAAAAACATTTTAAATGCAAGACCTGTCTAAGGGCTGGGAAATCTATTAAGCTCTGAAGATACATCAGTCCTTTCCCAAGAGATATAGGGTAGGGAAAACATGTTTAAAATAATAAATTTATGTTGACAACAGAAAATCCAACATTTGGTAAAAGATGTTTCCAATGAGAACCAACAATGACTTGTTTATTGATTACTTTATAACCTATCTGAAATGGTTAATCCAAATGGGAATTGGTTTTTTTTTGATAAAATTATCCTTCATAACAAAACAGTCTAATCTTTAACACAGGGCTGGGTTATTCATTGTTTCAATGATCAAAAGTACAAAATGCTTAAAAACTACACAAATATGTGAGTAACAGCTGGAAATGGGGGAAACGGTGCATTTAAACAGTTCTCTCCCTTTTGGCCAAAAATGAAATTATTGTATATTCAATTATTCACATTATTACACTAAGTTACTTAATTTTTCACTTGTGTGTTGCCATAAATTTTTGTTTTCCTAAGTTGTTGGGTTTTTTTAAACATATTTTGTAAGGGTCACTTTATGCCTTTATTGATGGAGGACAGACTTGTGAAAGGGAATCAAACCCCGGCTGGCAGAGACATGAATGGGACGGGGCTGCTTGCTTTACCACTCCATCAAACCAGCGGCCTGTTTATGTAAGTGCTGACCATTTCTCATTTAATTACTGGAAAAAAGAAAAAAAAATCCAGGTATTTATTGTGTATTGGCTCTCAGTAATAAAAAACAGATAATAAGGCTATGGAAAAACATGCCAGGGATATGTGATACAGTCCATCTGATGCCTCAGATTATGAAGTTTAATTCACGACTGAAACAGAGAAATGTGTTCAAATGGATCTGGATTTATGTTTACAGTTGTTAAAACAGAACAAAAGCACCATCAGTTGCTCTGTCCTGGGTGTGATGTCCTGCTCTGTCCACTAGGTGTCTCCAATCATCCCTCTGCTCCTGCATGGATACTTAATGAGGATGATTTAAAGATCTTTGTTTTTGTTTGAAGACTTTAGAGCTCTGAGACCTGCAGAAAACCTTCTCTTCCAGCAAGTATGGTTCAGGACCAGACTGTCATGATGTCGGCCGTGCCTCGTCCTCCTAGTGCTTCAGCTGTTTGCCCTCCAGTGTGAGTGTGTGTCACACTCCTGCTGCACACCTGAGACTGATCCACTCATCAATGAGTGCAGTATATAAACCCAGCTCTTCAGTCTGGTCTTCACCTGAATGTCCAGTCATCTCAGAGGATCAGCAGTCCTTGGACTTCACTGTCTGGAGGCCTCACCCTACCTCACCTCAGTTGTACAACAGCTCAGCTTTAATAAGTGCAGCTTTCAGGGCGACGGTGGCTGAATGTAAAAGGACTTGTTTGGAAGTTGGTTTGGTAGCTGTAGAGGTGCCAGTTGACTTCCTTGGCACTGCCAATGAACCCTTGAGCAAGACTCTGAACCTCCAGACTGCTCTGTAGCTCTTTTTCAGGAGCATCTCCATTAGTGCACAAGGGGTTAATAAAGTTCGTCTTCTTCTTCTAATGCTCTCTGAAGGAGGGAGCATATCACTGTGTACCTCACATCTAAACAGGCAAAAGCGGAAGAGGATTCGACTGTAGCAACACCCTCAAATACAGCCAAAAATATGTCCTAATATGGCTTTTAATAACGACAAAAATGTAAATGTTATGTAATTATAAAATCATGTTGTTCACGGGCTACACAAAGATTAAGTGACTCAGAGAAAAAAAAATCAGATCAGGACCAACTTAATGTTTGACCTGTTAGAAATCTGCCAGCTGCCAGCAATTAGGAGTGAATATTTATCTGAAAATAAAATTATCTTTTGCAGCGTTCAGTTAACATCGGAACAGGGAAGAGGGAAGCGGGAATGACGTCATCTCCGAGTTATCAGCGTTCCAGTAAAGTCAGAAAAAATGTGCCGATCTACCAGGCTGTTGTTAGCCGTTGTGTTAGCCGCTGTTAGCACGCCCTGCGTTGTAGTTCACAAATACCACATGAATCAGAATCAGAATCAGAATCGTTTTTTATTGCCAAGTATGCAACACATACAAGGAATTTGACTTCGGCAGTTGTTTTCTCTCTAGTACAGTGAACGAGACAAAATAAAAATAAGGTAAATGTAAAAAAAATTTAAAGAAAAAAAATAGAGGATAAGATTAAATAAATAAAATGAAGAAATATAAATGTACAAAAACTCTTAACAATAAAGTGTGTGTGTAAAAATAAAAAATAAAAAATGTGCATCAGGAATATATACAAGCAAGCATCCAGGAATGTTTACAACTGACATGAAGAATGTAAATAACACTATGGCAGCATTTCCACAAATATAAGTCGAACAGTACTTTGTATACAGCTGATTTAGTGCAACAAACACTAGTCAGAAGGGCTAATAAACAGAACATTACAGGAGCTTAATAACTGTTTGCACTGGGGGCAGCCATCTTCGATTGTCAGCTCAGGGGTGGTGAAGATCCCCTGAGTTCCCAGTAGGAAATTCCGACCTCGGGGGGCGTTCCAGTTGAAATTTCCCACTTGGAACTCGGAAATCCCGACTTCCCAGTACAACTGTAACGCACCATTTGTGTCAAACCCAGAGAGACAACATGACAGCCACAGAAATGTGGAGCAAAGACTCTCTGTCGCCCCCCTGTGGCTGCAACAGGATGGCTTAAAGGGATTGGTCTCACCTTTAAAAACAAAGAATAAAGAACACCTTGGAAGATAAAACAACAACATTAAACAAATATCAAGATATTTGTTTAATTTAAATGTATTTAAGACTCTAGCCCCCAGACTGTACAAATGTAGTTGTTTTAGTTTAAAGAGTTTTGTAATCATCGGTTCAAGTGTTTACCGTGCCAACATATTTGGAACGATAACTTTTAAAACTTCCGTCTGTACCTGTCCTCCTCGAGCTCTGTGATCGTCAGTCTGGGACCCTGAATCTGAGGAGGACCATCTCTGACCACCACAGCAGGTGTCACATCTGTGTTTACCTGAAACAGAGAGCAAATACAAACCCCAGTAAATAAACGTAAATAAAAAACAATGACCTGCAAATTTTTAGATCTACAGTCAACAGAATACACCACAAAGACAAGATATTTATATTCACTCATTTTAAATTTGATGCCTGCAACATGTTCCAAGAAAAGCTGGGACAGGGGCAACAAAAGACAGAGGAATGTTCAAAAACACCTGTTTGGACCATTTCACAGGTGATCATGGAAACCAAAACCATCTGTTTTTTTTTGTTTCCTTGACTCTCTGAAATAAAAATACATCTGATATAAACATTGGTAGGACTGCTTAGAAAATGGGAGCATGGTGCATGCAAAGCGTCCACGCTATCTAGGACACTTAGGAACAGGGGTGTTTGATAAACAAAAAATGCAAATATAAAGTGGTCATAAAAATAGTATACCAATATTCACATATTATAACACAAATACAAGTTATCATGCATAGCTAAATGAACTTGACATAAAATTCAAGCTAATTTAGCCAGTGTACACAGAATTAAAACCAATTAGGCTATTTTTAAATCAATGAAACAATAAGTGCTTTCCAATTTTTAGTAATATGTATTGAGCAATACTTGATATAATGTTCCAGTGCTTCATGAAAGAGATTTCGAGAGATGATTATAGTGAAGTAGGTTGTTCAATAACTTGCAAAAAAACAATCAAAATCTAAATCTAGATTATACAGAATTATCTCTACTGGATATCTGAGTTTTCTTCAAGTTTACAATTTGCTGATTTTTGGAAATGACTGGTGGGCTGCATTGAGTGAGGTGGAAGGCCACATGTGGCCCCCAGGCCGCCAGTTGCCCACCCCTGCTTTAGGGCTTTTCACAGTGGTTACAGAAATACTTATTTGATGTGTCTCTACTGAGCATCTCAACAAAGAGACTTTCATTCATCTATAAAAATTGTCTAAACTGCAACAACCACAAGAGCAACCAGCACAACACAGGAGCCTTACAATTTAAAAACATGTCTGCTCATGGAGATTTCATTTCAAACATCATCAGGAATGCTGTAGTCCAGGGGTCCTTTATCAAGCCTTGTTAATTTTTTGATGTCTATGAGGAAACGTGAGGCAACGTGCTCCCTCCTTTGAGTGTGAGTCACAGTTACCTGAACAAGATCAGTTTAACTGATGAACATAAAGAAGCAGCATTTGTTTGGAAAGTTCCTTTAAAAAACAGATATATCATCGTCCCGCTCTGCTCAGACGCACACCTGTATGTTTCTACACAGGTATTAAACTTCCTGCTCTGCTGTTTGTGAGCCGTCAGAGTCTCAGGTGTCTCTATGAGAAGAATGTAACATCAGTTTGGACTGTGACCTGTTGTGCACCATCACACATGTCTCTCTCAGGTTAGACTCCTTCTTCTTGTGTTCATGCACGGTTGCCAACCCACTGTGACACTGGCGGCACTCTGCTGCCCCCTGGTGGCTGGCAGGTTGAGAAGGAGCACTGATGTGATGATTGCACATACCTGACGTTTCCTCTGTTTCGTCTGTTTCTTCTGTTGTAGGTTGGGTCGAGCCTCCTGAAATCTACAGAGAGACAAAAATGAAACACTGATTCATCACGACAGGGAAAATGGAGGCTGGGTTAGTGTTTTAAAATGGTTTCAGAGGGAACATATTACTCATATTTGTCTTTAAATCATGAACTTAAACAAGTATTCACTGTTGGTTATTTGTCTCAATTTCAATTAATTCTGAAATATGAGAAAATTAACAGTTATCATGTGACCTAATCTATTTTAGGGCTGCCATCATTTAAGTATTAAACATCAATATGATGATGTACAAGTGAAAGTTTCAGTGACACTTGTGCGAGCTGCATGTCAGATCATTTCACTCTGGTAATACTTATCATGAACAGATGTTCATTTTTTTTTTATTACAAAGATCATTAAAAGGTTGGAGAGAGATTTCTTTCAGGTGCAGACAAGAGGGATACAGGCATCAGAAAATTGATGTTTATTCATTCATAATGCCATTGTATTGTTTTGCATTTCTTTTATTGTATTACTTATATCATTGACATTTAATCACGTTGTTATTTTACCTCATTATTTGTTGACATTCTGATTCTTTTCTCTGACATCATTTTAAAGTACAACTGATCCTTAGATGAGTGTCTGATTGGTCTGTTTACCCTTCAATCAGAGAGCTCCCTCTTAGAGCAGCCATTAAAAATCAGTAAAAACATTTTTTCAGAAAAAGAAACTGTAAAAATGAAAATGAAGTTGTATTATAAACCAGTCATTGTCCAGACTTTGACATTTTGGTCCAAATAATCAAAATTTGCAAACTTTTTTAAAAGTATGAATAATAGCTGCTCCCTGCAGATTATAACCCACTTACTGCATCTGAAAATCACCATTTGCAGATTATATTTCGGTAAAATTAGACAAAAGTCAAAAATTTCATGTGACAGCAGACTCCACCAATCAGAGATGTTGCTGTGACCTTATAGGATTATGGGTACAGTTTAGTTTACAGTAAATCCAAAACAAACCCTGTTTTTCACTCTCCTCCAGGTCCATATACCATTATTTCACCCCTCAGACCCTTTATGATCCGTAAATGCCCATAAAAGTCAGTAGAGACAGTCCTCTGCAGGAATAAGAGCCCCCACTGATTAAACCAATCAGATGCAATGCTGTTGGATTGTGGGTAATGTAGTTTGTTTGCCGAAATCTGAGACTAAACTGTGTTTTTCCTTAAAGAGTGTAAAGGGGCATTCACACTGAACGCGACTTGGGTGACCTCGGCGACCACTCTCCATGCAAAGTCAATGTACATCCAGATATCACACGATGCGACGGACGCAATCTGGGTGACTTGGTCGCGTCTTGGGAGTCATGTGGCGGTGCCCCTGTTGCTGCAGATGGAAACTCTGGGGTCGCTTTGGATGCACGACCAAGTCGCAATGCGGGAGGGTTAACCCCGCCCCATTGCGGCTGTACATTGACTTTACATGGAGAGTGGTTGCCCAGGTTGACAAAGTCGTGTTTGGTGTGAACACACCTTATTTACTCTTTTACACCAATTATGTTCACTGATTAATGAAGTTGAAGCAGCTCACTGTGGGCTCCACCAATCAGAGATGTCTCTGTGACTCTCTAGGATTGTGGGTAACGTAGATTATTTGCTGAAGATCAGGATAATGGATAAACATGGGACCTTTAAATGTCTTAAAAAGTTTAATCTTACCCATGATGGGTTTTAAATTTTACATGGCATGTTGACTGAATACATCTTTATCAAATCTGTTTTAATTTTTTCGGGGTTACTTCAGAAAAAGTCGGGAAAACAGTGTCAGCAATGGGGGACTTTCACAGTCAGCATGAAAAGGTTTGATTTCTAATGGTGTAAAGGACGGATATCAATTAACTATTTAATGTCTTTTAGTTCTGCTTGTTTTGCAACAGTGTGGTGCTCTTGTTAGAGGCAGTCAGAACAAACAACAGTATTTCCAGAGTCTTTCTCAATTTAAACAAAATTATACAAAAACTTTTCACTTCTGTGTCTGTGTGATTTAAGTGAGTGTGGAAACACCAGCAGCATGCAGGAACATTTCAGAGCAAAGAAACACCAGGGCTTTGGACCCTAAATCTGACCCTTTGACCCTAATAACAGGACACTTTTCTAAGTTAGATCAGCTGTAAAAACACCATTTCAGAGTGGAAGAGTTGGAGACTGTTGCTTCTGTTCAAAGATCAGTCCTGTATGAATATAGTTTGAGTCTCTGTTCTGTTCTAACACTCACCTCCTCCTCTGCTCCGCCTGTTTCTCCCTCAGCTCCCTCATCGCCGCCTGCCGCCTCTCCTCCAGCCCGTCGCCAGTCGCCTTTTTGCTGCTGAATAGATTGAGAGAAAATGTTTTATTCTTATTGCTCTCTGGAGCTCTGAGTCCCAGCGGAGACGGCAGGGGGAGATTTTTACGGCTGTGTCTCCTCTGCGGTGAATGTCATTAAAAAATGTTTTGCTGTTCTTTGGTGGGCAGGACTCCAAACCTCGGCTCTCTGAAGTTATCTACCGGAACAGGACCAGCACGCCTCCTCTGTTAGGGAGCCAACAACACTTTCAAACTTCATCTCACAGACTGTACGAACAGGTGCAACAGGACAGGAGCAGTTCAATGATGATGTGTTTGATGGCAGACCAGGAGAAGGCGACTGAACGAGGCTCAGACTTTGATATCAGAGGACAGTTTTTGGAGGGGATGGTTCTGGGGGGTCTGCACTGACGTCACAGTGGGAGCATGGGACACTCTTCATTATCAAATTCAAGAATACATAGACTGCTTTACTCTATAAACAAGAAGATATATCACCATGTTCTGGGGCTGAATGATATCAGGAAAGAATGGTACTGCAGCATTTTTCCTAAAGTCAGCCAGTAGCCATTTTTTTAAATTTTATTATTTATATTTATTTATATTTTTGTTTATGTCCCTCTTTTTTATATATCTTTTTATCTATTTTTCAAACTGCTACTGGAATCCTAATTTCCCTGAGGGATTTTCCCAAAGGGATTAATAAAGTTCAATCTAATCTAATCTAATCTAATCTAATCTAATCTAATCTCGAAGGGAATTTTTATGCAATGATTTAAGGGTCAAGGTCAAGGTCAAGGTAAACTTTATTATCCCAGAGGGGCAATTTGTTCTGCAGCCAGCAGTATCACGCAGACAACAAACCAACAATAAATACAATAAATAATCCATTAAAAGCAGTAAATAAAACACCAACTTTACAGAGTTATTCAGCAGAACAATGGCTGCTGGAACCAAAGAATTCCTCATCCTATTGGTTTTGCATTTATGAACACTGTATCTGCGACCTGACGGAAGCAACCTGAACTCATCATGCAGGGGATGACTACGATCATCAAGGACTGACTGGGCCTTCTTCAGAGTCCGCCTCTGGTACAACATAGTCAGGTCATTAAGTGAGGTACCAGCAATTCTGCTCCACACTTTAGTGATGCCCTGCAACCTGTTTCTGTTTTTTGAGGGTGAGCGGCCCATACCAGCTGATAAAAGAAAAGGTCAGCACAGACTCAATAAAACATGAATAAAACATTTTCATGAAAGTGTTATCCACTTTGAAACTGCAGAGCTTACGGTAAAAATACATCCTCTGATGAGCTTTTTTACATATAGCATCCACCTGAGACTCGAACGTTAGTCTGTGGTCCAACACCGTCCCAAGATATTTATACTGCTGGACCAGCAGGAGGAGACTGTAGGATTCTTCCTAAAATCTACAATCCTCTCCTTGGTTTTGGACACGTTCACATTTAAAAAGGACGTGTTACACCAGTAAGTGAACTCAGACACTATAGGGCCATGATCAGGGTCATCATCCCTGGGACCTTTCTAGATAAATGCTGTCTTATCATGGGAGTATAGCAACATGTTTCTTCAATGATTTAACAAATGATCTTGTGGTCTCTGTTGCAACACTTGATCATCAACCTCTTCTGATGTTTAAAATCATTATTCTATGAGGACCTCTGTGTTTTAACCTTCAGAAGACTGACTGGACCTCCTTCATCAAACGCGTGCAGACTTTAGAGCAGAAATCTTACACCAGCTCACAGGTGTGATTCATGAAACGTGGCCAATCCCAGCATAAGGACAAGGGATTAAGCTCTGACTTAATGACATGGAGGGATGAAATAAGGTAAAAAGAGGACATTTCTCTGAGCTGGAGGCTGACGCCATCACAGGAGAAGAAAACAAGAATAAATAATTGTTGTTTGGACGTCTGAAAAGTTAGATTAATGAGAGGCAGAGACATCACGACTGCAAATGGATGCTGAGATCTGTTTCTGTTTGAAGATCAATAATTTTAAGTAAGCTAGTCAGACTTTATGTGACTGAAATAAACACATTTATTCCAATCATTCAGAGATGTTAGTATTATAGTAGACCAGCATGGACAGTCTGTTTGAGGACAGATTACAATTTAACAAGAAGCCAAAACACACATTGACAGTTGTGGTTTATATGAGGGCTCAATAATCATCAGAGCAGAGTTACAGCTGTTCAGAGAGAAATTATCCGTTAACAGACCGTCACACTGTTGTACAACCATCTAATGAAGTAAGTTACAGAAGATTTTCTTTATTTTCTCTCCACCTCAGTACTGAACTGCTGCCTCACTTTTGATCGCCTGTCTATCCTCACAGCGTGGACCAGGCTGCAGCAAAATCTTATCACACTTTTGAATCCAAATAATGCTCTTCAGGTGCATTTAAAGAGCTCAGTGGTTCAATGATTCATAAATGAAGTGTAAACAGAGCAGGTTTACCTACACACACCTCTTTTTGGAGATGATTTGGGGCTTTGAGCTGAGTAGAGATTCACTCAGTAAATTCAGTATCTTCTATTAATTTCCTGTCAAACAGTTTTAAGTTTTTCTTTTAAACTCTTCCACAATGCATGTTCTAGAAATGTTTATATTTACAAGAAGCAGTCTCGGTCTCTAATTTTAAAGGTTCACATTGTCTTGTGGTGCAGAAGAACGTGACACCTTTTTCCAAAGTCTCAGCTCACAGAGAAATGCTCTGTCCCTTAAAGAAAATCCCCCTTGTACTTCCTGGGGTTTATGATGTCATAGCTATACAGCCTCCACCTACATGTGTGTTTGTCCCAGGCAGATGCCATGACTGTTTTAAGTCCACTCTGTGGCCTGTAACGCCTCCCCCACCCATCAGGCATCGTTCGGGCAGCCAATAAGCACAGAGCTCATCATCACAGCCTCCTGTTGCTCCGCCTCCTCAGATCAGAGCTGCATCTGATCATGTACAGAGACGACCTTTTTCTTTCTTTCTTCTTTTAAACTTCAATCGAATCTTAACAGACACCCAATACATAATCTAAACTAATAAAGAAAGCACTGATCATTAAATCTGATCAAAGAAATCAGGTAAAAGCTCACTCTACTCGCATCTTCAAAAACTGAGGATGTTATTTCAGGTGTAGTGTTAACTTAAATACAAACTCCAGTGAAGCTGGACTATTCGCTCACACAGTTGTTCACAAAGTAGTGAACTTCCCCCCATCCTCACTTGCGACACTCACTGTTTTCAGTTAACCTGTTCACCTGCAGATTGTTCCAAACAGGTGTTTTTGAGCATCCTCAACTTTCTAAGTCTTTTGTTGTCCCTGTCCCAGCTTTTTTGGAACATGTTGCAGGCCTCAAATTAAAATAAGTGAATATTTCAGAAAAAAAAACAATAAATTTGATCAGTTTCAACTTTAAATGTCTTACCTTTGTATTCAATTGGATATGTGTTAAAAAAAGGATTTGCAAATCATTGTTTTCTATTTTATCTTGCAACGTCCCAACTTTGCTGTAAAAGGCAGTTGTTCTTTTCTTGACAATGTATCTCAAATCACTATTCAGCATTAAATCATTGAACCTGTCATCTTTTAAAGTCACAGTAAGTCCGCCATTAGGATTCTTCACAGATTTCTTTCGTGTCAGTGAGTCCACACTGAGATTGTTTGATTGTTGTGATTCTTTGGTCTGAACTCAGCTTCGAGAGTAAAAGCTTAAAAAAAATCCAATCCAACTGCTAAGAGTAATTACAGTAATGATTATTATTAAATCATTGCAGAGCAGCTGAATTCTACAGATTAAATGTCCTCAGAATAATCAGCGTCTTTTTAATCACTCACTGTTCACCGCTGGTGTACCGTGTCGTGCGTTCAGACGTGTAGACACGACTGTGCAGTATGTACACAGGTGCCACACAACACCAGAGAGATAAAACTCTGATTTTAAAGTCATGCACAGGTGATAAAGTCGGCCCAGCAGCCCCTCTGGATCTCTCAGTAACACTTCATGCTCTTCTCTCTCATTAGTTTCACATCAAGGATTAAAATGAACAAAGCCTGATCCTGCTCCAGGACCGGCTGCCAGGAAACCAGCACGGACTCCAGGAAGTTACTGATCCCAGCCAAGAAACGGTCTGGCACCAAACACCGGACTGAAATGTTTTGTTTGGAGTAAATGGAGGACAGCAGCATTTTCACTAATGTTGGGACGCTTCAGACGGTCTGCTGAGTAGATCCGTGTCACCTCTGCTGCGGGGGGGTGGGGGGCATATGGAGGCATGACGATGGACTTGTATCGGTTTTGGATACACAGACATTTCCACACTCTTCCAGACATTATTATACACACAGCTTCTTCTTACTGTATAATCTGTTAATTCTGACTCCACAGCAAAAATGCTCCAATGTTTTAAGAAAAAGGCATTAGAATTGATTTCTGCTGATGTGGACCTATAATAAATCAACTGAAAATGTCTGAGCTTAAGTTATGCTGATACATACATCCCTAGATGTAGTGAAGTATCGTATTCAAAGAGCACTTTATAACTTACCTGTGTTTTTCTGACAATGTTTAACATTAAATTTACTTTATAAACATCAAATTATAAGATATTAATATTATTTTCTACCTGTACTGTATCAGAAATGTAGCCCTTTATATGCCTGTCTGAAATGCAAGAAAAATACTACCAGTAATTTACTTAATATTTAACAATAAAGAGAAAAGTCTTTTTTTGTAGTTAAATAGTCTTGGAGATGACTGTGATTATTTGAAATAATTTATTTCTGCTTCACCAGCCTAGAAAAAACTTGAAAACTTTATTGTATCCAAAGATTGTCCACCTCAGAGAATGCCATAAAATAATAAAACATCATTTCCAACTTTAATATGATCAAATATTTTCAGAAAACTTAGGCTTGTTCACAATTAAAAAAAGAAGTAAATCTTTTCAAAACATTAACTCTTAACGTAAAAGTTTTTGTACAATGTGCTTCTGGTATTTATAACAAATTAAAAAAAAAAAGATTTATTTCCCAAACAAAACATGAAAGAAAGGACATCTTGTTTTTCAATGATTGTTCCAAAATGAACTGATTGATTTATTTTATTTGCAATCAAAGAGGGAGCTGTCTGGTTTATTTTCAAAGAAGGAGAAGGACGATCAGAGGCTCCCTGATGAGGCACAATATTTTTTAATAAACAGGGAGGTCAAAACTTTATCAACCCTCTCTAAAAACAGGTGTTCGTGCTGCAGCAGAGGGTCTCTGATCATTAGTCAAAACTCTTTTTTAATAAAAACTCCTAAAATAAGCAGGACCGTCCCCTCTTTGCTTGCAGGCCGACTTTGGTCACCAAGAGGTGACCAAAGTCTTCCAAGAGGAGCAAACTTCCAAGAGGAATTATTATTTACTCTTGTTACAGACTTTTTTTTGTTCTGTGTCAGCTTCAAAAAAGAAAAATAACTTCCCGGTTAAAGCCCCCTTTAGGAGTCACTCTTGAAACTGCATGTTTTTGTTTGAGTAAAGCTACGTCTAAATGTATGCGGGTATTATTCAAAACACAGCTTTTTCTGTGTCTAGAGCTTCCGCCCTCTCCTCTGTGACCTCATCACGGCTGTTTACTCGAGGAGTAAACTGAATCAATCAAGGAGGACAGTAAACTATAGACCCTCCTGAATTCTTCCTGGTCTCAGTGCTGACTGGACAGTCCTCCTGATTACACATCCATGCAGTTGCCCCCTCACTGTGATGCTGCTTTAACACACTGATGATACTAACTGTGGACCTTTAGGACGTGACCCGGTGTGACTGTTATTTAAGTGACCGTGCTGACTGGTGACCCATGACTGCCTGTCTGTGGTTGCTGTAGTTGAAACCAAAAAGAGCACCAATGAAGGCTTTTTAATAACAGGGTCTGCCGACATCAGTTAACATGGTCACAAGTTAATCTGTAACACCGTTTTGCATAAATACTGAGAAAATGTTGCCCATCACCAACATCTTTAATGCTAAAACAAACATTTATCAGTGCTTTCGTGTGTTTTTATGTGGACAAAAATGTTTTCAAAAGCCTCTCATGTGTTGACTTGATTTTTTTAAACAAAAGAAGAAAGCCTATATTTTAAAAAATACCTGCCTACATGTGGACATAACAGCTGGAACACTGGCTGAAAAATAATACAAATCACAAATTTTCCATGACAGTGTGCAAACTGAAGGCATTCATGTTTTAAGATGAATGGATGTATATGTTAATATGGCGCTAACTTTTTTGTTTTTGTGGACCAAAGCACAACACCAACAATACAAAGAAATAATAAGACGTTTGAAAATACATAAGATAACAAGACAAATACCAGAGACAAAAACAAAGCAAATATACAAATCATAAAAAACAAAACCAAACACGAAAAAGCCCCCCCAAAAAAAACAAAAACAAAAAAACAAGGCAGTGGCAGTAACAACAAAAAGGCAAACAGGACAGGCAACAAAACACAAATTAGACTGGAGTACGGGGCCATCAGTCACAAGTCTTCATATGAGTGTGTGGGGGAATAAAATTTATGTCATTTCAGGGCACAACCTTACATAGAATAATGAGGATAGATAAATAAATATGGAAGGAAAATAACAGCAATTTAAATAAAAAAAGGAAGAAAGAAAGAAAAAGACAAAAAAACAACAAAACAAACAAACCGATAGAGAAAAAAGAACAACAACATTAACTAACTAACTGATAAGCAAATACAAGGAAGAAAGAGATAATGACAAAAACACTAATGTTTTTAAGACATTAAATGTAGGGCTCTGAGAAAAGGAGGGGTCTAGGTTGCTTCAGAATAATGAGTTTGGTCTTGGAGAGCGGCTGTGAGCTTTTCCATTGATATATACTCTGTAAGGACATTTAACCAGTGTGATGTACTGAAATTGTGTCTTCTTTTCCAGTTCCTGAGTATGGTCTTATTGCAGTGGGGATGGCTGTGAGTATTGGTCTGGTATTGTTGGGTGCTGGGTTGATTACTGTGAGGTCTCCAAGTAGCAGAGTGAGGGGGACAATGGGAGGCTGCATCCCAGGAGATATGATGTCTTTTCAATGACCCCCTCCCAAAAAGTTTGTACTGGGGGGCAGAGCCACATGGCATGACAGTAATTATCTGGTGTTTAGTGTCCATGATGAGCAAATGTCTGTGTCTATGAGTCCCATTTTATGTATTTTATGTGCGGTGAGGTGAGTTCTGTGGATGACTTTATACTGTATTAGCTGTATATTTGTGCTTTTTGTCACTGTAAAAGTGTTCTGGCAGATTTGTGAGCAGGAATCGGCATTGGGACTGACCAGTAGGTCATTTCCCATTTTTGTGTGGGAAGTGATATGGATGTATCTTGGTTTAATAATAGTACGTATAGTTTGGATAGTAGTTTTCCAGTGTTTTTAATCTCAAATAATTCTTCTGTCAGTACTGGAGGTTGTAGATTGTTGTTGGTCATATTGATTTTGGATTTGAGAACAGATTGGTTTTTTTTAAGATTATTTTTTGGGCATTTTGTGCCTTTATTGATAGGAGAGAGTGATAGTGGATAGGGGGTGAGAGAGAGTAGGGGAAGACATTCTGCAAACTGGCCACAGGTTGGATTTAAACCCGGGCTGGCAGAGGTATATATATGGGTCATTCCTGGTTGCTAACCACTTCGCCAAACCAGCACCCCAAGAGAACAGATTTTAATTGAAAATATTGTAGATACTGGTCAGTCCCAATGAATATGGCGTCAACTTTAATATATTTTGGATAAATCAGAGTTCAATTCAATTGATCAGCAGCTCCACACCTCATCCATATATCAAGCAGTTATGCACGATGAGGGTAAAAATCTGTTTTGGGTGAAAGCTTTGTCTGAATGAGTAAAAGTGTCATTATAATCTGCTGAAGGCAGGTTTTGTTTTGTTGAATCATACATTGACGGTCAGTCATTCAGCACAGCAGAATCAGGAAAACTGTCCCTACAGGGATTAAATTTATATGTCAAGTAATTTTGAGGCATAAGCAGCAACTCCAAGTGAAGTCATGAGTCATTAGTGTTCAAGTCCAAGTCGAGCTGAATCAAATTCATGATGTCAAAGTCGTCAAAACTGTGACACAAGACATCATTTTCACCAGCAGCCTGATCTGGTGAATTAAAATAAAAAAACTGTTCTCCTGATGTCTGTGACGAGGTTTAGATTTCCATGATGTTATTTCACCCACTAGTTTGTTAATAATCTAATACCTGCTCTTGATGTATGCTGATAACCTTCAGAGATCCTCACTCACCTTCTGACACCAGGTGGAGGACGAGCCTGTCTGTGTTCCTGCTCCAGCTTCACGAGCTCAGCCTTCTCCATCTCCATCATCTTCTGCCTGAGTTCTTTAAACTTCTGTAGCTCATCTTCGTCCACAGACTCCTGCTCATCCGCACTAGACCCCGTCAGCTCCGACAGCTGGAGCTTCTCCACCGCTGGAACATCCTCTGCATCTGCAAATTTAATGAGACTTCACTGGGATATGGAGCAGACAAACCTCTCTGCAAACATCTCCAAACTTCCACTGATGCAGCAGAGACAAGTCAGCATTTCACTGCTGCTCAGATGAGACGACCAGAGTCACAAACCCCCTGATGTGAAGGGTAATCATGCTCCAGTCAAATCCAGTAAGAATAAACTTCTTTTATTAAAAAATCAATTCCTCTACAGCTCTTATAAAGCCAGTTATTCTTCCACGGAGGATGGGCCAAAGCTGCCACCAGCATCTACTGTTTTAACGCAGCAGGAGGACAAATGATAGGACGTTCATCATCTGAGGGTTATTAATAAAGACTGCTTGACCTTCAGCCAGGGCGCTGTGTGAGGGAGGGCAGTCTAAGGGCCCATATCCAGCAGGGCCCTGATCGATTTAGACATTGGTTCATTTCTTATCTTAATATAAACATTTCTCATCGTGACGAGACAGGATAACACATCAGGCCCCATCATGGTGTAATGGTGATCTCTGAACTTGGATAATAGGAGATTCAAGTTAGATACGTCACTGGGAACGCCCTTTCACACCTGGAAATCGGAGGAGCTTCAGTTACCCCGATTTTACCAGATCGTGACTCGGGTCCATCTGACTGGGAAGTGAAGTAACTCCACTTCCCCACCTGAGGTCAGAGGTAAAAGGATGGCACTAGAAGCAGGAGGGCATAACACGGCTCATACTCTGTTAGAGTAAATTAGGACTTTATGCTTTTGGCACAAGTTATGTTCAAAAGTTTTACCGACTCTCTGCGGTGGCTCTTGACAAATAAGCAGATTATTCGGTTTAAGTTTATCTGTTCAAAGACTATGATGACCGCAGAGATGTGGAGAAAGAATAATTCATTTAAATAACTCAATATCTATTGCTGCCCTGCTTGCTGTTGCCACAGGCAGCATGCACACACAGCACTAGCTGCAGCAGGACAGACTTCAACCTCATCCGAACAACTGGCCTTAAAAAGTGCTGCCGTACAATCCTGCATCAAAAATCCAGAACTATCCCTGTAACTTAATGAGCTAATGTACTGTAATGCCATGGTGTGTTCAATTTCTGCTGTTACTGGTTTACTCACACAGAGAAATCAGCTACAGGTGAACTCCTGAAAAGTGTAAATTCTGTCTCATCAGCAGAGGATCACTGGACATATTTCAGTAAAAGTTTTGCTCAATTTTTAAGTAAACCACTTTCTGACACATCAGCAAAAACACCTCAATCAGCAGCTTATAGTGAAGTGAAGACGTCACTGATTGTAAATTTACAGCAGCGTAAGGTGTGTGAATAACCAACTTTGAATATCTAACACTCACAGAGACTGTGGACCACGGGGTTCATTCTCAGAGGAGCAGGAGCAGGATTTAACAGACATGCCTTGTGTACATATACTATATAAATACTAAATACATATATATACTACATTTATATATTTTACTACTTAAGAGAACCTTCATCAGGACACACCAGCTCTGTAAAAACAGGTTTCGTAGTCTTGTCTCTAAGACTATGGCTATCAATATACAGTTGTGTTCAAAATAATAGCAGTCCCACATCACTAGCAAGATAAATCACTGTTTTTGTTAGAATTTCAACTTCTACACTGCAAGTAAGTTTCTAGAAGGTTTAGTAAAGTTATAGAAAACCAACAGACCCAACAGGCATGACGTGCATGCTGCTGATTCTGTGAAACTGGATCATTAACTGAAAGGAGCGTGTTAAAAAAAAAGCAGTGCTGAGTTCAATTAGTGAGGTAATTGATTGTGTGAAAAAAACAGGTGTTAAACAGGTGGCCCGTATTTAAGGATCAATGCAACTGCATATGCTGGCTGTGCATTTGTCCTTGACAAACAGAGTAAAATGGGTCGTTCAAGACATTGTTCAGAGGAAGAGCGTTCTTTGATTAAGAAGTTAATAAAAGAGGGGAAAACCTATAAAGAAGTTCAGAAAATGATAGGCTGTTCAGCTAAAATGATATCAGATACTTTAAAGTGGCAGCCAAAACCAGAAAGGCGAGGAAGACAAAGAAAAATGACTATTCGAATGGATCGGAGAATAACCAAAATGGCAAAGGCTCAGCCAATGATCAGCTCCAGGAGGATCAGAGAAGATCTAAGGTTGCCTGTGAGTACTGTAACAATCAGACCACGTCTATGTGAAGCCAAGCTACCAGCAAGAAGCCCCCACAAAGTCCCATTGTTAAAAAAAAGACATGTGCTGAAGCCGTTACAATCTGCCAAAGAACACATTGACCGGCCTAAAAAGAAATGGCACAACACTTTGTGGACTGATGAGAGTAAGATTGTTCTTTTTGGGTCTAAGGGCCACAGACAGTTTGTCAGACGACCTGAAAACACTGAATTCAAGCCACAGTACACAGTGAAGACAGTGAAGCATGGTGGAGCACGCATCATGATATGGGGATGTTTCTCCTACTATGGTGTTGGTCCTGTTTATGGCATACCAGGGATCATGGATCAGTTTGAGTACATCAGAATACTGGAAGAAGTCATGTTGCCATATGCTGAAGAGGAAATGCCCTCGAAATGGGTGTCTCAACAAGACAATGACCCCAAACACACCAGCAAGCGAGCAAAATCATGGTTCCAGACAAACAAAATTCAAGTAATGGAGTGGCCAGCACAATCCCCGGACCTTAATCCCATAGAAAACTTGTGGGCTGACATAAAAAATGCTGTTCATGAAGCAAAACCAAGAAATGCAGAGCAATTGTGAACATAGTACAATTGTCCTGGGCTTCAATACCTGTTGACCGGAGCCAGAAGTTGGTCGGCTCCATGCACCACAGATGTGAAGCAGTTATCAGAAACCGTGGTTATGCAACTAAATATTAGTTTATGATTCTCAGGAAAATTGAATCGTCAAGCAACTCTTAGTTCATACACTAAATTTTTGAGTTTGTAAATAAAGATGTCAACACTGCTATTTTTTGAACATTATATTTCTTGACTTTCTGTAAAATATTATCAAATTCAATTACTTTTTCCAATTTTCTTGCTTTGAAATAGAATGTGCAGTGTCCCAATGCATTTGTGTGCATTAAAATAAAATTTATTTGAAGAATTTTGAGGTTTACTCACCTTTTTAAACACACTGCTATTATTATGAACATAACTGTACCGTATTTTCCGGACTATAAGTCACATCAGTCAAAAAATGCGTCATGAAGAGAAAAAAAAACATATATAAGTCGCACCGGACTAGAAGTCAGATTTATTTAGAGCTCTGATAAAGAGCTGGTTGCCTTGTATAAAGCGGTAACACCAGGAAGGCCCACTGTGTCCTTTCCGTTGGCATTGCTGTTAACCAATACATCCACCAGGGGGGGCTCCAACAAATCTGTCTCCCACAGACCTCCACTTCTCCTTTGCTACTGACCAACTGATATTTAATTGTTTGTCCCATTGTCCAGGCAAAGTAGCATCATACAGATGTTTATAATTTCTAACTAACCCGCAGAGTTAGTTAGAAATTATAAAGTTCCACCATTATTATTTCTTCTTTGTGTCTCACTAGAGCTACGTAATGGGTAGGAACAGCAACACTGGCCCATGGTTTCCAGTGGTACTGCTCTGTTTGGCCCGTATCCTTAAACTTTATGAAAACATTCAGAAATATGGACAAAATGAATGCAGAGCACAGACAGGAGGCTCCGTCCGTATCCGGATCCGTCTTTAACGTTGAACATAAATGGGCCTGTAACAAGTCTCTCCTGGCAGCACGTTGTTTAAACATCCATCTGTGGACTCGATCCTCCAGCTCTTGCCATCTTGCTTTCAGCCCGCGATTAGCTTTCTTCATTTTCTTCATTGGAGTAAGAGTAACCTCTGCTTTTCGTCAGTCCTTCATGAGTTTCTCCCTCACTCCAAACTTTATTTCTGCTCGATTACCACTGAATATTTTTCTACCTGTAGTTTGTTAGAATAGGATTTTCATTTTGGGGGCATTTTGATTATGTCTAGCCTAGCCTAGAGTGCCCTCTTAAGGCTGTAGACGGTAATTTTTACTCCCTGGTTCATGTCTGTCATGAATTGATGTTTAAAAACATGTTAAATTATGCATATTTTGATATTTAACTCGCACCTGACTATAAGTCGCAGGACCAGCCAAACTATGAAAAAAAGTGTGACTTACAGTCAGTTAAAACAAACAAACAAAAAACCCTATCATTTTTACTCATAATGAGAAAGATCCAGAAAGTCACTTCAGTGTGTTTTCATAACTTGACATTGGAGAATCCTTCCTCTTACACCACCAGGATTAAAATCAAAAGATAAATGAGCATTTTTATGTATTCCCTGATGTGTTTGGATCAATAACTCTGCTGGTTGTGAAGTGGGGAAAAGGAAATTCTTCATCAATCAAACATGTGTGAGTACTAAGCTAACATTAACTTGTTAATATGACAGTCAGCTCTCACTTCCAGTCTGTCTGGTGCACTGAAGGACGTACAGCTCTGATCAAGTTAACCTTACAGTTGGTGTCAGGATCAGTGGAGGTCTGTTTGGTGCTATGATCTTTATAACTCACAGACACAGTGGGGCCACTGACAACATTAACCCACTATTCACTCCTCTCTGAGCTGAGGCTCTGGGAAAGTTTAATGTGGGTTTGTCTCTCCATCGGTTGGAGCATCACATTAAAAATAAGTCTTAAAAATAAAGAATAACCTGTTTAAAGCCTAACTGAGGGCGTGGACCTCTTTCTGGTTCAGATCAGAGGGAGACGTTCTTCATGTGAAAGCTGTCAATTCCTGGCTGTCGTGGGAGGCCCAAGTTGCAATTAAGAGTGAAACTTGATTAATTGCCTGGCATTAGCAGAAGCCTCTCACTAATTCTGAATGAAGCAGAGGCTGAATGAAACTTTCTTCTCTCCTGAAGGATGATTAGAGTAAGCCCTAACAGATATGACGGCTGAAAAGGGCTGATCACGATGCAGTCTGTGAATTAATGGTGCGTATTGAAACTCTTTTATTCTGAGGCGATTAAATAAAGTAGGTTTCCCTCTGGAGACCCGAGCCGTGTCTTCCTTAATAACCTTGTATTTGGGGAGATAAACGGCGAGATGGGGGGGTGTGAACGGCTCGCTGTGCAGCGGTGTTTCCTCTGGGGGTCCAGCTTCTCACAGTGATTACCTCCAGACAGAGCCCGGAGACACCACGCTGCCCCCCCGCCCACGGGTTATCGATCATTTTCATCTGGCTAAAAATATTCCAGGCGCTGGAGGGAGTCAGCTGAGTGTCACGCGCCGTCTCCAAGGCAACAGAAGTCACACCAGTGAAGTGGTACCAGAGCAAGGAGCTATTTTTGTGAGCAGCGCGTCCTGGCTTTGACTGGAAGGAGCAGATGGCTGCTGAGCACGTGCAGACCGATCACCCCGCTGCAGAGTTTAAGGTGCCTTTGACTCACCTGGGGAGGACTCCGGCTCGCAGACGGGACGTTTAGACAGGACGGAGCGCAGGTACTGAAGGATGCCCTTGTAGCCCTCTCTCACCACCTCCTGAGGAGGGACAGTGAGGGGGCAGTCCCTCAGGTTCAGGCCTGTTAGGGTGGTCACGTTACCTGAAAAAAACCCCACATAGAACTCCATTAAAGTTTACAGGCTGCAGCTCCTGCACCAGGAGGCAACTTTTAGTCTTTTCTTTGTCCTCAAGGGATAAAAAAAACTCCAGTTCTTTTAAAACTAGGTTCTTTATAAGGTACTTGAAGGCAGGGCTGAGGAGATGTACTGGATTTTACTGAAATATAAATAATAAGGGCCAAATGATATTGGGAATAAATGATATTTTTACTATACTGCAATTTTTCAAGGAAACTTAAACAGAAAAAACTATCTCTTATTGTGAGTGAAAAGTTCAATTCTGTCTTCCCTTTGTCCTTGACTTCTAAAAGCTCACTGTAATAAATGCCACAGTTTTTTTTAATAAATGACTAATGCACACATTTGATGATTGACTCTTGGCCCGCCTGTACTTCAGGAATTCTGTGATGGCGCAGCAGTCACAGAAATGGGTCCTATGAATGTGACAGGATCAGCTTCATGCCTCTGCCCGATGACTCTCTCCATGACCAAAGCTTCTGTATTTACTCTCTGTGTGACAAACAGAGCTTGTGGAGTCCCTCACATCGCTGACTGACCAAGCAGAGAGCCTCCCTTCCCCTCACTTAAAGGAGGATTTATTAACGAACTTGGAGCATATAGACTGATGCTGATGTGAAGTATTGAAACATCCTTCTTCAGTTAAGAAAAACGAACTGAAAACTAAAAGTTCAGCTGTCAAAAGAAATCTGCATTCTGTTAAATCAATCATTTCATTCTTTTCTGCTCCCCTTCACTGCTGTCTTTCACTGACTGATCCATTTTGCTCTGCAGTTAAGCTAATTTCGCTTACGACAGAAGTTCCCTATTGTTCCCCTCAGAATTAAAGCAGATTTATTTAGAAAGTAAAGAGCCCATTGTTAAAGTCAGACAATGACCAAATTTATAATAAAATCTGATATCTTTATAAATAATCTTTACTGGTTTATTCACTCAGAGGAATCAACTAAAGGTGAACCCTTGGAAAGTGTAAATTCTGTCCCATCAGCAGAGGATCATTGGACATCACTGAGACATTTTGGGCATTTAAGCTCACTTCTGAATGAACAGCAGGATCAGAGAGTGTTTTTGACAGAATACGGACTCTGATTCTGCTCCTTCTTCTGAGTCAGGTTTCATATTTACATTTCACTGGAGCAACAATTGCTTTAAAAAATGAATAAAAATAAGAAACATAAGACAAATACCTTTAGATTCACCAAATGCATGTATCAATAAACTGGTGAGAATTGACTCTGTCAACATGCTGTGGACCATAAAACAAAACATTACAAAAGTGCTAATATTCTAAATTAAATTTTAAATCAGCCAAAAGATCATAGAATGATCAAGCTTAAAACTGAATGTACTTATGTGTGTGTAAATGAATAATATATATCAAACAGAAAGAGAGAGCAGATTAGCTTTTTGACAAAAATTCGAAATCAATTTTTATTCCAAATTTCCTCAAGGCGTTTGCATTTGAAGCATTTTTCATCCAAATTAACATCTAAAACCAAGGGAACAAAGACAGCCATCTTCACACTTAATAAGTTTTATCAAGGATGTTTAATCGTTCTTAAAATCATTGTCATCCAACTCCTGCACGCTGTCTAAACTGCACAAAGGAGCAGCGTCTACCAGCTTTACAAATGATTTTGAGCAGTTTTGTGACTTTTTATCCTCCTTCTCTCCTTTTTGTCAAACTGACTCCAGATTTTCATGTTGTTGTTGTAGTCAGTTTTGTGCTCTTTAGTATGTTTAAACCTCCTGTTTCTTGTCATTCCTGTTTAAGTTTGCAATCTCTCCTTGTGTTTCCTGCCCTCCCCTCTCTGTGTGAATCCCTGGTTGTGATTCGCTTCACCTGTGTGATAGCATCACCTGGGTCTGATTACCCCTGTGTTAGGGCTGGGCGATATTATCTAATATCAGTATCACGATTAACTGAAGCTCTTTCCTCGATTACAATGAATCAACGGTTATTTTATACTATGCTGGAACAAATTGGTGGTGTTACCGATGGTTGTCGAAACGGTCTTCCTGCAGTATTTACACTTAACTTCTTTCTGCTCGTTGTCCTTTGCACAGAATCCAAAATATGCCCAAACAACGGAGACCGCATTTTTCCTGGCTACAAGGTCCTCTGATAGATTGGCGCTTGCCTCCTCCATGTTGACAGTGCGTCCTTCGCTCTTGGCGAAAGTGAATGCAGACTGTATGGAGGGGGCGTGGTCACGTGACTTACACAGGGAAAATAATCAAAATAATGGACATGAGTAAAATTACTTCGATTAGAGGGCCTGAATGTCGGTTTAAATTATTTTTCAAATAATTGCCCAGCCCTACCCTGTGTATAAAGTCTCTGTGTGTATGCTCTTCTGTGTCAGCTCATTCCTGCTGTTTTATGGATTTTTTTGGCAAAGGATCAGTTTTTTGTTTTTGAGCCTTTTAGTACAAATAAAGATTTTTTTGTTTATCTGCATTTGGGTCATTTTTGTCATTTGTGTTAGTTAAGTTTTTGCACACATGACATGTTAGGCTTCTAAGATAACTCCAATAATTAAAATGATGGACAACTTTAAACATGAGGTATTTTAGATGTTAAGAAATGTGGACCATAGTGTCTTACTTTGTGGCCTGTGAGGTTTGAAGTGACAGAATAATCCAGCATTATGAAATCTGTAGGAACCTTAACTGAGGGTAAAAACATGAGCCGAACTCACCCAACTCTGCTGGAAGTTCTGAGATGGGATTTCCCTCCAGAAGTAAAGTTTTCAGACATCTGCATGAATAAAATCACATCATCTTAAATCATTTGTGGGTGTTGACTATGACCTGGTTTAATGCATGAACTCCCTAATCAAAGGAGCCTTACTCTTACACTCCAGGGGGGCGTGCATGTAGTTTTGCTCCTAAAAAGAAGTCTGGGATACAAAAATCTAAAAATGTTCTGAAAAGTGACATTTAGAGGAGCGAGCGTACTGTACTCCCATGGTAGCCGAGGGGCTCAGAATCAATCAGCACACATTTCAAAGAGCGGTTGCATAAGAATCCTACCTGTGCAAGCCAATTTCAGCGGGGAGCGCTTCAATTTGATTATCTCTGAGATCGAGCCACTCCAGTCTGGGCAGGTGGGTGAACAGGGATCCTGGGACGGTGGTTAGCTGGTTCCCTTTGAGGTATAATCGCTGAAAATGATAAAAGAGGCGTCAGGTTAATAAATAATGCAGAAGAAGAAATTACACTGACATTTCAGACTCTTCTACCTGATGTTACAGTTTGTGTGACTGTATTTTATCAGGCGTATAACCTGTGGCCTGCTCTCACAGACTCTGTGTGGTCTGTTATTTTAGATCCTGTCCAGGACAAGCTGGTGAGGGAGCAAGCTTAGATACCTACAGGGTCCTTTTGGGACAGATATCTGAACATGATGGTGCTTCAGGTAGTAAATTCAGATTTAATGCAAAGTATGGTGCTGACCTTTGTGTTTCTGCTCTGACAGGAGCTGTAGATGTCTATCGAGGGAAAATGAATCTGTTATTGGAGGTTTAACTGATGCATCTGATCGGGTCAGTCATAAGAGGCTGTTAGCTACATTAACAGAACAGAGACTGTTTCTGCCTGGTTATATTGCAATAATTTTGGCTTTTTGGTTGGCTAATCAGAGTGTGCAGGTCAGGTGGGGAGATACGAGTTGTTTCCCTTTGGCGGCACACTCAGGTAAGATGGGGGGGGCTTTCACCTGAAGTCTTTAACTTGTGCATGGGGGTGGGGGGTGTGGGGGGTGTCAGTGAACAAAATAATTAATGATCTAATGTATGCTGATGATCTGGTCATGTTCTCTCCTGCAGTGCTGGGTCATGGGGAAAATATGTTGAACCAGTGCCAAAAACAGAGTGCTGTACTGGTGTGCAGATGTAAAGGGGATAAGGATAAGCTATCAGGGCAGCGGCTCAGACTCCAGAGCAAAACTAAATATCTCTGATAACTTGTGTCATGATTTGTACAGACAGTGCCACATGCTTTATGCTCGGGCCAACACTTTGGTGGATAACTCTCTTCAGGATGTACTGTACCCCATAAAAAAAAACTGGCACCATATTGGATGAGTCAAAAACTCCCCGTAAATCAAATATAAGGTGACTTGGAAACTGTGGGTTTTCCTGATTAATATCACAAATGTTGATTTTGACACAGTGCAGCACAGAGGCACTGCAGGTCATGCACAAGCCTCACAGGGCACCGCCCGACACAGGGCGTACCCTGCCTCTCGCCCAGTGTCAGCTGGGATAGGCTCAAAAGGGATATGGGGTGTAGATGATGGATGGATGGATGATTTTGATAAATACTTAAATTCATTAATCTCAGTATATCATATATTCATTTGTTAACATCTTTAATACATACAGATATGTGTGTGACCTCTCAGCAGAAGTCATTCTGATAACTGACACGAGTTTAAATCAATGCGTTACAAACATTTCATCAAAATCAGTTGAACGTCAATATCAGTGATGTTTATTCAGAAAATCAGTGCCTCTCTCATCAGCTTGTACTCATGCACAGGGCGGTTTGACTCATCCAATATTGTTGATGTATTGTTGCCGCTGGTTTACATGGGAGGACGCGGCATCTACTTATTAATGCCTATGCTGTACCCCTCCTTATACTGCCCCCTGTGGGCCAAGAACAACAAGGCAGGCATACAGAAGCTCATAATGATGCATCGAGGACACTTTTAAAACACCTTTGTGGTCTGGACTTTCCTCTCTCTCGCGCTCTCCTGATGTAGCCTATATGTGAATGTGCAGACTAACAGACTCTCAGAAGTCCATCTCAGTCCCAGCCTGAGCTCTGTTTGAAACCAGTCCTCCTGATAGAGACACTGTAGATGTGTGCTGGTGATGTTCATACTCAGTTGATGGACACGTCTCTGTATTTATCTGTTTTTGTGGACCCTGACTGTGCTCATAAAGGATCTATAACTGCTGCAGGCACACAGGCGTTGATAAATGCAGGGTGATGTCCACACTGACCTTTAGGTTTCCATGTCTCAGAATACCGTCCATGATGTGCTTCAGGTTGTTGTTCCTCAGATCCAACATCTCTGCTGAGGAAGACTCAGAGGGCTCTTCATCCTCTGTGATGTGAGGGCTCTCCTGTTTGACAGAAGTGTCCCCAAAGACAAAGCTCTGCTGCAGGTCACGGACCTGTGCCCCCTCGCTCTCCTCACTCTTCTCCATGGAGGTCACGGCACAGGTGATGCAGTGGTGTTTATGGCTGTGACCTCTGTGATGGATGTCTGAAAATAAGAGAAGATTCTTGTTAGTGTTGTGAGGTGACAGACATAACAGAGAGACATATAGACATATGTAGATATAGATATACTGATAAATATGTTTATAAGAAGCTCCTGTGACATGAGGACGCCCTCAGAGTGGCACCAGAGGATGAATATCTGACCTGATCAGATCTGTGCACAGTAACAGGGAGTGGCTGTTACTGGAGACAAACACCTTCAAATCAATCTGCTTCCTCAGATTTTAAAATTCACACACACACACACACACACACACACACACCCACACAAACACACCCACACCCACACACACACACACACACACACACACACACACCCACACACACACACACACACACACACACACCCACCTTGACCCTCAACACCTCAAAACAAAATTCTGCAGCGTTTCATTGGTCCCTGCATGTCTTGGTTTAGTGCTGTTTTGCAGTTTTAAGTATCTACACATATTGTCTCATTTCTCATACAGTGTAACTGTTATTTCTGTCATATCCTCCACCTTGTCAGCTGTCTTGTGTTGTACTGCAGCACCCAAAATAAAATAGAATAAAACAGACATGCAGAGCAGCTAAGTATATAGACTAAAACAGTAAAAACAGTTAATAATTAGGGATACTCAATATAATTAGCACTATATTGGTATAGGCAGATAGCCTGACACGCCAGATGAACTGTTCAGTATGTTTTATTTGTCCATTTGGGCAACAGCCCATAGAAAATGAACCTTTCAGAAGCATTACTGGCACATGATTGGGCGATTTTTCTGTCAATCACATTCATTTTGTGGCAAACAGATAATGTAGTATACAAGCACTACTGCTGCGGTGTATAGTACAAAACATTAGACACTTTGTTGTTCAAACTCATGCCAAAACATGTCAGAAGTGAAAATATCCTTTCTATTGAGAGATGCTTTCAGAGTTGTTATCTGTTTTTTTAATTAATAAAGACACGCAGTTGAGGTCTGAACAAAACCTGGAGATAAACACACAGCCTTCATCTCAGGGCCGAGGGGTGATGCAGGGATGTGACCTCAGTCCTTTTTAATCTAAATATTAATTCACAGACAGTTAGACAGATCTGCATCACCTGTCCTCTCTATAAATGAGACAGAAATCAGAGGTCTCCTCCATGCTGATGACTGTGGTGTTATCTCCAACTGGGGAAGGTCCACAGCAGCACTTGAACCTCCTTCATCAGTTCAGTCAGACCTGGACCCTGGATAGAAAACCAGGTTAATTATTTTACAGAAACAAAACAAACAACAAAAAATCAGGTCATGCTGAATTTTTATTAGGACACCTCTAAAGTAAAACACAATGAAGATTACTCATACTTTGGCCTGAACATCAGCTCCACAGGAAACTTCAACATGGCTAAGAATGTTTCCGCTCGTACTGGACGCAGTTCTCCTGACTTAAATCAGGACTTTGACATGACAAATGGGACAAAACTGTCATTCAATCATTTCAAGAAACACATGTAGAGCAGAGCTCGGTCGATTTCCCTTCATATTTAAATTAAAAAAGAGCTCCAACATTTTACCAACATGTGAAAACTAGTGGGCCCGAGTCCCACCATCACGTCACCCTGAGCTGCTGAGAGCTGAGTCAGAGATAAGTCCAAAGGCTTCTTCAAACCACATGAACCAGCCTGAAGAGGACCAGGACCATAACAACCCCGATACAACCAAATCAGGACCCAGACACCCCTCAAGCTAGACCAAATCAAGTTATCAGCAAATAGAAAGAAATGTCCGTGGAACACTGTGAAGAAGTAACCCTTAAACAAAGTACAGTTAAATGTTTTTTTTAGCTCCTAAACATAAAATACAGGCTAACAGATCGAGCTCTGTAAAAGATCCTTCACTGAGAAAAGTCCCGACGAGGTCCAGGCTCAGTGACCACAGAAGACAGACCTCAACCTCCTCACATCCTGCACTTAATATCAGGCTGACAGAAACACTAGCCCATAATAACACAAACACAGAGTCTGAAAATACAACTGAGACTCAGAAAATCTCATATTTACCAAGAGAAATACAAAGCTGTTTGAATGTATTCTTATTTAATTTTTTTCAACCTTAGCTTCAACAACATTACCATTTTTTGTCTTACAATGATCCATTTCCCTTTATTTTAATTTATTTTATTTTTATCATCATTAAATATACATATATAACTCATTAAATATTTTGGCAATATTGCCCCACATTCAGGCCAGTAAAGCTCTTTGAATTGTGATATATCTCATGAATTGGAAAAGGACTGGTCTTATCCAATGATGACACAACCTTAAAAGCATGTAGCCTATACAACTGTAACATGAACTAGAATAAAATAAATATTATTAACCTTAGTTAAACCTGATAAACCGTGCTCTAACTTACCCAGTATTTCACTGACACTCTGTTATTGCGCAGACGCCACACTAATCACTTAAACTAATCAATAAACTGTGATTAAACACGAAAAAAAAAAAAAAAAAAAAAAATTCATGGTAACTTTCAGCTGTCGCCTCATGCGTGTGACACTGTAACCATGGCAACGAGGGCAACACCAGCTACGGCGAGCGAGGAAGTCCAAACAAGATGAACCGCCTCCGGAGTGTTTCCGTTAGTTTGTTCGACTATTCGGCAGAATGATTTTGTTTTAGCCAAAGCTGAGCCGTAAAACGGCTGTATCATTATCATTATCTTACTCTTGGTATTGTTTGTCCTGTAAAAACAGAGGAAGATGTATCTGTGGTGACTGACAGAGTTAAATCCGTGTTTCCCCCTCAGTGAACCGGCGCCGCCCACCATCATCATAATGAGATCCTGGACCCTGAACGCACCTCGGGGGCTCTGCGGTCTCTGCCGGGACCTGCAGCTGAGGCTCCCCGGGTAAGAGCGCATATTTCCCGGCCTCACTGTCGCGGAGGCTCCCGCTCCTCCCGCATGTGGTCATAATCAGAGACAGCCACAGAACACGCGCTCTACGTCGACCAGAGTCAGAAACTGTCACTCTCACAGGAGTCAATACCTGCGGCACGGAGACGAGAGAGTTCCGGCCGACCCTTTCAAAATAAAAGTTAGGCTACTACTTTACTGGGAAATGATAAAGAATAACAGGTAAAATCTAATTTGATATTATATTTTATTTTCTACTGTATTCTGTTCTTTTAAACTACTAAAACACTATACTATATTAGTTAATCTATGTTGCAATTTTAATTTATTTTATCTTATTTTTATTTTATCATAGTACAATGTTATTATCTTATACTATATTAAAGTATTATTAGTTTACATTTTGTTATATTAAATTATATCACATTAAATTGTTTTAAAATATGGTGCTATTACTTTACCTTATTTAACATTTTATTATTATTTTATTATTGTGTCATCTGTCTGTTGGCAGCTCTTTAGCCCTCAGAATATAACTTTAAATTTCTTTGTAAGAGAAAAAGAATAAAAGTTACAAATGGCTTCTATTGCAGACTTAAAACTTTAGTTTTACCCTTTGTTCTGAAAAAGACATTTGGATGCTGTATTAGTACATCTCTAGCATAACTGTTTTTTTTGAATAATGTCCTTAATGCATTTTTTTCAGTTTCAGAGAAACAATTTTTCAATAAATTCTCAAATAAATTGAATTATAATGTATCAATGCACAGATCAAGTTATATATTCACATATTATAACTATTTAGAATTTAAACAAGCAAGCATTAGTTATCTTTCAAATAATAAACTGTGTGTCCTGGAAATATTGTTTCATCCTGTTCATTTTTATTTTCTTAATTACTGTACAAATGTTTTCTTCTCTTTTTTTCTCCACCAATGCACAAACTTGTGACCGTCTAATAACAGCATTGTGACCCACTTTTGGGACTCCTGACCACCCATTTAGAACCCCTGGTCTAATTCTAACTATGACACCTTTGTTGATTTTGGATCAGTTTTAGGTGTAAAACAGGGAAAAAGTAGCTGAATTATTCCACTGTAATAAATACCTTTTCACAAGCGTGTGTGATTGTGCTAAGTGTGAGTTTTGATTTGTGAATTTTCACCTGTATGACTGTGGTGCACACTTGTTTTATACTTTACTTCCTAATGTACAGTGTCTTTGAGTCTATGGAAAGCACTTTAAAGATAAAATGAATGATCATTATTAATATATTTTATTATTATTATTAAATAACAAGGAGGACCTACTGGAAAACAAGATTCCTCATCCCAACAGTTTAACTTCTAATAAATCAGTATTCAACAAACAAATATGACGAGGACAGATTTACGGTCTGGGCATCCATAAAGTCATTACTGTCCTGAGTTATAATTTTCAGGTCTCTGCCCACCTCTCTATCCTTCTTCTCTGTTTTTTTTAATCTATACAAACATATAGAAATTTAAAAAAAAAATTTAAAAATCGCTGATAAAAAAAAAATAAATAAAAGACAAAATATGAAAAAAAGTAAGAGTATAGCAATCTTTCTGACCCAGTCTTTTGTAAAGTGTCTTGAGATAACAGTTGTTGTGATTTGAATAAAGACTGACTGAAACAATAGCTGTGTGGTACACCAGGTGTGTCCCTGTGAAAACGTGTCCCTTAAATTAAAGAGCGTGTGTGAATGACGCCCACATCTCCTCTACTGTATTGATAGGCTTTTATTTTGAAAGAGCACTTCCGGTTGCCTCCCTGCTGGCCGAACAGGGCTTGATCCCCTGCCGACTGTCAGCCCCACAAACAGAAGTGTCGCTCGGTTCTCAGGCTACGGAAGAGAGCCGAGGAGCAGCAGCTCGGAGTGGTCCCCCCAGAGCCCGTCTGGTCCGGGTCTCCGGTTTTTCTCCCCCGATGGTCCAGAGACTCTGATGGTTCAGAGAGACCCTCACCCTCCGCAGACTGAAGACCGGAGCAGCAGGAGCGGAACGCCGGGATCAGGGGCACGGCTCGCCTACGATGAGCTCTCTTTGAGGAGGGGGTCCGGCACAGCGCTGTAGTTTCTCTCCAGAGGCGAGGAATGCCATCTGAGCACCGATGTTTCACTGGGGCAAGTGGAAGAAGAGGATGGGAGCCAACAGTTCTTCTAAAAGACCAGTGTTCGACGAGAAGGAGGATGGTGAGTCCAAACCCCGCAGAAGTTCAGCTCAGACTTAAGAGTCATTTCTGCTGTGACTCTGACCGGGAGTCAAAGTTTCTGCAGCCTGTGACGGACGGACAGACGGACGCTGGTGTCTGTGCTCAGTCCTGCTCAGTCCTCTGCCTGATCCGGCTCCAAGAAGTCCGAATCAGAGACAGGGTGACGCCTGAGGGGGGCACAGTCCGGTGGTCTTAGACCTGAGTCTAGATGATCGAAACCGCGATACTATGATTAATCGATTTATCGAGTCAATACAACTTAGATCAGGAAATACAAAAGTTAAACTTCTGATGATCAAATTAAAGCTATAACGCATTTATGTGACAATTATAAAGAAACTAAAACAAGAAGGGGTGTAAGAAAACGTCTATACACATATCTCAATGATTTACCACTTAATACTGTATCTGTATTTAAAGTGCAATATTGAGATATTTTAGAATATATTTAATATTTCAGCTATTTGACTCCATCTCTCTGCCCCGTTATTGTTATAATTCATGTCACTAAATATATGTTTTTACTGCAGAAGCTTCAGGTCAGGTCAGTCTGCTGGGCCCTGGGACATTTGTCCAGTCTTAAATTAAACCAACAACAACAGTTTTCAGGCTCTTTAATTTTTTAATATGGCTGCAAATTCTGTAATGTTGACAATCTCAGAATCCCTGAGGTAGGTAAATAATCAGGTTTCTCTCTTTGGTTTATGGCTGCTTGAATGTGTGGTGCAGATTTTTTTTTTTTTAATTGCAGCATTTTTAAAAAAATATTCAGTTAGCTCTGATTTATGAGGCACTAGGTTTTAAATAAAACCTAAATGGACTAAGAAGATATTACAGAGCATGTTACAGAGGTTATTATGCATACTTTTTACAAAGTTGTGTCTTCAGATTAAAGGTATTTTTGTTGTAGAAAATCAGGTGGAAAAAACACTGATTTTATTTTTATCACTGATCAGAAGCTGGATTTTTTATGCTGATTTTGCAGGGTCTTAATGTTATTTAAAAAAAAAAAAAAAATACTCCTTATCGAAAATAATGATCATGTTTTGCCCTTTTAGTCAAATTGCAGTATATCGATATCAGATATTTGCCAATGCACACCCCAAATAACAAGTAATAATAAGTTAAGAATCTAAAGTTACCAATAACGTGTCATTATTATCCTGAAAGCTAAAAGTATCCATACAAAACCTCATCACAGAAAAATATATTTAATTTGCAATAATCAGACTGAAATCATCAATATCAATCCATATTCAATGTTTAACACAAATAAAGGAGACACCTTCAGGACCTGTGACCTGGTATTTGTTTCTTAAATGACAAAATATAATTATAATGTAGAATTACAAAAATCTTTGCAGTTTACCTGAACTTACCTGAAACATGAGTCATTCCTTATTCGATGTCATTTGAGTCCACAGGACATGAAATAGTGTGCATGTGAAATTTAATCAGCATGGATGCAGGATATTGGATTTTGCTTTTATTAATTTAGGCAGAAACTGACCTGCTCCTCTCATAGTGACAGGCTGTTTGCGTTACAAACAAATGTGAAGCAAGGAAACATCATTTTAATCTTTTATAAATTGTACTTCTGATTTACTAAAGGAAACATTTAGTGATGAGGGGAACCATGATGCTAGTTTTGTGCATTCTGCCTTTATTATTACAGCCAGTATGTTGTAGATATACAGTATGACAGTATGTGTACAGCTCCAATAATCATCATCCATAACTATCTGCTAATATTGCTCCAGTAAGATCATGCATCCTAATTAATCCAGATTTATTTTAAAAAGCGTGCATTACATTTGAAACTTTACTCTATTATAGTGCAACAATTTATAATGAGTTAATGGATAATTTTAAATAATTTCATTTCTTTGAGGCGATGTAGGTTTAGCTGCCATCTCAGCTCCTGTTTGCAAGAAGTCTTAAGCAGATAAGGTAAAATAAATGACAGATTTTTAATATATATTAAATATTCAAGAAGAAGTTGTGTCCCTGAATTGGTCTCTGAACATTAATCTGTATTTCATATCAGCCAGTAAATATCTGACACCTTAAAGGACGAGTCACCGACACGGCGTCACTCCTTAAAAAACCTGTTTCTCTGTTTGAGGATGGGACATGGCCATGGTCACGCTTCACGTGTCCTCCCTGTTACTCTCATTTCAAGCTTAAACCTTCATTTTCCAAAGGTTTTTGATATGTTAACAAACGTGTAAAAATGCTCTAAGTGGTCACAGATTTCCTTCAGTTCTTTATTGATTCAGTTCTTTATTGATTCAATACTTTATCGATTCAGTTCTTTATTGGTTAAGTTCTTTATTGGTTCAGTTCTTTATTGGTTCAGTTCTTTGTTGGTTCAGTTCTTTATCCGTTCAGTTCTTTATTGGTTCTGTTCTTTATCTGTTCAGTTCTTCATCGGCTCAGTTCTTTATTGGTTCAGGTTCAGTTCTTTATCGGTTCAGTTCTTTATCGGCTCAGTTCTTTATCGGTTCAGTTCTTTATCCGTTCAGTTCTTTATTGGTTCTGTTCTTTATCCGTTCAGTTCTTTATCCGTTCAGTTCTTTATCCATTCAGTTCTTTATTGGTTCTGTTCTTTATCCGTTCAGTTCTTTATCCGTTCAGTTCTTTATCCGTTCTGTTCTTTATTGGTTCTGTTCTTTATCTGTTCAGTTCTTTATTGGTTCAGTTCTTTATTGGTTCAGGTTCAGTTCTTTATCGGCTCAGTTCTTTATTGGTTCAGGTTCAGTTCTTATCGGTTCAGTTCTTTATCGGCTCAGTTCTTTATTGGTTCAGGTTCAGTTCTTTATTGGTTAAGTTCTTTATTGGTTCAGTTCTTTATTGGTTCAGTTCTTTGTTGGTTCAGTTCTTTATCCGTTCAGTTCTTTATTGGTTCTGTTCTTTATCCGTTCAGTTCTTTGTTGGTTCAGTTCTTTATCCGTTCAGTTCTTTATTGGTTCTGTTCTTTATCTGTTCAGTTCTTCATCGGCTCAGTTCTTTATTGGTTCAGGTTCAGTTCTTTATCCGTTCAGTTCTTTATCGGCTCAGTTCTTTATCGGTTCAGTTCTTTATCCGTTCAGTTCTTTATCTGTTCAGTTCTTTATTGGTTCTGTTCTTTATCCGTTCAGTTCTTTATCCGTTCAGTTCTTTATTGGTTCTGTTCTTTATTCGTTCAGTTCTTTATCCGTTCAGTTCTTTATCCGTTCAGTTCTTTATTGGTTCTGTTCTTTATCCGTTCAGTTCTTTGTTGGTTCAGTTCTTTATCCGTTCAGTTCTTTATTGGTTCTGTTCTTTATCTGTTCAGTTCTTCATCGGCTTAGTTCTTTATTGGTTCAGGTTCAGTTCTTTATCCGTTCAGTTCTTTATCGGCTCAGTTCTTTATCGGTTCAGTTCTTTATCCGTTCAGTTCTTTATCCGTTCAGTTCTTTATTGGTTCTGTTCTTTATCCGTTCAGTTCTTTATCCGTTCAGTTCTTTATTGGTTCTGTTCTTTATCCGTTCAGTTCTTTATCCGTTCAGTTCTTTATTGGTTCAGTTCTTTATCCGTTCAGTTCTTTATCCGTTCAGTTCTTTATTGGTTCTGTTCTTTATCTGTTCAGTTCTTTATTGGTTCAGTTCTTCATCGGCTCAGTTCTTTATTGGTTCAGGTTCAGTTCTTTATCGGTTCAGTTCTTTAATGGCTCAGTTCTTTATTGGTCCAGGTTCAGTTCTTTATCGGTTCAGTTCTTTATCGGCTCAGTTCTTTATTGGTTCAGGTTCAGTTCTTTATCGGTTCAGTTCTTTATCGGTTCGGTTCTTTATTGGTTCTGTTCTTTATCGGTTCAGTTCTTTGTTGGTTTATCGGTTCAGTTCTTAAAATTTTGACCTTGCTTGTCTCTCTGCCATGATCACAGGTTTGATTTTTTTGTTGTTTTTACTGACTGCCTCTCATGAGAGCAAAACGTCCTTCAATCTGTGACACATGCAGGACCAAGTGGAAAAAACTGATCTGGGACTGCGTTCATGACCCTAAACCTGTATGTACCTTTCAGCATTAATGGAGCCTTCACAGATGTGCAGGTTACCCATGCCATGGGCACTAACCCCCCCCCCCCCCCATACCATCACAGATGCTGTCTTTTGACCTTTGCTCTGATAACAGTCTGGATGGTCCTTTTCCTCTTTAGCTTGGAGGACACCACGCCCATGATGTCCAAAAACAGTCTGAAATGTGGACTCAGACCACAGCAGACTTTTCCACTTTGCCTCAGTCCATCTCAGATGAGCTCGGCACAGAGAAGCCGGCGGTGTTTCTGGGTGTTGTTGATATTTGTCTTTGTCTTTGCATGGTAGAGTTTGACCTTGACCTTGTAGATGTAGAGATGAACTGTGTTAACTGACAGTGGTTTTCTGAAGTGTTCCTGAGCCCACGTGCTGATATCCTTTACAGAATGATGCTGCTTTATAATGCAGTGCTGCCTGAGGGATCAGAGGTCACAGGCATTCAGTGTTGGCGTTTGGCCTTGCTGCTTACATGCAGAGATTTCTCTGATTTCTCTGAATCTCTGAAACAGTATGGACTGTTGATGCCTTACAAATGTACACTGAGTAACTGTTGGACTGTTTGCTCACACAGTTGTTCCCAAAGTGTTGAACCTCGCCCCATCTCTGCCTTTCTGTGATGCTCCCTTTATACCCAATTATGAGACTCACCTGTTTCTAAATGACCTGTTCACCTGTCGAATGTTCTGAACAGGTGGCTTTTGAGGATTTCTCAACTTTACCAGCCTTTTTGTTGCCTCTGTCCTAGCTTTTTGGAATGTGTCGCAGGCATCAAATTAAAAATGAGTGTACATTTGCAAGAAAATAAAAAAAGATAATGAAGTTTTTCAGTTTGAACATTAAAGATCTTGTCTTTGTGGTGTATTCAGTTGAGCAAAGGTGGGTGCAAATTATTGTTTGCTGTTTTTTTTTTTAACAATGTCCCAACTTCATTGGAATTGGGGTTTGTTGTAGCAGTTTCTGAAAACGGTCCTTGTGTGTAGTTGCTCTTTTAAAAAAGCTGTAGGCTAAAAGTCAGATCTTTAATTTCTGCATTTTTTTTGCTGTTTTTTAAACATCTTGAATGTTCTTGTAGAATCAATGAATTTGTGCAGATAATGACTTCTCTATATATGTGGTGTCCAGGACCTATAGGCTTTATCAGTTTAATTTAGTTGAGCTGCTTTGATAGTGAAGTCTTTAATTCTTGCATTAAAACAGAATATTTTGTCGACCCTGTTAGCAGTGCAGATGTGACTGAGCTGTCTGGACAGTGAGCAGGAGTATGCTGATTAAAAACAAGACATTTCCCAACATTGTTTGCTTTCCATTATTTTGATGCCATGGCATGAAAAACCATTCAGTATTATTTAATTTTCACATACTTTACACTAAAGGTCAGTATTTTAGAGGATAAACCGTCCATGACAAAAAGAAACGTCATTCCCCTCACATGGTTTTTCTCTTGCTGTGGGAGAAAAAGTCATTATTGCTCGACTGAAGCTCTTTGAAATGTGAAACCATTTGAAGCAGATTTTTAATTGCATAATTAGGTCAAGATTAGTGTCATGCATGGCAGTAATGTTAATGTATGATATCTCGTCAGTGTTGGGTGTAAAAGCTTGTTGGAGTGTGATCATTATGCTCCGTGATCGACTACACAGTGATTTATTCATGTGCCGGCCAACTTAGAGACAAAACTGCAGCTAAAAGCAGGTCAGAGCGCCGCAGGCCTGTGGTCACATGACCCGCTCTGTGTGAGAGTGTGTTCAGTCCATGTTACAGCTCCACTCAATCAATACGAGGTTACTGTGGTGTGAGGCTCCACTTTGTGCTCCTTTTTGAGGCTCTGCTTGTTTTCAGTGTCTGACAGCATCACAGAGGAGCCTCAAAATGTGATCTATATGCTAATCAGGAGGCGTCTGTTCTAACAGCAGCAGCAGGTTGTCTCTGAGTTTAGAGCCTCCAGAACACAAAATGTGTTTTTACCCTTAACATCAGAGCTGCTGCTCAGTCGAGCTTCCTTAAAGTAAAGTTAATGTGTTCACATCTGTTAACAGACACTGATGTTCATGCTTCCAGCTGAGTTATGAGGGTAAAGACTCAAACAGGAATCAGAGACCGTGCATGTTTTAAAGGGACAGTTTGGGATTTTTCAAGTGGAGTCTTATGAGGCACATGTTGAAACCATAAACCTCCTGAGGGGGCACTCACACTAACCCTCCTGTGTCGTGCTTGAACCTGATTCTCCCTCTGAAGTCCCAGTTGTTTGTGAAGTGTGAGTCTGATTGATTGTTAATATTCTGTAGTGTCATAATTTTCATTCATAAAAATTTTACAGCTCTGCTTTGGGATGTGTGTCACTTATTAGTCTGTTATTACATCAGCTGATCTGTGTGTGGATGAGGATTACTGTTGATGCATAAAAATGCAGTGATCCAAAACAAGAGAGAGAGAGTTACGGACAACACTGACAGTATCATCTGTAAATAACTGTGAATACACAAGTGTTAATTCTGTTGACTAATAATTTTCGTCATAGTTTTCATCAACAACCTTTTTTCCCCTGACGAAAACTAGACAGTAACTAATAAAAACAAGTGCACATGGACAAAAACTCAAACTAAATTAACTGACATTTTCATCAACAAATAAAAACTAGACTAAAATGTCTGACATAGACTTAATCCAATCAGACCTAATTTGGTCATGTAGAAAGTAGGGACAAGTTAGAAATATATCCAATCACAGCTACTGTGGTTGTGTGGAAAGGTTGGATGAGTTAAGAGGGACATCCAATCACAGCTGCCTTAGCTTGGTGGTGGTGGGATAAGTTGTGGAGCGATCCAATCAGAGCTCCTCTCTTTATGAATTGATATATTCATGTAGAGCAGGTTCACTGTTTGTTGTCAGTTCTGGTATTGTAACTGAGATGCTCTGTCAGGTAGCCTAAATAAAGGTGACTGCATTTCACACAAAAGTTCAATTTGTTTCTGTTCATTTATACATTCAGACTTTACTAGCATTCAATAAAGGGTTATTAGATGTTTCATTTTATCCAAGAGTAAAACATGACTTCAGAAATTCAGGGAAACATAAAAAATGCCTTACCCTGTTGTTGTTAAATTTCATCAACTAAAACTAGACTAAAATTAAAACAATTTAGATGACTAAATTATGACTAAAACTAAAATATATTTTAGGCAACAGACTATAAAACTAAATTAAAAAGTGCTGTCAAAATTAAACAGAAATCGATTCATTTAATCATTTCTCTTTTTAAGGGGTGTTTGGTGGGGGCTTTTTCAGCCTTTATAGACAGTGATAGGGTGATGGATAATCTTGGAAAGTGGGAGTAGAAGAAGACGTGGTTGGGCTGCCAGCTCGAGCCTAGAGTCTCAGTATGTGATAAGTGTGTGGTTGCTATCGCTCCACCAAACCAACACCCAGAAATCATTTTAATTTTGTGTAATTTTATGTCAGTTAACAAGAGAAGATCAGCAGACGCCTTCCACATTTCTCTTCATCAGCTGCTCAGGTGAGAGCCCACCTTTACTGTCCCTCAGTTATGATCCTGAACTGGAGAGTTGAATCAAAATGACTAAAATATGACACTGAAGGATAAAGATTTATCTCTGTGTCGCTCTCTGCTGTTCCAGCTGTGAGTGTGTGCCATGTAGCATAATGGTGCTGGTGATTCAGGCTGGGATGATGTGAGTGTGGGCTGGAGGGGCACTCTTGATGGGGGGGCAGTCATGCCTAAGCAGGCACGGATCAGTGGTCCTATTGTAAATGTGTCTGCCCTGAAGCGAGAGTACAAACACCATCAACATGCTGAAACTTTTGATGACACAGCACAGCCTAAGATATCAGTGGAGACATCATGAGTTAACTAAACAGATACTCCTGGTCTCCTGTTACTCCAATACAAGGGAAAGTTCTTCAGTCAAATTTTTACTTAAGTTAAAGTACTGGAGTACCTGCTTTTGAAAGTAATTAAATATTAAAAGTACAAAAGCTTTAATGTCAGCGTGTTGTTGTATTTTTGCCACAATGAATGGACAGAACCTGATGACTGAAACAACCAACTGACTGCACTGACCTGCTTATGGAACCTGTAGAATAAAAAGCTTGTAAAATATGCTACGAAACCTATAGAAATGCCTATTGAAACATGATTGATTGACAAAAGGAAAACCACTGCTGTTTCATTTTTTTTACTTAACCCCCCCCCTCCACAACACACACCCTAAAACAGCATGGCAGTGCTCTGACACAGCTCTAGCTGTATGTGTGTAACTCACCTTACCTCCACATGCCTTCTCAGGTTTGATGGGAAGTTTTTGTAGGTGGTGATGAAGTTTGTGCACAGCAAACAGAGCAAACATTTAAAGGCAGGGTTGGTAATCAGATTTAGAAACACTTTTTGTTATACTGGTTAAAATGATCGTTATGTCCCGATGGCAATCAATGCATGATGTGTTCTTAAAAGAGAGTGAAAAGTAGTCGCTGTCTACAGCAGGAGTAAAGCAGGGAAAACACCGACCAATCACAGCGATTCGGACCGAATTTATTAAACCAATCAAATCCCGTACTGCCGTTCTGCCCACCTTCTGCGTGCACATTTTGCCGGCATGCACTGACCCTGATTCAGTGCGCATAGCCGAGCCGAGAGGGATCCAAGTACGCTGGAGAATGGCAGAGAAGCATGACAGTTGTGAGTACTAACTAACTTGCCATGTTTGTTTGTTTGTTTTTTTTAACTTTACTATGATAATGTTTTGGTGTTTTCTTACCACTGAGTGAGACACGACTCGGCAATGTGCAAAACAATAATGATGTGGTGAGGACCGGTTCTGAGTCGGTGGATTTGAATCAGTTATATGGTAGTCAATCAGTGGTGCTCGTGCATGTAACCCAAATTCATTCTAGTTTTCCGTGACTACCAACCCTGCCTTCAAAACGATATGAATCATTCTTAATTTCGACACTCTCAAACATGGACCTCACCCGTAGCCGTCATTACTGCCAAGACAAACCGCTACCTGAGCAGCATTAGCTCAGTGATTACCTGCCCGATCTGAGTAGAGCATGTAGGAGGTACAGGTATGGTGCCACCACTTGAACAAATCACAGGCAGATCGCATTGTAGAAGAGAAAAGAAATTTCATCTGCTGACTTCAGAGCTATACTTAAATGTAACAAGTAACAAGACCCTTCATAGAAATGCAGCAGAGTTATGAGTAAAATATTTGTCTTTCAAATGGAGTTAAAGTCATATGTTTTAAAAAAAAAATTAATACTCATGTAAAGTAGAAATACTCAAAAAATGTCCTTAAGTACAGTACTCAAGTAATTCTACTTGGTTACTGTCCACCCCTGTTGCTGACACAGAGACCCGTGAAGGCTGAACCTTAAGACAGAAGACTCAAACAGAGGGTTGGTAAAGGTTTGGACTGATGCAGCTGCAGCTTTCAACAGTCATGAATCTTTCTAATCTTTCTATCTTTTTAAGATGGAAGTTTTCCTCCTCCACTTTTAAAAATGATCGCTGTCCCCACGAAAACATAAGAATACAAAAATGCACTGTTAATGCTGTTTATTACCTTCTAACTGTTACCATGATATGCTCTTTTTTAGTGATCTCAATACAAAAGCTTTTTTATTTTTCATATCCTTTCCTATCACGTGTCTGACTGGTGTTATGGTTTAACTTGTGGCTGTGCTAACTGGTGTTAGCAGGCGTGTTGAGTAAATATTTCTTTGTTTATATTTCAATTCAAGACAAATCTGATAATCTTGACCAAATCCTGCTGTTGACTCTTTAGTGGGAACTCCTGTTTTCTGCAAGCAGCAATTGGTCACCAGTCAACACGGTCACTTGTTAAACAGGTTCTCATCTGAAACATCGGCAGCGTTTGTATCGAGTATTTTTAATCCAGCTTCACAGTGAGGAAGCGACGGGAAGTCTGTGACAGCATGTAAACAGACAAGATATCAACACTTTAAAACAGCAACAGGCTGGAGCGTCTGCTAACAACAGTGAGGATGTCACTCTGTGGACAAAACACACTGAAAAACCTCCACTTCTTAAAATACATGCCTCCGTGTGGACATGGCCTGACTCTTTTAAATGTGATGTGATAAGAGTTGAATAACACAAACTCAAAGACTCCCCAGCCCCTGGTCTCTGTCCTCTTGCACCTTCATGACTGTGACCTCTATCACATGAAAGAATTAGCCCCTTAATGTGATCACGCGGGGTCAAAGTATTAAACACAGGAGGGTCGGCATCATGCTCACAGAGTTAAAGAGAAAAGATGCTCCGGTGCTGAGGTGGCTCTCAAAGAGAGAGAGGTTATTGAGCGCTGAGGAGGAGCGGCCCTGCAGACCCTTTAAGTGATTCTGAGCTCTCAACCTTACAGCAGATGATCAACTCGGTTAAGAGGGATGTTTTTGTGGCCGTGCTGTTCACAGTTCACTTTCTTTGTGATTAAAGGAGAAGCCATGAGCTCGGAGCTGAACCTCTCAAGGCTGAGACAATGTTTATGAAGAGGGAGAGAGAGGGGAGGGGGCGAGAGACAGAGAGAGACAGCGAGAGAGAGAGACTGAAGTGCACCTCCATCATCAGTATGAGGGATGACCTGAAAAACACTGAGAGAGTGTTTAGTTTGTTTCTGCTGTTTGATCCATCACTGTGTTCACGCCAACAACACTTCATCATCATCATCATCATCAGTGCACACACTAAACATTGGATACCTGTCGGCTGTGGCTAATGATGCTAGATGTGTGCCTCTCTCCTCATAAGTTTAAACCTCAGTAAAGGACAATAAGGATGTATTTTCTATTTTCTTGGCTCTCGAATGTCACAGATTGTAAACAGAAAAGTGTGAATAGTCATGTGTTCAATGGTTAGGTCAGACACAACTGATAAATATCTGCAAAGTACTCATCCAAGCACAGGCTGTTTTTTGGCTTCTGCAAACTGACTCCAGCGGTCAGATTATTGGTGCCATTTAGCTCTGATCTCAGGCCGGGGGGGAACTACGCCACATGCCAGGTCGATGCGTTCCAGTTGGTAAAGTCAGGGTAGCTGAAGACCGCCTGACTTCATTGTGGAATATCGAACCAAAATCATCTGGAACGCACTATGAATGTAAATCAGAATGCTGATGTCAGAAGGATAGTTGGCTGTGCCTTGTACCAAAGAGGGGCCAAAACAAAGCAGGAGTGGAAATTAAGTCATATTGAAGGTTTTGAGACAGCATGTAATCACTCTGCACTCTTTTGTGGCTGTTTTCACTCAAAATTTGCAGAGTCGATGACCCCGTCTCCATCTCCGCCCTTTGTTCTGTGAAGACTTTCTGCACAGGTGCAGAGCTGATCTCTGTCACTGTGGCTAATGTTCAGGTTAATGCCATGTACCTGATGAATCCCAAACTATCTCTTTAAGCTTAAAAACTGACTGAGACCTGATTTTTGGTGTGGTTTCTGTTACAGCATCTCCAGATCTTCACCTATTCATTATTTACACCCAGAACCAGCTGATAAACAGACTCTGAGCTCTTTGAATTCCTCCCTAACAGCAGTCGTTTTAACCTTGAGCGCTCGCTCAGCTCTCGTTCTCCTCAGCGACTCGTCTTTACAAAGCAGCTGCTCCTCTCTCACACCATCCGTCTTTAAAAAAAGGCTGTGTGCTCCAGACGTCAGCATGAGCGCTCCGAGGATGCTGACTTCCACTCAGGATGTCTCTTAGAAACAGGATCTGTTGGCGAGTTGGAGAGCAGCATATGGCCGACATTAGGCGGTAATATTAGAGCGGCGTTTGGCTCAAAGGCTGCAAACAGAATCGAGCGGTCAGGTTGACGTCCAGGCGTAGCTGCCAGACCAGCTTTTCTGGCAGAAACTTGGATCACTGGAGGAGGGCTGTGGAATTGATTGAGGTCCACTTCCTGCTCTGCTTTTCTCTCTCCCACACTCTGACAGAACAAGGCAGCATGGGAAATTATTGTGAGATAAATAATGATGAAGCGTCCCCGGTCTGTTGGACGCTTTGTCCTTTGTCATCACTTCAGAGGCGTTTCTTCTATTGGCTGCTGAATCAGAGAGCAGCTCTTTAAATTTTAGATGCACTGTTCTCTCTCCAGGTGAGGATCTGGAGCTTCATGAAGGCTCGCCGTCATAGAAAGTTTTCAGGCAATTAGTAAAGGAAACGTCGACGCTAGGGTCTGAAGACATGCAGCCAAGTTTTCAGGACAAGCTGCAAAATATGGACCCAGAACTGGATCCTAATTCTTCACAAGTGTAAAAAGATCCAGGCATCCATACATCTGTTAATATGCCCAACTGTTCCTGAAGGAGTATCTAACAGCGTGTCCCACACACAGACAACACTTAACGGGCTGTCCTGTATGTGCCCTGAGAATATATATTTTTAGGGATGCTTGATATTGGATTTTTTGCCAATGCCCATCCATATCCGAGACATGCCGACATGTCTGAACTTATTATCACAGGTATCGATACTGATATGTTTTGTCAAGAGCACAAAGCCTCCACTTAACTAAAAATGACTGATTTCTGTCAAGGTGACAGTCTGTTTATGTTGGAAACAGATGCAAGAAAAAGATGTAGTCTCTGATAAATTATACTTTAAATGAAAAAAATGGACATTCACTGATGATGACATGAATCTTTATGAAATATCTGTACATTCTGACATTATTTCAGCAAAAATAAGTGATGTTTAAGGCCAATTTTAAGGCCAAAATATCTGCAAAAATGTTGTATCTCCTGCTACTAATAATGCTCTGATAATATCATGCATCTTTAATATTTTCCAACAGTTTTTACAATTTTTAAAAAACAGTCCAGATACACTGCCCGCCAAAAGAAAAGTCGCCACCAAAAAACAGGGTCACACACTCTAATATTTCATTGAACTGCCTTTAGCTTTGATTACAGCACAAATTTGCTGTGGCATTGTTTCAATAAACTTCTGCAATGTCACAAGATTTGTCCCAGATCATAGCACTGCCCCCACAGGCTTGGACAGTAGGCACTAGGCATGATGGGTGCATCACCTCACCTGCCTCTCTTCTTACCCTGATGTGCCCATCACTCTGGAACAGGGTAAATCTGGACTCATCAGACCACATGACCTTCCTCCAGGACAGTTCTTAATCCAATTTTAGTAGTTTCTGCAATCTCCTTAGATGTTTTCTCTGCTTGATGCATGCCAATTATTTGACCCTTCTTAAACAGACTAACATCTTTTCCACGACCACAGGATGTGTCTTTCCACATGGTTGTTTAAGAAATGAGAAGCTACTCATTGCATCAGCTGGGGTTAAATAACTTGTTGCCAGCTGAAAGATCATTGCCCATGCAGTAATTATCCAACAGGAGGCTCGTACCTATTTGCTTAGTTTTTTGGCCAGGCAGTGTATAATCAACAAAGATACTCAAGAGAGACATCCTCTAAACTTTTCTACGTAAATGCACCGACTGTCCTGAAGCTAGTGCTGGAAATTGAGAACTGCTCCAGGCTGATAACCACTTCCAACCAGAGGCATAGAATTGGGTAGGGACGCTAGGGACACGTCCCTGTCAATATTGTACCACTATCGCATGGTCCCTAACACAAAACACAAGCATCTTAACGCAGAGTCACTCTTTATGTTGCCTTTCCCATCAGCCATTGCAGCTGCCCGCAGCACCGCGTTTGCCTGTTACACAAAGTTGGCCTCTGCTATAAGTCCCGCCTCTAACCTGATATTGCTCATCTATTGGCTTTACCGTTTCTTGCTAACCTGTGACTGGCCGTCCCCGCTGTCCCTCCATCTGGTACCGGTAGATGTGAGAGGAGCCCGCTGGCTTGTAAAACACGCCTGGATTTGCCCACTGTTGTGGTCGCTAGTTGGCCAGGAGCTCCATCTGCCGCTGTAATCTGTTAACACATTGGGCATTTGTTCTGCTTGGGTCACGTGACATCATCTTGACGGTGGTTTCATTTACATTAACATTTGTATCTGTGTCTGTGTGCATGCGTGTGTGTGTGTTTGGTAATTAGGCACAGGAAGCATGTCGAAGAAAAGAAAACTGAACACAAGAGCCTTCTTTAGAAGTCAGATTGTAAGTTACTCAAAGGGTATATAAGGTTACAACTAAAAAAAAGCTTATATTTAATGCCACAGAGATCCACGTTTTGGTTATTTTATTTATTATTCATGTATTATTTTTGTGTTGAAGGGCAGCAATCATTTAATACCAACAATAAAAGTTTGTGGGGAAAATACAATAAAACCTCAGATTATAAACATGATTTTACATATTCATATTGTTGGGGAATAAGTTACACTTGTTGGTAATAATTGTGAAACTGTGTTCCTCAGACTGTAACCATACCATCAATATTTATGATTGTTGCATCCCAGATTGTCCCGCTGTTCATATGTCATGCATCAATATGTTTTTGTCAGGGGACAGATAGTAGAGATGGAGGAGGAGAGGCTTGAGGTATTGTATATAGAATAGTTTATTCTGCATATGATAGTTTGCTTGTTTGTTTGATCAGCTCTACATGACGTGAAACAACAGTCATAAACGTAAAACACATCAACTTTCAGGGATGCCGCCTTGGAGTACTTTTGTCCCCACCAATGTCAAAATCAAACCTACGCCCTTGCTTCCAACCAATCTGAGGATCAATATCATGTCTTTGTGCTAAATGATTTCCTGAGGCTGGAGATAGATCAGCTGTTAACAACAGAGTAGAGGCAGAGGAGACGTGACAGATTTAACACATCAGAAATGCAGTTTGAAGCTCACAAACTGCACAACGTACAGTCTAAAGGCCTTTGCACAACAGATGGGACTTGTGTGTGTGAATAGTTTTCTCATAATTACCGTCTGGTAAGCCCACATCTGACCAATGGGAGCGCTCTTTGGCACTTTGCGTAACTTTATTTACTTCAAAAGATTTAAATTGAGGAGTCATGATATGGACCTGCAAGACAGGCATGTAGTTTAACAGCCAGTCTGAGGGAAAAAACAGTGCTTTTACTGACCTTGACTTTTTTACAGATAGAAAGAATAGACCTACCAGTGTGACATCCTACCATTGTTTTGTCACAACACCCAGGCTAAGCTAAACCTGTGTCTCAACCAGCTGTTTTGAACACGCCCTGAAGACTAAAAAAAACTCACAATAAAATCAGTAATTAACCTGCAGTAATAATCAACATGCTACCTTCACATTATTGCAGCTGTGTGGCTGCATGATCGCCCTGCAGTCCTGAGCAGCCTGCTGATCAGACTTCCCCGGACGGTGTCACTAAAACTCAGACATGTGATGATAAACGATGAGGCTCTGACTCAGCTCTTGATGCCTTAGAGCTCTTCAGATTATTTGTTGCTTCACCATCCGTGGTAATCGACCTTATAAAGTAGCTAAATATGCTGGTGTGGGTGATATATGAATGAATAAGGTGAGTTAAGGCAGATTCTGGGGCTCTAATGTCACATGTTTGTCATGATTCTGCTAGTTCTGTTTTATTTTGTATGATTTTTCCCTGGTATTTCTTGTTTAGGCCTCTTGTTCCTCTTGTCTTGTGTCACCTGTGTTACTGTCATGATCCTGCTCTTTGTCTTAGTTAAGTAACCCATTTTGTGTTCATGTTTTGTGTCTTGTCATGTGTTTCCTGTTTTATTTTGAAATCCCTCTGTTCCATGTGGTGTTTTCTCCAGTGTTCCTCCAGTTTTGTAGGTAGTTTCTGTTTTTGGTTGAACTCTTCAGTGACTTTGATTTGTACTTTGTTGAAGATTTTTGTTTCATGTTCTGGATTTTTTTTTGTGAAGGATTAGTTTAGGGGTTTTTTGATATCTTTTTTAGTTTCAAAATAAAAACTTTTGATTATCTGCGTTTGGGTCTCTAGCTTTGTTTTTTCTTAGTTTACTCTCGTTTCAAGCCCTGACAGTGTTAAAATGACTTCACGAGCCTGTTGGGAATGGCTATTAGAGTAAGAATTCAATAATCAAAAACCTTTTTGTTCATCTCATAGTTCATCTCAAAATGACCTTTGGCCTGAGGCTTAAAGCCCATGACGTGCAGAATGGACGTTGTTTTTTTTAATGTTGTTGAAGGGTCTTGTGGAGCAGAAGAACTTATCACCTTTGACTAAAGTCTCAGCTCACAGAGAAATGCCATATGTCTATTTAAAGAAAATGACCTTTAAAAACGTTCTGTTCTTACTTTCAGGGGTTTATGATGTCAGAGCTATACAGCCTCCTCCTACATGTGTTTTCTGCTCATCAAAGGCAGACGCCATATCTGCCCCTCCTCTCTCCCTCCTGTCAGGCATTATTTGGACAGCCAATCAGAGCTCATTATCACAGCTTCCTGTAGCTCCATCCTTCAGGTCTGAGTGTTTCCAAAGGGGAGGGGAAGGAGCTGCACCTGATCCTCTGCAGACATTTTTTATTTAACTTAAATGTAGATTAACAGACACCTTTAATCATGATATAAAAAGTCTGACACACCAGGACATGGACCTTTAAACAACTTAAAATATCCAGAACCATCATACTCATAAAAAATATAATTTAAGGGGCATTTTAAATTTACAACAAGAAAGTGCAAGAACCACTCTTAAAAGTATGTGTGTTTCTGTTTGTGGGGTTAGACTATGGAAGGCCTATAAGATGAGGTCAAATCCAGTAAATCCAACTGATGAAATGTAAGTTTTAAAAAGGAGTGTTAGAAAGGTAGAAGAAGGAAGAGGGACAATGAAAAGCTAATTTGAGGGTTTTTTTCCCCAGTTTTGTTTTGTTTGTTTGGGAAAGAGTCGAAGAGAGTCAGATTTAAATGTTGGTTTGTTTTTGTTGTTTTGGTTATATATTTGTGGTGACTGGAGTTGGAAATAGATAAGCCCTCATCTTCCATCCCTATTTCAAACCAAGGTCATGGTCTTGTTTGGTGTTTTGTCTTTGTTATGTTGTTGGCTAGTATTTGTCTTGTCTGTTTGCTTCGAAATGAATTACTTCACATGAAATGAAATTAACTCATAAAATTGAGTGGACATAAAGGTCAACAACAGTAAAATCAACACATTAAAGCAAAAATCAAGCTGCAGCTCCCTCAAACAGAGGATTACCGAGCAGATTTTCTTTGGCAGAGCAGAACTGTAAATTTGGTCACTGTTGTTAAAGATGTGATCGATATGGGCTGAAAAACCTGCTTGGGGGCTGTCTAGTTCATATAGTAAATAATCCTGAGAGTTGTTCACACTCAGACCTGTCTCCGTGGTCACCATCATCATCAGCAGCGTGAACACAGAGCATCCTTCAGTGGCTCCAGTCCTCAGGTGAACCTAAGTGGTCTCTCTCTGTCTCTGACAGAGATCTGACAGATCTGACAGACGCAGGCAGCTCTAACGAGCTCGGACTCTATGTCGGAGTTATTTCCTCTCCTGAGTCTTCAGGCTGTGTGTATGCGGTGGATGCTGTTGATTATGTTCCTGAGTGTTTGTATGCTTTGGATGGCGCTGTTTAAGCTCACGGTCGACCCTTCTCCTCCTGCTGACCGTAAGCTCTGAGTGAGCGTGTGCATGACTGTTTCCCGTCAGCTGGAGTGTGTGAGGATAAAGATAGGTGCAGAGATGCTGAGGCTCTCCCACACTTTGCCTCTTTATTCTGCTCCGACTCTGCCGGCAGACTCTCGGCCTCACAGACGGTATAATTGGCCTCAGCAGTCGCACAAGAAGAGGGGAACACTGTCCCGCTCCCTCTGAAGTCATCTCTGATTTCAGAGCTCCGACTGTTTCACTCTCAGCAGAAGATCTGAGGAACATCTCAAACATCTCACTGATGTTCTGAGGGGATTCAGGTCAGGACCAGCGTTAAAGCACTTTTCTGGTGTTTTCACTGACTGTAGAGATCTGGAGTTGTTTGGATATTGTGGACACAGCCAAACTGAACTTGTCAGCTTTAACTAACTTTGGATCAACCTACAAAGGGGAAGAGAGGTGGGACTCGGCACTGTCAATAGCAACATAGGGCAGGTGTGTGTTCATGTCAGTCATGTCCCTATTATGGATGAAAATCACCTGTTTTATTCAAGATATGATACGATATTGACTTTTGAGAACAATATAATATAGATATTACAAAGCCAGCAACGATTCGACATTTGTACAGTATGATTTGAAAGCCTGTGATCAGTATTTGACGATATAAGGTACAACTTTAACACTGTTAAATTTACAATGAGAAAATAAGCAGTCAAGACTGTTTAAACCTTCAAGTTCTTCTGTTTTAATTACAAAACAGATCAATCTTCATTCAAACATAACAGCAAAAAATAGGCTTTATTTTTGAGCGCTTTGTAATTGCAGGTTGACTGTAATTAAGGTTTTTTTTTTTAATAATTGAATTTGAACATTTTCACTGTCCTTGCAAAAGTATTTTTCAATCTTTTGACCTTTTACTGTACCTCTGGTGGGGGTCCTGCTGAGGAGGACATGGTAACAGGAGGCTTCCTGTTGATGAGGTCAAGAGAACATCGGTGGGAGCGCCCTCTGTTGGATCAGGGGACTCACTGCTCCTCTTGGTGCTGCCTTAACGTGGCCAGAAGGTTGAACTGTTTTACGATTATGAACCAGAGAGTCAGAGGATGACACCGTATGCCTGTTTTTAGCTTAATGTGATGATTGCATTTAATTAAAAGTGAAGCAACCGCCCTGGTTTGAAATAAAGAAAAATCCTGTGAACACCACTTCACAGTGACAGAGACTCATACGATGACTCCATATCTGTATTTTTATATGCAGATATCCATATCCAAGTTTATTGGTCATGTTTTTGGCGCTTCCACCCTGCAAATGTATCTGTCAGGGCTGGTTGGCGTGGGACGGGCGAACGCTGCCAGTCCAATCAGAAGTTGGAGTCTGGACCAGCTCTGTGGGAATGATCTCATTGGCTGAAGAGGACGGTGGTGGACGTGAATGATGCTCCTGTTCTGCTGAAAATAAACACGTGCACACAGATGACGTGAGATTTAAGGAGGAGGTCCTGGAGGTGGTGGTCTGTCGTGTTTGGGGGGATGGGACACAGCTGACAGGTGGGAGGTTTGCTCATGAACTCTGCTGCAGATGAAGTGATGAGGGCCTGATGACAGCTGGACGCTCCCGTCCCGTCACTGCTGTGATATCTGCTGCTTGTTGATTCCTGATGATGATTTTACCACCTCCTCGTCCCACTCTGATTCATCCTGTTCCCACAGAGCTCACTCTGATCTATGATTGGAGGAAAATCTCAGGTGTTCCTAATCACGTTAACGATGCTTTGATCTAAATGAGCCATGACTGTGTGACGGAGACATTCACCGTTAAACCCTCTTTAACTGCATCAAGAGAACTGAGGCCTCTTTAATTTAATGATTCACGGGGAGGATTCTGCTGCTGCGGGATCATTTCAGACAAATATTTTCCTCCTGTAAAGCAGGTAATACTCTCTGGTGTGTGCTTTGTGTCTGTGTGCTGTGTAACCTCGTTATCTTCAGGTGATGAGCAGGTGATAACAGAAGCAGCAGAGGGAGGATTTGGTTCTGTTTGCTTCAGTGCTGGAAGACGTAAGGGGAAAGGAGACAAATATGAAGTTTATATGTTGATTTTTACCCCACGAACATGTTCAGGGACTCATTGACAGGATTCTTTACAAAGTTAATGCAAAGAAGTGAATAAATGCACATCTGTGCAACAGTGTCATGGCAGTTTCTCCAAACATCCTGAGGTTGCATCATATCTTTACTTCCCATTCATAAAACACATCCTTAAAGTTTTCCTGCAGACGGAGCAGACAAATCTGAAATGCTGTATGTAGATGGATTACTGCAGTGTAATCATCACTTGTTTGAACAGTTGCATTAAATTGTAGGGCACATCCCAGGTCACTTCAAACAGTGGAAATTTAAGGGATGATCATACAGAGATGGTCACTAAAGGCGCAGCCGCAAAGACACCACCTAACATGTTGACCCATCCCACAGGCTTTGGGACCTGCAGAGTCCACCTGTATCCCATGTTATGTGTCATAATGAAATGAAACCAGGGCCACATCTGGTGCACCACATAACCATTCAGTTTGGGTTGGGATCATTTTGATGAAGAGTCTCCAGTGGGATTTCTGACACAGGAATCAGACCCCTCTGGTGGTGGTCTTCATCCTGCTGTACTCCTGTACTTTTCAATAGTATTTCCTCTGGACCAAAACTCATCTCCTTACTGTAACAAAAAACAACATCCAGGAAACAGAAATCAGCCACACTTTCCCCTCCAGAGTATTACTGTGCGCTCACTCTGGTTGTACCTCCTAAATTTTAGCTTTTTTTTTTTTTCAAATAATCAACACTTTTTGCAGTCTCCAGTTGTTTTAATGTTTGATTATTTTTACTTTAAAACAGACGTATCAGGAAGTGAAATGTGAATTTGTTTGTTTTTAAGACTTATTTTTGGGTTTGTCCTGCCCTTATATGGGAAAAGAGGTCCAAAGCTAGATTTGAATCCAGACCACCTGCATTGAGGGCACTAGCTGGTGGTGCTCAGATACAGCCACAGGGGTTTGGTGTCCCACTGACTTAACTGTTTCAGTCGTATCTTTACATTACTGCACTTACCTGACACACCAGGTAAGCAGTTCCACGTTTCTACAGGATATATTCATTGGTCCACTTTGACCACAGCTGACAGAAAGTGTTTACGAAGGGCAGAGCCTCTCTGAAACATATCTGGAAGGTGATTGGACGATACTCCTGTCAGTCACATTCCTTATATGATGTTGTTTAGCTGTCAGTAAAGTATATAATGGGCACTGGTTGATAAATCAAGCTAGTGTAACTATCTACTCCATGTGGAAATGTTCTCAGCATTCTTTGTTCTTCATTTAATGAGGGAACGTTCTCCTGCAGCATCCATGTCATCTCTGCTGTGAGATGATTTATTATCTACATGCTTGCAGTTTCCTCTTGCCGACATCACACCCTTAGCCTCCGCCTCTTTCTGCTCAAAGGATGCTGATTGGTCAGTGCCTCTGCAGACCGAGCTCCATTGTTTCAGCTTGAAGCTTTGTGGATGGATCTGTTTGATCAGATATTGAATCAGGTGGATCCAGCAGGAGATCAGGTTTATTTAGACTTTTTTTAATTGGAAAATGAGAATCTGCAAAATCAGATTAATTTGATTGAAACCAGATTGTAGAGGAAGTTTGACCGACTATCAGAATAACATTTAATCAACAAGACGTCTGTGTTGATCTTTTCAATATTAAAACACCTTAAATCTGTTGTTGTTTTTGTCTTGGCACACATTAAGGTCATAAAAGTGTCAGTGTGTCAGGATTACTCTGTTCTCCACCTAAACTCTCTGCAGACCCTTCACTGGGGTTGGAAGTGTTGTTGACTGAAGATCAGCCCGTCTTTGTCTCTGAAAATTAAAGATTCAGAGGAAGAGAGCTTCTAAGAGAACAAACACAAATGTACTTCATCCTCTTGTCAGCAGCAGTCAGGGAAGTTCAGTATTAGCTCTGTGGACCTGCACTTCTCTGAGGAGAGGAGAGGAGAACAGTATATAAACTCACTCTGCACACAGATCGGAGCTGCATGAGAGACTGAGGAGGCAGGGCTGAATCTTTAAGGAGGAATGCTCACAGCATTAGGAGGAAACATCCTGATGGTGGTGCTTCAGTCTCAGAGACCTCAGCGAGCAGACGGTGAGGGTCTCATCACCAACAGAAGGTCAACAAAGCTTCACTCAGCAAACTGAGTCAGACGCTTTGTCTGATCACAGAGCAGCTGAACAGAGTCAACCATAGGAACCAAGTAAAACAAGAAAAAAAACTGTGGCCTTTTCTTTACCACCCAGAATATACAAGATTATTGCTTCAGGGCTTTAGCTGATTTTATTTGATTACATGTAGTTTCACAGTTTGACTTTAAAGACTAAAAATATACATTCTTACATTACTGGTTCAGATAAAAGCTGTAAAACTATTATTTTAAATATTTACATCAAGTGTAACTATGTTACTATGACAGTTATTATTTTTTATAAATCTGTTCCTTAGAAAGTCAGAAAAACCTGAATTTGGTCCTCATAGTAACCAGAGTTACCCACCCTGCATCAGATTGACTTTAGGGTGATGCAGTTATAGTTCAATGGGTTAAATAGCTGTTATGTGATGCTTTTGTTGTGAAATGATCGGTGATGCTTTCAGGGTCCTGTTTGTAAAATGACCCTTACATGATGCATTCATGTAACCTGACACACCAGATGGAGTGGTCAATATATTTCACTAGTCCATCTGATAAGCAGTGCATAGAAAGGGTCTGGGGGGCCAGAACATGACAGAATGTGTTTGTTTTTTATTTAATAAAGAAATGTGGTCCAGATCTGATGAAACTGTTACTGAAGCTGTAAGCGTCTATGCTAATCTGTGTAAGAGTGGGCACTTTAGGTTGTCATGACCCTCTTCCTCCTCTAAAGGACGCTGATTGGGCCGTAGACCCAGGCACACTCGTAGACTGGAGCTTGGCAAGATGGATCTGCCTGACTACAGACACTGTATCAGGAAGATCCAACTGCACTGCAAGGTTAGCATTTATAATCCAGTATGTGAAATGACTATAAAGTGATGCATTTACTGTCCTGTTGGTAAAAAGACTATGAGGTGATGCATTTACTGTTCTGTTGGTAAATGATGATAAGGTGATGCATTTACTGTCGTGTTGTTAAAATGACTATAAGGTGATGCATTTGCTGTCCTCTTGTGAAAAAGATAACTTATTAAAATACTTAAGAGTGATGTAGTCACACCTGTTGGTGAAAGGACTTTTGGGTGATGCATTTAGGGTCCCCTGATAAAATGAGTTTGAGGTGATACATTTGCTGTCCTGTAGGTAAAAAGACTGCAGTGATGCATTAAGGGTCCCCTTGGTTAAACTGAACTGGTCCTGATTGTGTGATGTCTGATCCTCTCTGCTGATTGGCTGAGGGCTGATGGTGACCTTTCTCTTCTTCACATCATAACAGTGACACAGGATGTCAGACCCCCCCACAGCCGCGTTTCTTCATGTGAACTCAGCCTGCGGCGGCGTCTGTCTTGCTCATCATGCACAGAAACAAGGTTACAGAGAGAAATCAGGTTAGGGCCGGAAATCACGGTGCGTGTTTACATCCCAGTTTACACGGAGAACACGGCTAATCCGATTCCTCTGCTCGCTCAGCAAACGTCCACCACTGGACGGGCTCTGGACGCCAGGGCGCTGCGCCTGCTCATAATCTCGCTGTCATACAGCTGAATAAGGAAATAAAAACACTCCACGCCACCCTCTGCTTTAATAAAAACTCAGATTGATTCTGCAGGAATGTCTGTAATCCCTCAGAGGATGAATCAGCGCGAGGAGCTGGGGTAGGGCTGGGCCATAAATACAGTTTCATATGTAGGGTCTGAAATGAAGCACCAGTGAAGGGAGATCACCTGTTTGGAAAGTTACCTCAGATGATAAAGGCTTGTTCTCAAACAGCCCGCCGTGCCTTTCTCCTGAACCTCTGCATGACTCTGCAACAATACCAGTTTGTTGTTAATGTCAGATCATGACGGTACACCATAGTTTGGCCAACAGGTCATTTTTACTAGGGATGCACAGTATTGGATTTTCTCTGATTTTCAATAAGCCTATATTCCTAAGCTCATTATTGCTGATGCTGATATCGAAACAGATATTTTTTGTCATGGGCACAAAGCCTCCACTTTACTATGATGACACAGATGTAAAGCAAGAAAAACATTTTATTCTGTAATAAATTATCATTTTGATTTATAAAAGTGATTATGCAGTGATGATTTAGTGAACTATTGTTACATTTGTTAACCTGCTTATATTACAGCCAATAATTTTTACTGCCAAATATCTTCTGGAAATATCATTTTGAAGATATTTTGAGGGCTTCAGCCTTTGTATCAGTCATGGAGAGACGGTAACCTGACACGCCAGATGGACAGTCCCGTATATCACCACTGAAATCTTTCACTAGTCCATCTGGAGAAGAGCCCATAGAAAATGTTTTCAGAGGCAGAACCTTCAAAAACAACTGCACCTGGTGATTGGACGATCGTTCTGCCAGTCACTCTCATCACAGACCAATCATATCAAGCAACAGTATGACGTAGTAGCTAGACCCTGTTGTTAGCTGTTAGCTTAAACTACGTTTAAGTCCTTAAACTGTCGTCTTACATTAGATTATACCACACAGATGTATCATTTACCACGTATATGTGACATGAGCCTCATCAACGACAACCCCCACCAAGTTCTCCCAGTAAACTTCTGAGGAGAGCAGATTTCACCAGGTATCACTGAGTAACCATGACTACCATAGACTAACCAGCATCATCCGTGGAGGATTTCACATTCTCTCCCAGTTTCCCAGCCGTGATCCCCAGTCAGGAGAAGAGCAAAAACATGATTTCCTGTAAGAAAAGCTTTAAGTGACTTTCCTTGCTCCTCTTTTCAAGAAGAAATTGAGTCCATTTCTGATAAAACCGCAGATTTTGGCGCATCCATGGAGACTGCCTCAGAAGCCGCCATTGTTTTCAAACTTGCAGCCACTTCCCACTGTCGTCACATCTGCAGCTCCGCCTCTTTCCCCTGATTGGGCCGTTCAGCTTTTGGCCGTGTGTAGCTGTAGAGGATTGGAGCTTGGCAAGATGGACCTGTGTGATTTCAGACAGTGAATCAGGCAGGTCCATCTGCACTGCAAGGTTAGAGAGACAGAGTAGATAAAGAGTTTATAGAGTCAGACGCAGGAAATGGGAGGCAGGCTGAAATCGAACCCAGGCCACCTGCACAGGGTGAGAGCCTGGTGATGTGATGGGTGCATGGAGATACCTTGCTCACCTACTGCACCCCCCATACTGCAGATATTCAGGCTTTTTTCGTTACAGCAGTGTGGTTATAAGGTTATATTTTGCAGTCAGGCTGTGGCACTGGGGCCTTGTGTGATCATTTTATGGGGGCCTTCGGTCATAAGCAGCGCTCCTGCAGGTGGTATTAGAGAGTGTAGAAAACGTTGACACCCTCAGTATGTGGAAATGTTGTCCATGTGTTTGCAGAGTCTGGACTGCCTGTGGGAGTTTGTCTGTAGTTCATGATGCTGAAAAACAAAAGATTGTCCAGTACTGCCTGTCTGGGTCTTCTGTTTGTGTTGCTTACTAATACCGTACCATACCATACCATACAATACTGTACCGTACCGTACCATATCATACCGTAGCGTACCGTACCATCTTCATCTGCTTATCCATGGTCAGGGCAGCAGCCTAAGCAGAGAGGCCCAGACTTCTTCATCCAGCTCTTCCTGGGGATCCCGAGTCATTCCCAGGCCAGTTGAGAGACATAGCCCCTCCAGCGTGTCCTAGGTCTTCCCCGAGGTCTCCTACCCGTGGGATGTGCCCTGAACACCTCACCAGGGAGGCATCCAGGAGGCATCCTGATTAGATGTCCGAGCCACCTCATCTGGCTCCTCTGCCAAAAGCAGCCAGGGCATTGAGGGGATCAGGTTTGGCGACTTCAGGATCGGGTCTCTGTTTACTAATCGTAAATCAATATAATTTTATTGTTATAGAATAAATTTAAAGTTTAACTCTGGTATTGTGACCTCATCCTAACTTACTAAAGATGTACCGACAACAACATAAATATATTTGTCATGTTTTATTGTCATCATTTATATCAGGATATGATTTTAATCCATGTCCCTCTGACACACACTCATGTCCATGTCCTCATGTGCAAGAATCATCCTCGGTGAATGAAAGGGGCTGAAATGTGACACTATTAAATCTGACAGAAGCTCCGCCCCTCCAGCTGCCCGTTACACCTCCTGGAGAGAGACGAGAGTGTGTGTGAACAAACCTGCCGCTAAGATACACACACACATGCACACACACACACACACCAACACACACAGACTGGTACAGGAGCTGGTCCAGGTGCAGGCAGGTGTAGACAGACTAGTCCAGGTGTAGACAGACTGGTCCAGGTGCAGACTGAGCTGATTTCAGATTTCAAACCTGTTTTCATTTGTTGGTTTGTATTGAAGCTTCATGTGTGCTCTCTCCTCCCTCTGCTGCTTGTCATAAACACTGTGTGAGGACTCTGGCAGTATCTGGGCCAGAACACGACGTGTCCTGTGTGTTTTAGATCAGAGCTGCAGAAATGAGGCCACAGCGTCCACATCCTCTCACCTGAAACAGTCTATATCAGACAGAGACAAACCTGCAGAGCTCCAGTCTAACACTCACAGCTCCATCTCACTGTTTCTCTGGAGCTAACTGTGGATCTTTACGGGGACAGCTGTGTTTGGAAGATCATTCATTTTTCTAAATTAATGAACAGCTCCAGTTAGGGCTGAACGATTTCAGGAAAAGATGTAATTGCGAGTTTTCTGGCAGATATTGCAATTTCAATTCATTTCACGGTTTTCTTCAAATCAAGCTTCAGTGCAATATTCACTATGTTAACAGTATAGACAACAGTAAGGAAATCAATGATCAAAAGCAAATAACACATTATTCATCATCTAATATTGATGATAAATAATCTGTTTTCATTATTTAAGGGACACTCCTAAACAGAGGCTTTGTGTAGTTGACCTGCTTACCAGCACTTCTGTAAATGCAAATTGCTGCAAATTTGTAAAAAAGTATGTGTAAACAGTTGACACAACAGATCCTGGGTCAGTCAGGAATGCTACAAAATATTGCAGCTTTGGTGATCACATGAGTGTGTTGTCTGAAATTGCGATTTCGATGCATAACAATAAATCTTTCAGGCCTAGCTCCAGGTCAGATTCATCCCTGCAGGAAGTTTGAGCAGCCATAATGTGCAGTTTGAGTTCAGAGGAGGTCAGATGAGCAACAAATGTTGGATACTGCTCACAAAAACACAGAATTTAGTTTGATTATGAATCAGTGCATGTGTGATAGGGGCTTTAAATAGGGGGCGGGCATGAGTATTTGAGTACTCAGGTACTTGGTTGCGATCTGAACTGTTTCATTACAAGGCACATGCAAATCACAGTATTTCATCTAATTTCTGCTTTAGCTCTCAGGGGTACATTACCCAACATACAGTATATATCTGTACAAGTGTGATTTTATCTAGGAAAATCTAGGGTGATTTGAAATACTCTGACAGAAATGTGACAACAGCATTTATGTCAAGGAAATACCATGACAGAGCTCAAAGTAGGGATGTTTCAAAGAAAACTGAGAAAGCTAAGGAGATGAATCTACCTGCTGCATGTCACACGGACAGAAAAAACTTTAGCTGTGTTCACACCAAACGCAAATATCAGTTTGTACGGCAAAGAAAATACATTTAAAGTGAATGAAATTATGTGTCAATCATGCAACACATTTACCTCTTTCACCCAAGTTTATAATATCCAACATTGGTAAAAAAATTCAAGTGAAGCCGTGGAGCTACAGCCAATCAGCATCGAGAGTGAACGGTGAGGAGGATATATCACAGAGGAGGAAGTAAAGATGGCTGCATGTTGTCATTCATTGGAGCTCCCCTACATGGTTTTGTTAGTGTATGGAGTGTCCGTTAAGTTCAGCTCATATTCACTGAACACTTTTCATGGGCTGGACTGTGTGGACCAAGTCAGAACTCACAACAGAGATCTCATACTGTTTTTCTGGCTTACTCTCAGTGATTTAATGTGATTTTTACCAGAGGAAATATGACGAACCTCATGGAAGTGCTACCCAAACACCTACGAGAGACAGAATAGTCCAGGGAGAGAGGAGAAGTGGGTCCCTGCCATAGATCCGACATCAGAGGGTCTATCACCTGAACATCGTGGTGAAACTCTCCATGTGCATCTCTGAAGGACGTTATGGATCATCAAATGAAGGTGTTTCTATTTCAGACTCTTCTAGGACATTAAGCTTCTGGCTTTGGAGAACAGGAGGAAGACAGTGACTTTGAAACGTCCACCGTGGTTGATCATGGATCGAGAAGGTGGAAACACGAGGAGAGAGGCCCACCTCCTTCTCTTGTTGCTTTCGGGTCTGAAGGGCAAAAATTCGGCTCAATAAATATGAACCAACTGAACATGCGTGTGCAGAATTTTGTTGCGTGAAGATATGACACAAACACTTTGTTGTGAGCGCAGCTTTAAGGTGTCTTGTGAGTTTTAGAACTTGTCTGGTCCTGTGTGGAGCTGTGGAGCTCATTATTTCTTTATTTCTCGATTTGCAGAACAAAGGTGGTCTTTAAAGACAGAGTCTCACTCTGCTGAAAAATCATGAAGTGAAACAATAGCTGTCGAACTGTCTGAGGTTTTGGCTCAGCAGGGATGATATACTGCCCGTGTTTCCTGCATCTAGGTAGCCAGAACTAAAAATGGGGGCACTGCTGTGTGAGGACACCGTCATACATAAGATAGCAGGGAAGAAGAGAGACTCAGAGGTAGAATAGTAGGCACACTAACTGCAGCAGGAGTTACTTGTTTTCTGGTGCCCCAGCTTTCAGCATATGCTTGACTTAAAGGATGCATCACATCTATACTAAAAGCTAACAGTAGAATTAGTATGATGTGTGCAGAGCAGCAAAGCTGTTCGTGTTTTCACTGTTTGACACACACGGCACTCGTTTTTTACGTCACTGACATATCACTTTTTAGTAGATGCAGTTAGCTTGCACCTCTGCAGAGGGATAACAGAACTGTGCCGGGTATGATCCCAAATGGAAAATTAAAACTAACAAACAAACAGCAGACTGCAGGTAAATCATTCTGACACCAGCTAGAGGAGAAGCACCGGTGGCCTCGTATCTTCTTCTGCTTCTCCGGCACAGATCTTCTTACAGATCTTCTCCGTCATGTGTCAGACTCTTGAGGAACTTTCTGCCGCAGCCTTCAGTTCTTGAATTTGGCACATTTATGACTTCACAGTCAGAACAGCTGCTCTCACAGATGCTGATCAAAATGATCTGCTGGTTTTATTTTGAAACTTTATAAACCCATTAGTCATGTAGTTCCCTCCAAGTCAGTGAAATGAGGGTGTCTGCTGTTAAAAATAGCATCTTTAAATTTGGATGGAGATGTTATCGTAAATAATTTGCAGCGTCCCTCTGAAGCTCACTCTGCACTTTGGTGTTCACATGAGGACAGCTGGAGCAGGGACTGAGGATGCATTATTCAGCCTGCAGTGTACTTTTCACCTCCAGCAACTGGAAATAAAGACAGCTTTTACTTCTTAACCTGTGCTCTGCAGAGGTGGACCGTACAGACTTTATCTGACCCGTCACTCTTCTTCTTCTGCCCTAACAGACTCTTTGTGTCTGCTCAGCCTCCATCCTCCTCCCACAGGCTCTGAAGAGATCCTTAATGTGTCCCTCTGTGATCAGATGAAAGGTTACTGTGGCATTTTGGTCCATTTCTACACCAGCACGGGTCACAGAGTGGAGGTTTGTGAGACCAGGTCCAGATGGAAATACAGGAGAGATGGAGAAGAAGGTGGAGCCGTGCTGAGATCGGAGTCTAGACAGGGCAGAGATGATCAGCTGAAAAGGGGTTGTGCTGAAAAGGAAACTGAAATGTAGGAAAAGGTCTGTAAAAGAGCTGTACCTTGGTTTAATGGATCTGCTTTGGATATGATTATTATTATTATCTGCACAATCTGCTTCAAAAAGTTTGGATGTGTGATGGAAACAGAGCAAACTTCAGTAACAGAGAGCATCCTGAACACACAGAGTGACAGAAACACCCCTGTCAATCAGCAGAGAAAAGTGAAGATAGATCAGGATTATTGATCATCTGAATTATTTGGTTAGAACAGAAAACTTAATCATCTAAGACTCTACAGAGTGAAGATAACAAGGCTCTGATGAGCTGATTTAAAGCTGCAGATCTGGACTGAAAACAGAAAAATCCATCACAGCTGCAGGAGAAACTTCAACTAACACAAATACTCCTCGTCTGCCCCGTTAGATTGAAAAATAATAAATGAAACGATAAAAGTGAGTCCACAGTTAGTCCATTAAGAAGCCTCCTCTGTGTTTTATTAATGATCAACACAAAATGTGCCAACGCCGGCCGGCAGAGTGAATCACAGAGAATTCATTATCCTGACAAACACACACCAGAGGAGGAACTCATCACTATGGTAACCTCAGAAGTTTCTGCTGGTCCTCGTGATGTTTGCTGGTGACAGTGCGGTGCAGCTGCAGTCCTCTCTGCAGAGACCAGTTTTCCTCTGAAGGGTTCTTCCTCTCAGCGCCTCCTCCTCCTCCTGACAGCCTTCAGATCTTTATCCAGCCTCCTGTAGTGATTCTCCCTGTAGTGATCTTCAGATGATTCCTCCTCACATGATTCTTCCCAGAGTGATCCCCCGTAATGATTCCTCCTCTAGTGATCTTCCTCAGATGAATCCTCTCAGTGATTCCCCTGAAGTGAGTCTCCCTGCAATGACTCTTTTAGTGACTCCTCCTCATGTGATTCTTCCTTCAGTGATTCTTCCCAGAGTGATTCATTTAAGAGTATAGATTCTTCTTTAAATGATTCCTCCTCAAGTTATTTCTCCCAGAATGATTCCCCCTGTAATGATTCTTCCTCTATTGATCTTTCTCAAATGATTCCTCTCATTGACTCTTCCTGGATTGAATCTCCCTGTTGCGATTCTTCTTCAAATAATATCTTCCCTAAGTGATTCCTCTTAGTGCTTCCTCCTAGAATGATTTTCCTTGGGTAATCCTTCTTCATATGATACCCTCTCAAGTGATTCTCCCCCAGGTGATTTTTCTATTAACGATTCCTTCATAACTAATTCCCATTGTAATAATTCTTCTTCAAGTGATTCCTCCCCTAGGCGATTACCATTGTTATGGTTCTTCTTCAAGTTAATGCTATATCAAGTGATCCCTCCTCAAATGATTCTTCCCGAAGTATTAGCCTCTGAAGTTATTCTTCTTCAATTGAGACATTTAGAAAATGATTCCTTCTCAAGTAATTCTGCTTAGGGTGATTATTTTATCAAATGAGTCTCCTTCAAGTGATTCTTCCCAGAGTGATTCCCCCTGGAGTGATTCTTCTTCTCCTTTAGTGAGTCCACCTGTAATGATTCTGTCATTGTGATTCCTTCCTGAGTGGGTCCTTCTCAGGTGATTCCACATCTCTGATTCTCCCTAAAGAGATTCTTCCCTGAATTATTCTCGCCAGCTCAAATGATTCCTTTCATTTGATTCTCCCTTCTGGAGCGACTCCTTTTTGAGTGAGCTTTCCCCTAAATGATTCCCCTCGGTGACTCCTCTGTGACTGACTTCATTTCTCCCAGCAGAACTCTTTTTGTTATAATAGCTCCTTAAGGGACTCCTCCTCTATGATTCTTTACCAAATGGTTCCCCCTCCAGTGATTTTCCCTGATTTTTGATTTTTCCTTTATTGATTTCTCGGGTAGTGGTTTGTTTCCAAACAATCCCCCCACACTGATTCATCCTCATGTGATTGGATTACTGCCTAAACAGTTCCTCTTCGATTGACTCCTTCCAGAGAATTCCTTCACTGTTGATTAGATTCCTCTTCCTGTGATTCACCTTCAGTGATTCACTTCCTCTCCAAGTGATTCCTCTTCCATTCCCTCCTAACTGAATCCTCCCTCGTTAATAAGATTCCTGACCCAGTTTTGTATTTTTGTTGGCATGTTTATAAATGATAGCGCCACAGTAAGGAGAGATATGGATACCTCAGAGGGACAAACATGGAGGAGCTCCTCCCTCGCCCCTGTGTGGACTCGTCTCTGAGTGATGGATGCAGAAATAAGCCGTCATCTCCACTCAGAGTGCAAATCTGTAGTTTTCTCTCAGCAGCAGATGAAACACCCAATAAAAGTTAGTCTGCCTGATCTGTGGCCTCCATCGATCCTCTCCCAGTCCAGGTCGCTCTCATTGGGTGAGTAACCGTAGCAACAGGAGATCACATGCTCGGCTGGTGGTTAGCGAGCGCAGCTTCATCACATTAGTGAGCTCAGCTAACAGCCTCATCGGCCTTAATGCTGCTTTAATTTTCCACCCTGTGACTCTTTTGTGTCCCCATGAAAGCCGTCCAGCTGATGCAGATCAGAAAAAGCCCTCTGAAGGTAATTAATGCACACGCAAGGAGACTCAAAGACAGACAGACCGCATGACGGCGGCCCCACCAGGAGCGTCCACTCTGCAGGAATTACAGCTGAAGCTGCAGCGGCACACGCTCTGTCTGGACCTCTGTCCTCGTCCAATTATCAGCTGACTGACATGGCTGTGGACGTCACGGCTGTGAGGACTTTCAGCTCCATGCTGCTGCTGATTGAAAAGAAACCAAGGAAAAATACAATGATGGAGACAGGGGGACAGTGATGGAGGACACAGCGATGGAGACAGGGGGACAGTGATGGAGACAGGGAGACAGTGATGGAGACAGGGACACAGTGGTGGAGACAGTGAGACAGTAATGGAGACAGGGACACTGTGATGGAGACAGTGAGACAGTAATGGAGACAGGGACACAGTGATAGAGACAGGGACACTGTGATGGAGACAGGGATACACTGATGGAGACAGGGACACAGTGATGGAGACAGGGAGACAGTGATGGAGACAGGGACACAGTGATGGAGACGGGGACACAGTGATGGAGACGGGGACACAATGATGGAAGCGGGGACACAGTGATGGAGACGGGGATACACTGATGGAGACAGGGACACAGTGATGGAGACAGGGACAGTGGTTTCATGGTTAAAGTTGTTTGTTGGAGTATTCGCTTTATTGGCAGCGGAACTGCGAGAATGGTACATTTCTTATTGACATTGATTTGTTTTATTTTGAAATGCATTTTAACACCGTGTTTTCCAGATGCTTTTATTTTTTAAATGAAAACTGGAAGTTTGTGTGTTTTCCTTCTTCCCCTTTACATCAAGCTCTGTTCACGGCAGCCTTTTTTTATCGTATTAAATGTCGATGACATGACGGACGTTCTCCTCATTATCACTTAAGCTTCTGATCGATCAGCACAGGACTCTCCTCGTCTTCAGCTCATTCATCTCCTTCAAAACTCTAAAAGTTTTAAGTCACATTTTAAGTTCTAACGACTAAAACCATAAAAGCAACAGCAGCCTCGTGTTACACAGCCCACACTGATTTCTGTCTAAAGAATCAAGTAGTCAATCACAGTGCAGAACTTTGGATCGGCACATTGGGTGGCCAATCAATTTTCCAGTGGGACCCATGCCCCTACTTGACTTCGCCCCTGCCCAGCCAAACCCCGCCCCACCCTGGGGTACCATCTTGCCTCCCTTGAGGGTCACATCCCTCTATCTGAAGAGCTTTGATAAAATCCCATAGGCTTTGGGACATGGGACCTGGAAAGGCTAAAATGCTAACTCACTGACATGTTTTTGGACTCAGTCCTACACGAATCTCTTGCTGAGTTTAAAAGAAATGTTTTTTTGGGGGTCTTATTTTCCTTTAACTTTATTCTCATTATGCAGACTTTGATTTTGACATTTTGGCATTTTTGGCCAATGAATGGGTTTGATGAGCTGTTTCCTGAATCTAAAGACTTCGCTCTCTTCACTGTTGTAAGGGTGTAAGTCTTAAGAAATGAACTAGGTGATGGTGTTAGCCCTGGATTAAGACTGAAGTTGGTAAAACTGTGCAGCGTGTAGTGTTCAACAGTCAGTCTGGTTACTTCTAGCTGCTCTGCTTCTTTTAACTCTTCCTGATGCAGACAAACAGTTTGATCTGCGTGTTTGTGGGCACTTGAAATCAGACGACAGATGTCTGTTTAATTATTGACTTTTCTAACACTTAAGATTGAGTCAGAATCTTAGAGAGATTCATCGTCTGTAACCTGTCAGATCCCACTTGCAAAGCTCGAAGTCAGAACGTTTTAGCTCAGTCCAATCAGCATCCAGCAGAAGTTAGCAGAAGTGCTAATTCTTCATTAAATGAAAATCAATTAACACTGGAGGCATTCTTGATGGAATGATATTTTAGCTCCACTTCTGACATGTTTTGGTGAGAGTTTGTTGTAAGAATTGGCTCATATTTTGTACTTAACGCTGCAGCAGTAGTGCCTGCCTACTACATCCTCTGATTGGCCATGATTGAATGATCATCCAGTCACCTTCTGGATGTGTTTGTGAAAGGTTCCCAGATGGATGAGTGAAATACGTGTGCTGCACAGCAGGGATCATCAACTACATTTGAACAAGGCCAGTTTTTCTCTTGACATATAGTTTAAGGTCCAGGTTAAAAAGATAATAGTAAAAATAATTAAGTCCTAATAACTTATCATTAGTTAAATATTTTGAATTCTTAACTTCACTGTGCTGTTTCTTAGCCTTTAAAAGTGAGATCAGTCCCCATCATCCATCCTGCAGCCAGTAACATGAGAAAATATGACAACCCCAGAGGAAGATATTTTTATTTATCTTCTTCTAGGGTTGTCATATTTTTATAGCTGGATTTGACTCCAGTGTTTATGTTCTCGTGGTTTAGTTTGGTCAAAAAGTAGCTGACAGGTAACAGGCAGGCTTGTTAGAATTGCTTCTATTAGAATTGCTTTGGCATTGTGTTAATAGTTTGTGGTCATTGCTGCAAAAAGCTCCCACGCATTTTCTGATTTGATAATATTTAGGGGGCCAGATGGGAAGCTTTAGTGGGGCCTGTTGTGGCCCCCGGGCCGCCTGTTGATGACCGCTGCTGTACAGTATATATTGAACTGTCTATCTGGCATTTCAGGTTAATCTTAGAGACTATGAATCAGTTTTTTTAACAGCCACTGTATCTGTTGATTTTCCAGCAGGAAACACTGCTGCTGGTTGGCGTCAGCTCTCGCTGTCAGACGCTTCAGGCGTTTCCATGTCATTCAAAGACGGTTTTAGAGCTGCCTCTGTCCTCAGTCCTTATTTCTCACTCTCTTCTTCCAATACTCTTTTATCTTTAGCAGGAGCTCCTCAAAGAGCATGCTTTACTTTAATTACATCCGTGAAGATCGTTGGATCCTACATTCCCTTTATCGTCCTCCAGCTTCATGCTGCCTCCTGTGATCAAATGAACATGTGAGCCTCTTCCTGCCTCCCTGTAATGAGATCCCATCGATAAGATCAAGGCGATCGATTAAAGGTCAAGATCACTGCGGCCTGTAAGCGAGCAGCCTCGGATGGTGGGATGGTTCGGGAAACTGAGAAAACATCGACATTCAAATGCCTGACTCGTTAAATCTCCCTCTGCTGCTCGATGGATCTGATTGGATGTTTGATATCAAAGAGCAGAGCTGGTCTGAGCAGCTGCTCGACTACTACAGGGCATAAAATATGGCTTACTACTGCTATAAAATATTCAGAGATCATGTGGGAGAGGAAGCTGCTGTAAAGCAAACACTGTTTTTGGTTGATGTGAGTGTGAGCGTGTGGTGTCACTGCTCACAGAGTCTGATCCTGCTGACAGAAAAATGAACGCTGAGAGGAGTACAGCAGAGCGGCAGCATTTTGTGATGTGTTGTGTATCACTGATGTGTGTGCGTGTGTGTGTTCAGATGGAGGGCTGTCAGCGGGGTGTGAGGCCGAGCTCGCTGCAGCTCAGACAGCGGAGGATCGGGTTAGAGCAGAGGAGTGTTCTCTGCAGACAGTGCAGGAAGAGATCGATGCTGGGAGGGTTTCTGATCGGGGTCCAGCTGCTCCTCCTCACCGGGAGCTTCACATAAACCGCTCACTCTGTGTGCTCCTGACATCTTTAGAGATGGTTCAGCTGGACCTCTGACAATAACAAGGCATCTTCACCCAGACAACTGCTGCTCACTGGATATTATCTCTTGTCCAGACCATTCTCTGTAAACCCTAGAGATGGTTGTGTGTGGAAAAACCCACATTCAGAAGCACTTAAATCGCCTTTCTTCTTCATTCAGATGCTCTGTTGGAAAACTCAAATGTGCTCACACACTGTTCTCCAGTGGCCTCCATAATCACCAGATCTCAATACAGTAGAGCAGCTTTGGGATGTGGTGGAGCAGGAGATTCTCATCATGGATGTTCAGCAGCTGCGTGATGCCGTCGTGGAGTTAGGACCAACATCTCTGAGGGATGTTTCAGCTCCTTGACGAATTAAGGAGCTCTGAAGGTGAAGGAGGTCCAACCTGGACCAGAGAGGTGTGCCTAATAAAGTGGCCAGTGAGTGTATATGACAAGGGCTTTTTGTGTCTTTAACACACTAGACTCTGATGTAATTACATGTTTTAAATGTCCTTTCCTCAAGTACAATCATAAGAGTTCTTACATTTGCCTGTGGAGGTGTTTCGTTAAAACATGTCCCTCTCTCGTTTCCACAGTCAGAGGTTCCTCCTCCGCCTCATTTGGCGCCTGGACAAACTCTGATCAGCTGAGTGCATCTCTCCTCAGCCCGAGTGTTTTGTCAAACCTCTCTATTCCAATAAATCCTGAGTGCATCCAGATTGTCTAGAGTGTGTGTCATTGCATAATATCATAAAGTCTCAACCTTGAAGCTGCGAGCACCTTTTTGCAGGGACTGAACTGAAGAGGCGGACACACGAGTCAAACTCATATGAATATGCAACTTCATCTGCAGCGGCTCCAGAGGGAGCGTGTCCTTCTCCCCTCACTCCCCTGCACGCTCTTTATGCTGGGAGCTGTGATGGTGATTACTAAAGAAGGTCTCATTAAATTTACACCATCTGAGGAGTCATAATTAACACCCAAATATGACTCTGCTTCACTCTGTTGTCTTGTTGGAGCTTTAAGGATATAATTGGATATTTTCTCTTATTTATGGTGCCGTTCAGCCTCTCTGCTGTTCGGTCTTTGTTCTCATAATCACTCTGAATGTTGGGCTCTTTTTTAATCTCTGCAGCATTGATTACATCCCCGCCCTCTCGCTGGGAGCTGCTTTTCTTTCTAAAAGTTGATTTTCTTTAAAGCTCGTCTGCTCTTCTCTGCTATGTTTCATTAACAAGGTTAATGAACTCTTTGCATAATGTATTCTCCTGGTCTTCAAGGTGTCCTCGGCTCGGTTCACCTTGTCGAGTCTGTCCTCCCCTCTCTTTTATCATCTGCTGACATACGATTAAAACAAAGTACTGTCTGCAGCCATTACAGGAGTCGGCTCAGCCTTTTACAAAGTTTATAAAGTTTTTATAAAGTAGGTTGAGTATTGAGTAGAGGTTTAGTCAAAGGAAGAATAAAAACAAAGACACCAAATCAAATCTGAGCTCTTTACCCCTGCACAGCTTCTTGAGGGAGCATTGGAGTTTGTCCATCCAGTCAACATGTGTTTTTGTGGACTTGGAGAAGGCCTATGATCGTGTCCCTTAGAGGATCTTCTGGGGATACTTGGGGGAATATGGGGTACTGGGATTGAGAGTTTTGTCCTCTGCACAAAGTCAGATGCAGACGCAGTTCCGGTTGGCATCCGCCAGGGTTTGACGACTCTGTTTGTGATTTTCATGGACAGAATCTCAAGGTGCAGCCGTGGGGAGGAAGGTGTTTGGTTTGGAGACCTCAGAGTTTCATCCCTCGTTGAGTGCTGAGTGGTTGGTGGGTCAGCACCTCCAGGCCTGAGGCTGTGGTTCTCTGCTGGAATAGGTGGGGAGTGAGTCCTTGAGTGAGGGTATAATGGAGAGGTGGATCATCGGACCGATGCAGCATTTGAGGCATTTGCAGACTCTGTAATAACCTGCTGTGGTAAAGAGGGTTAGGCCAGCTCTCAGGTTACTGCTCTGTCTTTGTTCCGGCCCTCACCCACAGTCGTGAGCTCTGGGTAAGGCAGTTGAAATGAGGTTCTTCAGGAGGGTGTCTGGGCTCAGCCTTAGAGATAGGGTGAGGAGTTCAGAAATCCAGAGAGAACTCAGAGCTGCTGCTCCTTCACATTGAAAGGAGTCAGTTGAGATGGTTCAGGCATCCCGGTCGCCTTCCTGTGGAGGTTTTCTGGGCACGCCTAACTGAGAGGAGACCCAGAACTTGCTGGAGGCATTATGAATCCCATCTGGTCTGGGAATGCCTTGGAATCCCCCAGGAGGAACTGGAAAATATTGTGAGAGAGAAGGAAGTGTGGGTCGACCTGGTTGGTTGGTTTCCTCTGTGACCAGGGCCTCAGGTAGGCAGGAGAAGATGGATGGATAGAAAATCCCAAGGTCCAAAGAAAGACCTTTTCTAGACTGATATTTCACAACATTACCCTGCATTTCCTTTCTCTTTTTAAAGTTACTGGTGGGATTTCCATGCCTTTCTCAATAGTCAAAATAGTTTGACAGAGGAGCGAGAGAGTGAGGAAAGACATGAGTCAAAGAGGACTCAGACTGCAATCACACTCCGGCTGCCTGCATTTAGGCAAAAGCTCCCATACATAAGGCTCAGACGAAGCACCCAAGGAGATTTTTATGTAATCATTTTCTTTAATGAGCCTTGAAATGACTGCATATATGACTTACATCAGTGATCTGATCTTAAAGTGGTGTTACAGCCAAGCATTTACATCAAGTGTTAAAAAGGTGAAGCCACCTGATCCAAAAATGATCTTTTTATGAGCATGCATGCAGAGTAGGGGTGCATACTGGCAAGAAGGAGGACAATATATAACTACTTTTTAAGTAAAAAGTCTAAAGCGTGATCCTGGCAGAACAGAGAAAACTTTTTGTCATTTTAAGTGACAGAAATACAAACAAATGTAGCAAAGAGAGGAAGAGTCAAATGGTTGCTTCTTTTGCGTAGTTTTCAAAAGCAGACCTACAATAACAAACAAATCGGTACAGGTTTTTGAATAATATAATAACAATTCAGCATTGTGCAGCAAAAACTGGCAGTATATTGGCGCGTTGATGTTAACATGCACCCCTATTGCCTGGTAAAGGGCTGGGTGACCTGACTAAAAGCCTGTGTGTTGCCATTTTTCAGACAGCCTGAAGTTCCCCCTGAAATCACCCTCTTGGTTGTTTTGTTGTTGGATCAGACTTGCCCCCACCTCTCCAAGAGAAGAGAGGGAATATGCTGACAGCCCAACTTCACAGTCAGAAATAGAAGAAAAGGCTCTGAGCTTTCAAACTTTGCAGACGTGTTGGTGTTTAACCAGCAGAGCATGCTTTGTGATCTGACCTTGGCGTGGAGCAGCATTCTCCGAAAATGAGACTGATTTGTGCTGTTTGCTTCCATAATCTGTCTTTCTTGACCAGCTGTGCACAGATTTGTATTTTAATGCTGAACTTATTACCTTTTTGAACTTGATGTAAACGACAGCCATACATTTTGACATCAGGCAATAATTTGGACACCCCTGATCTAAAGGCTGGGCTTCACTGGCCACTCGTGGACTGAATATTTACTTAATAATTACTTAATCTGCTTCCTTCATACTTAAGTAACTGCATTTCAGTAAAACGTGCTGGAAGCTTCACTCTGTGACTCAGTCACAGACTTATTCTGTCCCTAAAGTTCATCTTGATATGAGAGTGAAGTCTCAGATCTGCTGCTCCTGCAGACAGGACTCTGCTGCAGGAAAAGCTGTGTCTGAAGGAGCTGGTCTGTTTAAATCTTAATTAGCGCAGATTAGAGGCATTAGAGGAAGATGTTTCAGGCTGTAGATGCTCTAACTCGATGCTCTCTGCTCTGTGACTCTGATTGTTCATACATGTTTATCTGTATTTGTGTTATTTCTGTATCTTACTCTGCTGCCTTTCTTGTGCAGAACACTCTTGTAAATGAGATTCTTAATCTCACAAGGCTTTCTTGGTTAAATAAAGTTTAAATAAATGCAACTGCTGCAAGTACTCGACCAATCAGAGACCATCAGCCCTGCAGGCCCCTCATGCAAAACTTCCTGGACTTCTGGGGAGTCTAAACTGCCCAAGCAGGAACATGTCAATGGTTTCCTGGAACAAAAAGTATACCTTTTTCCAAAAGCACCGATTAAAGCCATTTAGTGAATGTTTTTCAAGGCCGTACTCTTTCTTACAAACCCTGATGTCTGCACTGAGCCGTCCATTGTGTTTCATGTTAGAGTTCTCAGAACATTCTTGGAGAAAGTTTTGTAAATGCTGTAAAGATCTGTCATATTGCACAACTTCAAGGTCCTTAATAAAGATGGCTGACCAGAGAGTCAAACAGCAGCAGAGTGATTTTATTCTAATCCAGCAGCCTTGACTGTTTTCATCTTTTTATTCTGATGTGACTAAATGTTCTGCAGCTTTTCATGAAGCCTCCTCACTGACACGCAGCACTTATTCCTCCAGCAGTGAGTGTTGATTGAATAAAATGATTAAAGGACGGAGGTCGTCCATTCAATAAAGCACACCTCTCATGTTTTTAGCAATCGGCCTTCTTCACGCTCTGCCGCTGCTGCCGGGGTAACAAATACAGGACGACAGTCTGAGAGAGAGTCACCATATTCTCCACAAAACGCAGGAAAGATGATGTCCAAACCCAGCAGAGGATGAGGAGACAATGAGATGAAGATGCCCCCTCTCCTCAGAAGCTGCTGACACATCAGGACGGGAAGCTGAGTGAGCTCCACGGGAGGCCGGGGCGGGTGATGGGCTCCTGCTGCGGAGCTGATGTTGGCGTGAAGCCCGTGTCAAGGGGCAGGAAGAGAGCGAGACTGAACAGGCCTGACAGAGAGTGTGTGTGAGTGTGTGTGGATATGTGGGTGTGTGTGTGTGAGAGTGTGTGTTTGTAACTGAGCCAAATTGACACTTCAGTTCACAGGGAGACTCTCCTCTGGACTGGAGGGATGAGATTTAGAGATGCTTGTCAATTTTTAAATCCTGACTGAATCTAAAATGTAGGAGCCTAAAAGCATGAAGATGTTTTTTACATTATAATCCTCTGAATGCTTATGCTTTATGTTTTGGCCAGACCATAAAACCAAACACCTGCTGATGAAGAGCTTATATTCTGCTTTTTTTTAGTTTTACATGCCCTGCAGTGTGTTTTAATTGTCCCCCTTGAGTGATTGAGCTCTTCTATGAACAAGACAAGTCAGCAGCATCAATACCCCTCCCTCTCTTTCTCTTTATGGCCCCTGCAGAGGCCTAAAACATCCTGTCCCCCAAAGTATCCTGAATAAACCGACTGGTGTGATGTCCTGCCATTGTTTCATCATCAGTTTAAGCCCATTGGCTCTGGGTACCCACTCCATTGCAGAGCAGACAATAAGGGGCCGAGGAGCACTGAACTGACCAATCACCAATCAAAGCGGACTGGGCCCACAAGGGGAGGGGGGCCTTAAAGTAACAGGAGATCTAACAGATCGTCTCAGACAGAGAGAGAATAGAGGTGAATTATGGTACTCAGTGTGTGAAAACTGGAAGGTTGTTTGAACATGTGTGATTGTGAGCAGACATCAAAATCACATGAAGCAGAGTTTATGAAAATGATGCAAGATGGGAGCTGAGATCTGAAGCTTTCTGCAGTTTCAACATTTTAACTCATGTTCACAGCCAACATGCAACAACGTTTGGGTTGCATCTTCGTGCAACTAAACTTTGTGCATGCATTTGTGTGTTTAAATGGCTCATATGTACAGGGGAAATTTTCACCAATCAGACCTGAAAGCAACAAAAGAAAGGGGCGGGCCTGTGTCCTGGTGTTTCCATCTTCTCGATCCATGATCAGCCATGGTGGATGATTCTACAGTCACTGTCTTCTTCCTGTTTTTACAAAACCAGAGACTAAATGTTTTAGAGAAGTCTGAAACAGAAACATCTGTTGATCCAGAACATCCGAACATGGAGAGTTTCACCACAATGTCCGAGTGATGGACCCTCTGTTGCCAACTCTCATCATATTTTCTCTGGTGAAAAACACATTAAATCACCATGAGTGAGCCAGAAAATGACTACAGTATCAGCTCTCTGTTGTGCTATCTGACTTGGTCCACAGTCCAGTCCATGAAAGTGTAAAATAAATCAGAGCTGAACTCACCAGATACTCCGACTTTCTCAAACTGTCTCTGTCTGTGTTTTGGTCTCTAAACACGAAAATAAATGTGTAGAGAAGCTCTGATGTGCAGCCATGTTTACGTCCTCCTCTGTCTGTGATGTCATTATTGTCACAGTTCAGGTGAATCTGTCACAGTGGTTGGATATTTTTAACCTTGGGCGAAGGGGCATACTGTGTGACTTTTCCATCATTCCTTTTGCTTCACCGCGTTTTCATCGTACGACAAACTGAAAGTTGCTTTTGTGTAAAAACAATATTCAGTTCTCCCCAGTTTATTAGCATTGCAAAGGTCTTTACCTGCAGAGTTAGCATGTAGGAACCCAATGAATGTGAATAGGGTCAGAGGGGAATGCTCCTGAAAAATTTAGCAGTCTAGCCTGATCCAAAAAAGTTGACTCTCCTCCATGTTAACAGGCTAACTGTTCTGTTGCAATATGATTACGGGCACCTTATTGCCCTTGTCTTCCCCTACACCTATCCCTGGGCTGTAGCCTAGTTTCCATTGCTTTTCCATCAGTCACCGTCCTGATTTGCACATTTGTTACAGAAATCTAGGCCACAGTGAAAACACAACAAAAATGGACAACAGCAATCATTCTGATCCTTGAAAAGAAGTTTGTGAACCTCAAAGTTTGGGGTATTTTTGGTAAAAAAAAAGCTCCTAAAATTAACTTTAAACCATTTTGTTCAAAGCATATTTCAATGGCTTTGTGTATGAAAGCCTGAAACACAGAAAAGGAAACACTTTCAAAAATTCCTGCTGATGTTGGGCAAGGCTGTCATGGACCATTTCATGTTGTACGCAGTATCTTGTGGGCGGGGCCAAACTGGTAGCACAAACTTTGGCGTAACATATTTTCGTATATTTGCACCATGTTACTGCCCCCAGTATTCGTGCATGTAACAGTGACGCCTACTCAGCAGAGCATGACCGCTGTGTCTTTGTGTGCCATATGAACGTATTTTTCATGTACAAAAAGATGGAACAGAGATCATCTCACCGGACTAAACTCTTGAGTCTTATCGCAGAGCAGAGTTCATGATCTGGTTTATGTTCATGTGGTTTTTAAATGCTCTGTGGGGAAGCGTCAGCCTGGAGGGGCTCAGCCTGACATGCTCCTTCACTCATGATGGTCGGTTGTCTGGTGGACAACCTCCTCCTCCTCCTTCTGAAGATCAGTCAGTGTAGAGGGGGAGGAAGGGAAAATGGCAGCAGGGTCACACATGATTTCAGGGTTTTTTCTGCATGGATCAATGGGGTGCACGTTGTTTAATGTTTTAATGGTGCAATGATTAAGTTAATTTACTCTCCCTAATATTTTTGCTCCATCCTTTGGGGTTGGCTCTGTATGGGATGCCAAAAAAGTGAAAGGGTACAGATCAGTTATATTGGTATGGGAAATACCTGCAGTTGTGCAAGACTCTTAAAGCAAACGTTCTGGATTTTTGTATGAGGCACATGTCAATAGCATCAACCATAGCCATGGTGAGAGAGACCAGCTCTGCTCCAGAGCTGAAAAAGTCGGCACAGTAGGCCAACCCTTAAAACAGACAAAAAAAACAAAGGGTGACTGGGCTGCATTCAACACCTTTTCAACAACTTTTCAACAAAGATTTTTCTTTTGGAGAAACAATTTTTAAATCTGAGGGTGTGTGGGCAAGAATGTGGTGATAAGATAAATACTTTTTTTCACTTAAAGGTCTGTTTTTATTTATTTTTTTTTTTTATGAAGAACCCACAGATTTGCATAACATATGGTTTCTAAGTGTTTTTTTTTTTAGATAAAACATGGTCCCTGCAACATTTATGAACTTTATTCTGTGTCCCATTGGTATAAATAATAACAATACTTAAAACAGAGAGAGTCAAATGGCTAAACTACAATTCAAAACAAATGCGCCAAATTTTTCTAATTATTTTAACTGTATAGTCTCACAATATTGCACTAAATAAATACATACACATATAGTTGTGCACCACAAAATATTGCAATATATTGGTGTATACATATTGTTTTACAGCCCTACTAAAATAATTTATTTTGGTTTGATTGCTGCACATTTTCATCCCAGTGTTTCCTTGCCTTGAGGTTTTAAAATTCCTGCAGCTGCACCTGAAGGGACAAATCGATCAGTCATGAAAAGCAGTGACAGAGGAAATGAGCCAGAACGTCTGTGTGTGCCCTTAAACATACTGTAGATGCTGCTCCTGTAATGAGTAAAATAAGATGAACCAGGGCCATAAGGAGAGCAGAACGTTCCTCTGAGATCAGACTCTAATCACCACAAGCTCTCATTCAGATTCAGATTCAGACCTTTTTTTATTATCCCAGATGGACTTCAGGGTCCAGCCACCAAGGCTGATAGTCGACAAAAAAAAAAAAAAGAAGAAGAACAATCACAGTATTCATGTGCTCACTTTCTCACGTCAGTGTCAGGCTCAGCAGATCAGCAGGTCGCCTATGAGCAAAGGCTTCACAGTTTATCAGTGATAACAAGCACTTAATGATTTACGTTCACAGAAGTGCAACAAGCAGAAATCAAAGACCAGTAACTGAAGGTCCCCATTCTCAAAGGTCCAGAAGATTATCTTCATCAGGTTTTTACTGCGTTGCTTAAAAATTCAATATCAGCAGAGTGTTGATCCGAACAATACAGAAGCACACACTGCTGTCCAGACTTTTGTGGAATTTTTCAGATCGTTTTTTGACTGAACTGACGGTGAAGAGACAGAGGATTGAGATGGAAAGTGTGCAAGAAAGCAGTGCAGAAAGTAGATGTAAAAACCAAAAAAAACAAACCAAAAAAAAAAAAACAGACAACAAAATGCTTATTAATTTGTTCTCTCTTCTCCTTGATCAAACCTTTGCCAGGAGCAGTGATCAAATTTTTAAAACACTGACAGTCGCCTGTCCCACTCTAATCAACCCATCAGTGTGCTGGTTAAAGCTGCACCAATAAGGGCAAAGGTCAAAGCCCATCAGATGTGAGGGATGGGTCATCTCATGGGGGCCAAGGAAAAATCTGTTAACTTTGTGTTTGTCCATTGCCTGCCTTAATTAAATTGTTTATTTACAAACATTTAGGGTTCCAAAAGTTTCTGGGATACAGTTTCATTTTATTTATACTGATGAGAATCGATGAATTAGACAAAGTAACGGGCCGATGAACTGACAGCTGAAATAATCATTAGTTGCAGCCTAAGTTAACACTAATGTTTTTGTTCTTCTTTGTTTCTTAGATGAAGAGAATACCTGTCATTTTGTAAAGATGATAAATAAAGAAGCCTGTGCTACAGCTCCACTCAGGGTTCAATGCGAGCTGACTCTCCTTTTGCCCTTCAGCCCTGGCAATCTGCTTCTTGAACTAAAGCATTTGAGACCTTCATCAGGGAGGAGCTGCAGGAGGGTTTGGACTATAAAGTTCAGTTATGGACTTTAGAGGATTTCACAGACCATAAAATGAAATGACCTGTTAAGATGTTGGTCAAATAAAGTTTATATCACCTTCCCTAAGGATGTCCAGCACCTCCTCCTCCTCAGTCAGAACTTTATCCTCTCAGCCATCGTCTCAGTTTGAATGGAAAGACGGACAGAGAGGACGTCCCTAACACTCCATCATCACTGATGTTTCTTCTCTTTGTCTCCACAGTGAACTTTGACCACTTCCAGATACTGCGGGCCATCGGGAAGGGCAGCTTTGGAAAGGTGAGGGAACCTCTGTTTGTGAAGTGATGGACATGTGTGTGCTGTTCCTTTAATTAGCCTGTAGCCATTCTCTCTGACAGCGTTCACAATAAGCCCTCAAAATAAATCATTTTTATATTTTCATAGACATCATAAAGCTGTATTTGTCAGTCTGACGGTAAAGTCGCTCAGAGGAAACTCTTTTCCTTTTCCTCTCCTGTCAGACGGCGTGTTGGGAGTTTTGACCCACGTCTCCGTTTAATTACAGAGAGGCTCAAATCTGAGGCTGTGTGAGTCTTTGCGCTCGATGTTCAGGCTGAAAACAGAGCAGAGGGAGCCTGACATGAGTGTGTGACGGCTGCACAGTCACTGATCTGCCTGCTCTCTGGAACCAACATCAGCTGAGGTGGGCATCCAACATCGAAATATAATAGCACCTCAGGTATTAGCCTTATCCCAGGGTTTGATCACTTTTGGCTCACAGTGTTCATACAGCATATAGTCTTGCAGAGCAGTTCATGTATGACGTCAGACTGATTGATCTCTCAAAGCTTCAAGATGAAATGATTGTCCCTGTCAGAAACTGTCAAGGCCGTACGGCGTCCTGTTGAGGAGAAAGGGCCGGAGCTTTGAGCGTGGGACGTCTGTGCTGATGGTGAGAGTGGCTGTGAGCCTCTGACCGGCCCGTAATGGATGTGCCAAGTCACTATCTGTAATGTTTCTGTGTGGATGTGAAAAATATCTGATGGATGTGAAACAGTCCATCTGGTGTGTCAGTGTGGCAGCAGGTCAGTTAAAGTCACAACTGAAATGTACTTATAAGCTGGGTTGGTAGCTGGGGTGATGCAAACTGACTTTCTGTGGCACTGCTGCCAGTTACAACAGTTGGTAATGCAGTGGAAGGTTGGCACCCTTTGCCTCCAGTGCCTTGGCTGTTGGATTTGCACCTTTGCGTCCTTAAACTTCACCGTGCATCAACACCTACAAATGAAGTCGGGTTGCTGGTGGTGCAGACGAGTCGTCAGGAATGGTGGATGGCGAAGTGCCGACCCCTGGGCTGTGATTTCTGGCTCTTAGATGTGCATTCACCTGTGTTTTTGTTCTTTACAAGCTAAACTGAGGCAGTTTCAAAATTTGAGAAAATATGGACTGCTGTGGCTCACTGCTGGCTTTACAGTTTTAAATGCTGACATTAGACTGCAGACATTTGGGCTGGTTTTACAGTGTAGGACATGAATACCATGTTGCAGCGGTTCCCAAAGACGGGCCCACGGCTATGCTAGGTGGGTGTGGCAAGTAGGGGTGTGTTTTGGGGAGATGGGATGATACAATACGAATTGCAACATGATACGGATGACAGTATGATATATCAGAATACATTACAATACTATAAAGGGGGCAATACATCACTTTTTTTTTATTTTTGTGGTGCTAAGAGCCCACACTATTGCATGCAAAAACCTTACAGTTTACTATCAGTGTAATTTTTATAGAGCATGGTCCCTGTGACATTTATAAACTTTAATGTCTTTCCTAGTGACAGAAATGATCACAATAAATGTAATAAGGAGAGCTACAACAAGCATCTTGAGGCTGAACTAAATTACAGTTTAAATGTCAAGAAATCATTGAAAACAAAAGATATGATATTGCACTTAAAGCATCAATACAGTTTTGCTCCATGAAACTGAAGCCGTGGGGCAGAAAGTGTTCAGTTTGGAGAATTTGACTCTGCTTTTTGCAGATGACAGTGTCCTGTTGGCTTCTTCAGCTGGGACCTTCAGCAGGCACTGGAGGAGCAGCACCTCTCTGCTGGAAAAAGGTGGATGAACCCTCCAGGTGGAAAGTGAAAGAGGCAAAGTATCTCAGAGTCTTGTTCAAGAGTGAGGGTAGAATGGACCCAGATGGATAAGTGGACTGGTGCAGCATCTGCAGAGTCTGTACTGAACTGTTGTGGTAAAGACTCAGTTAGCATCCCTAGCTGGGATGAGACCTTAAAGAAGACCCAGAACCTGCTGGAGGGATTATATATCCTGCTCTAGTCTAGGAACGTCTTGTAGGAGGAACTGAAAAGTGTTGTAGGAGAGAGAGACGCCTGCGTTGAACTTCTTGGCGTGCTGCCTCTGCAAGCCTGCCCTGGATAAGTGGAAGAGGATGGAAACATGTTAAAGACTAAACCATTCTTCAAAAGTCTGCAGGTCTGGTTTGCTCTAGTCCATGTGGACTCACTTATTGTTGATAAATCAGATGTTTTTGATGAACTAGTTTGAAGAAGAGCTTCTCTGGGTTGCATTGAACATCTGTTTGTGATGAATTCACATCTCAACAGGTGTGCTTGCGTGTGTTTGTGTGTGTTTGCGTGTGTTTGGGTGTATTTGTGTGTATTTGTGTGTGTTTGGGTGTGTGTTGAATCACAACTGGTCTCTGGAGATCAGAAAAACTTATCTTCATTTTGAATCCCAAATATCTTTCCTAATATTTGTTCATTAAACTCGTGTCTGTGCACAAGTTTGCAAATTCTCCCTTAAAGCTTCGTTCCCCCCTTCATAGAAGTCATATCCCAGTGCTGAATACATTTCCATGTGAATGTATGATAATTCCCACTTATTGCTTTGTTCCCTGGAGCTGCTGTCACGTCTCTGATGAAGCTGCAGAGAAACAAACAGGCTGAATACGGAGGCAGGAGAAAATAAACCATTTCAGTCATTATTTACACTCACTGCAGGTTTCTTCATTTCTGAATAAACATGCATGCAAATAAATCTTCATTCATGATTTTAATTCACACTTTAGAGCCTCAAACGAGCTGCAGAGTCTCTGCACGTCCCGTTATTTCACAGAAGATGGGAGATAGCAAACAGGCTGAAGAACAGTCGCTCCAGTTATGAATATTTGTACCACAGTCATGTTCACACACTTTGATGGAGACGACACACACACACACACACACAATAACCCAAACGCACTCAGATACACACCAACATTCAGACAGACGCTGGCAGAGCCGTCCAGATGAAGTCTGTCATTGCTGAAAGTCGTCCTCTCTGTATTTGTCCCTCTGTAGCCTCACCCTGACTCCCGCTGTGTCTGAATACTTAACAACACAGAAGTCTGACTTCCAGCTGAACACACACACACTTACACACGCACAAACACCACACACGCAGACACACGCACACACACTTGCTCTCTGTGTGGAGATGATTCTGCTTAAAGAGACAAAAATCATGAACTCCACTTTAAATGGCTATTTAGGGTCAAGAAAGGAGGTGAGTTCCTCTGATCCGTGGAGATACATCAGAGAGAATTTCTGACATTACACATAAAAGTAAACGTGCCTGCAAAGTCCTGGATTAGTGTAAAGCTAGATGTCCTAACTGAACACTAGTGTTGGATGTTGCGTCGCATCTGCTGTCCTCACTGCATCCTTTAAAAACATAATTTCATTCCTCCTCATAAATATAACATTAGTGTTTTTTACTGTACAGCTGGAGAAACGGACATGAAGAGTTTGCATTGACAAGAGGTTGACTCAAAGGCTCATGAATACCTAGCTCTCTGTGAACCAAACATTCTCCTTCAGAGTCAAAAGTGAAAGCAAATCATTTCACTCACTGAAATAAAGGAATGCTCCCGTATCTCTGCTGTTAATCCAAACAACAAGCTCTGCTGAGTGAGAAAAGATTAAAAAATCAAGAAAATCCCTCCAGCACCTCGTCAGTCTCCCTCTTTCCTCGCTCCTTGTCTGCAGTTACCCCGAGTTTTCACATAGCCCACCTGTGGATCATCACGGCCACGCTTCAGCTTTGCTCCGCCCAACAGCACTCGCCCTCGCCCACAGAAAGTGTGTTTAAAGTGCTGCAGCCCTGGAAGCTGGAAACACCGGATCAATAATATCACAGGAGAAGCACAACTTCACGAGGTGATCATGAGTTTATATCAGGCAGAGCAACATGTGAACAACAGTTTATATTTCCTGCCTGATGTTGATTTGCTGTCATTGTTTGTATTTCCACTCTTCCTGCTGTATTTTGGGATGACCCACAAACTCTGAGGGCTTGTTTTCCTTTTTTTCCTGGTCAATCTGCTTGGCGGAGACTTGATGCGGAGATGAAGTGACTGAATATAGATTCACTGTATTTACAAAGACTCATATATTTTATGTTTACCAATTTTTTTGTAACTTTGGTTCCATAGAGTTCTGCTGCCCGCAAAGGGGAAACTTTACAGGGCTCAGCCTTAGACAGGGACCTCTAAAGGGTTAAAAATGGTCCATCCCAAATTCAGGCAGGTGAAACCAAACTTTACCTTTAAACCAAATGCTCACATTTTCTGTCAGAGAAACGACAATACACATTTATTTACAGGAACCTCAGTGTGATGTAGCCTGTTTCAAACGGTAAAATACTTTTCCTTAAATGTTACCGGCCTTTTTTCTGTTATGTTGTTATCTTGCAAGGTCAGTTTCACAGATTGGCCCTCAGTGTTGGACTGTGTTTTTTCCATTTGAGGGACAGAGCAAAATGTGGATGGCAGCAGATAAAGACTAGAACAGGGAACCAGACACAGAACAGGACTCAAAGGACAAGACATTAAGCTGTTTAAAACCAGACCAAAGAGGTGAATGTTGGCCTGAGGTAGGCGCTGGTGTTTCTAATCCAGCTCATGGGTTTAACATAACTAAGCCACACCTGGGGAGGGCCCCTACTGGGTCCTTCAGGGGCCTTCAGGGGCTGAGGGCCCAGCCAAAAAACTCAAAACTCTATGAATCCAAGGTGTCCAGTTATTTTTAGGCTGAAAGTGTGAGGCTGGTTTCTCTCAGTGTTTGATTAATGCTTAAATTTTGGGACATTCGACAGCTGGAATCACATTTTTCAGAGCCTGTTTCTGTCTGAGGACATTAGAAATAAACAGAAACATCATTTTTTGTTGTAAATGTTCACTTTTAACATCAACAACACTGTCAATGTGCCAACAATGATTTTTCCTTTATGGAGGATTAGAAAGAAAAAGGAATATAAAAGTCAATTCTGTGACGTTAATTACAAACATTTTCATAATTTCTCTCTCAAATTGTCCGCCTGGAATAACTGTTGGTGTGACTGTATTCAGGATTAATGAGAAAATCACGAAGATATTTGTTTTTCAGAGGAAACAGTGAGAGGTAAACCAGAGAGGTGTTTTTCTCTCTGAGGCTCTGAAACCTGATCCACACACCAGCCGGAGAAGGTGCTCCTGAAAATGGCTCCTGGATGAAGTAGTGAGAGTGTTGGTGTGCATTAGTATGTGTGTGTGAGTGTGCATTAGTGTGTGTGTGGATGTGCTGGTGTGCATTAGTGTGAGTGTGTGTCCTGGATCTCGTTCATGCTCAGATGAGGCTGCTGACGGAGCTGAGAGGAAACCTCCTTTAAAAACAAACATGGCTGACGCTGCCTTTACCCTGCTCCTCTTCTTCATTTGTAGACACTGAAATCTGCTCGGCCTCAGTGCTGAGAACACAGTCCAGAGCTGAATAAACTGATTAAATGATGGGAAACAGGCTGAAATAACCCACACAAAGTGACATCTAAGGCCTGTTGATGTCAGGGGGGATGAACACAGCAGCCATTCCATGGTTTATATTCATACATGCATGTAATTATTATAAATCTGTATATATTTATACATATTTATAAGTACATCTGTTTTTATGCCTTCCTCCGGTGACAGCCAAGGCCACAGCACGTTGTTTCAGGGTCACCCTCTCACACATGCAGGCCTCTTAACCGTGAAGTCTTTGAGGGATTTTCACCAGACTTCACTCAGAGGTCCAACATGACACAGGGAAGACCTGACTGGATTTGAGTAGTGAGGTTGTATGAGGTACATAGTACTAGCCTGAACATTTGCCACAGTAGTGGGGATCAGCTCTTCGTCTGTGCAGAAATAGTTGGCACAGAAACTTGAGCTGCAGGTGCTGCATATGGGGCCACCAGCTCAGTGTGAGCTGAAGAGCTTTAGTTGAAACCAGGCCACAGAAAAAGCACAACAAGGACTTACAAATCAGCTGCCAGGCTGCTTTGTTTGGTGCTACATCAGTGCATGGCACAGCCAACCTGTCCTATTAGCAACAGTCTGCAGCCTAACAAGAGGAAACATCTGTTAACAAACTGGATTAACGGGTGATTTTTGTCGTAAAATATGACCGCTGGATCATGTGGGGACCTGAAGCCTCTGGAGTACATACAGGAGAAACTTCTGTTGATGGAGAGTCAACAGGTTTGAATAATATGGATGAAAAATGGAAACTGAAGGAGAGAAGTTGGTTTTATTTGGAAGGTCCAAGGTTATAAAGTAATCAAGACAGCTGTCCTGTAGTTATCTAAATCTGCTCCAGCCCGTTACCAGCTAACAGATGCATAGAGACACCATTATTAGTTCCAGCTGTAAAGGCCTGTTTTAATAGAAAAACTCTGAATTTTCATGAAGTCCAGGAGCTTAAAGACTTGGGCAGCTGTGCACCTTAATCTAAGGAGCTAAAGTGAAATCAGCTTCATTTTTAAACATCATCGTTAATTAAATTAAATGATAAAATCCATGTATCCCACAGGAGTCTCTGCTCTGATTAAAGCTCTCGTCGTCTGTATCAGACTGATTCCCCCGAGTCTCTCGGTCTTCTTCAGACACACAGATTTCATTAAAGCCAAGGTTTCCGTCTTAGAAATGAGATTGTCCACCAGGAGACAGATCGCAGGGAAAGTTTGGTGTTTGCAGAGGTTTTTATTCAAATAAATCTCTGTGCTTCCACCTTCCCTTGGAGCGGATCACTCCCTGTTTCTTATTCTGATATGTAGTGCAGATCCGGCCTCCCTCTGCTGCTCACTTTAATACATCAGCCTCCATCTGCTCCGCTCTCACTTTAATTTAAAGATGCTTTATGGGCTCACGCTGAAGAAACACGGCTCTGCAGAGGAAGATTCAGAGGAACATACATCACTCTGATACAGTTTGGATTCCTGCTCTCTTTACTCTCCCTGATGTTTGGGGACCCGTTCTCCGTCTGTGTCAGAGAGAGACTGATGGTGGCGGTAGTTTCCATGATAAATCTATTTTCCAACAAGGCTGCTAAGACTAGGGATGCAGAATTAAGTGTACTTGAGAATATCTCTGCTATTCCTCATCTATATGCACATAGCTGTTATGCCCTGTCTAGGGGTGGCCAAGACAAACACGAACAGAATCACAAGCAACCACTGGAGTCAAACTTAAAGTTTCAAATCGACAAACCGGTACGTTTTATTGTGTATAGACCTGTGTGCAGGTCTGGTTAGATTTTAGCCAGTTCTTCAGGTGGACTGTAAAGGAGCTGTAGGTGGGACATCCTCTGTGAGAGGCAGGCAGAGAGGCCAGCCGGGTCAGGTCTTTGTGTATCAGACACACTTATTTAAAATCAATGAGATGATTAAAGCTGAAAAATTCATGTTAATCAAGGATTTTATAATGACGATACGCTGATGGCTTCCTGTCAGATATTTTCAAAGCTTTGTTACAGACTGATTTGATTGATTTTAAGCTGGTTGTTCTGGCAAACCACCAGCTTGTTGTGCAGTAATCGATGCCTGAGAGGATCAAGGAAGTTAAAAACACTCTGGCGACATTATCTGTCTAGTTGTTTCTGATTCGTCTGAAGTTCTGCAAGTGAAACTTCGGAATTTAAGATATTTTTCTACATGCCTTTCAAATGTTAAAAAATTAATATTAAATTATGCAATACTTTAAAATGTTTATGTATCGTGAATATTAGCTCCACATATTCTCATTATGTATCATTTTATGCACATTTTGTATCTTATAAGCTACTTAATATTCTCCAACAAATATACTTCTAATGTAAGATATAGTTTGACTTGAGTTGTTGTCCAGAAGACAGCAGAAATGTGAGCAATAGAGGTGTACTTTATTTTAGGTCTTAAGACGAGTGCTGTTAGTAGCGTATAAATGGTTATGAAAACTACAGCCATCAACCAAATACTAGAACAGAACTTTATGAGCTCGAGTCCATTTACCGGGATTTTTTAAACACATGAGACTCAGAATTGTAATGAAAATAAACAAGGAAATCAAACCAGAATCACTTTAAAGAAAGTAAACGAATCACCAAAATGTTCCTCAGTGTTTTCTTTTGCAGTTTTGAGTCCATCTTTATTGTAAACTAAAATTTCCTCCAACATTCAGACCTCTACTTTAGTTTTTTGGTATGAAACAGGCATCAGTATTGTTTTATTTTTATTAAATCAGAGTTAACAATTCTTGTGTTGCATGTCTGCAATAAAAAGCCAAACTCAGTCACTAAACCGTCACAGAGACCTGACTCTCTGCTCCCCGTCTCCGGCATGTCGTGCCCAGGTGTGATTATTTCCTCGGCGATGGAGCAAACAGCTCATTTGTAAGCGTCCTGCGATGGAGCGCGTACGCAGCACACAGCGGGATAATTGGCTGCTCCCCTGCTGCTCCCTCTCTCCTTTCCTCATGAGCATCACTCCTCAGCTCGATCTCCTCGGCCTGGTCGGCGCAGGAGGCTGTCGTTCTGCCGGCGGGCTCATTAAGGCCTGATCGGAGCGGGCGTGACACCTGGGGGAGGCGTGACTGACAGCAGGTCGCTGACAGCTCCTGAACGCCGGCGGCCACGCAGACGGGTAAACACCCAAACAGAGATGAGGCGAGGAGTGCGAGGGAGGTCAGAGGTGGACGAGGAGCTCAGCTGGTGGTTTCTGCGCCCTCACACACACACTCGAGTGGGAGTGAGCCCTCATTAGAGGAGAGTGTGAAGGCAGAGGCAGGAGCTGGAGATGATACAGAGAGCAGCGGTGACACTCTCATCATATCCAGGAAGGAGGCAGCGTCAGAGGAAAGGTCAGAGATGATGAAGCCTTTGTTAGAGCTCTCTCCTCGATAGCTCTGCAGGGCTCACCAACACTGACGGGAAATACGCTGGAATACGGCGCTTAGAGAAGATGATTTTACGCTTATATTTGGCCGTCAAGTGCTCGGGCGTAAGGCTCAAACTGTGAAGTATTTATGAAATTCAAAGGAAATGTGACTGAGCCCACCCTCCATTATCATGTCCCAGGGTGATGGAGCCTCTCTGGTTCCTCATGGATGATTTTCTGTCTTTTAAGCTTCAAATTGAGCAACTTTTGCTGCGACAATTGCTTCAGAAATAAGTAAAAATCATCTTGTTGCTGCTACAGCTCGATTCTGCTCGATTAGGGCGATGTTTAATATCTGCATTGCATCTTCTCACAGTCTTAAATATGTGGATACTGTTCATCATGGAGCTTTATGGCTCATAACAAATGTTTAAGTGCTGACTCATTATACTCAGAGTAAACGAGTTGGACGGACCTCTCTGTCCATCTGTGGACTTAATCCAGGGATGTCCAAACTGTGCTCCTATCGCAGCTCACAGTCTACTTTTAGTTGGCCCACAGCTAATTGCAGGAATAACATTAAAAATCTGGCCGGTAGTTGAACATGAGCTCGAGCTCAGCTGGTGAATGATGACAAATGTATCACAGCATTGAATGGCAGCACAGTTATGTGCTCTGTCTCAATGTCCAATTGAAATCAACAGTACTATTCATCTTATTAAACCAACAGTCCCATAAAGTTCGGCATGTTGCTCTTGCTTTTAGTCTGAATGTGGTGAGAAACCGTTGTTGTCGGTCATATCGGCATACTGAATATCAGCAACATTCCAATGTCCTGCATCCCTGTTGTCTACATGTGAAAAGTTCTTGAAGCCTCAGTCTTTGCTCTTTGACTGAGTCAGAAAAAATAACTTTTTCTGTCTGCCCTAAAGTTCATCTGTTTGAGGGTAAAAGAGGCTTTGGATCTGCTGCTCCTACAGACTTTGGTGACTGCAGTGTTTCTCTTTGGTGAAATCTGGTCTGAAATCATTGCCTCCAAATATTAAATAAAAAAGAACCAGCTTTTTGTTCACAGTATCTTTATTGTTTTTCACCGTATGTAGACAGAATATATCAGAACAATGGTTTAAATCTTTTAAACAAATCAGCCCCATTCCTCAAACAACCTTGAACTATTGCACCATCATGATAAACTACGATGATCATACATAATAAACAGAAATAAAAGGTTGGAGGGAATCAGTTTCTCCACTTGAGTACTCCCCTTTTCTAATCTCCAATAAATAAATAAATAAATAAATTATTTTTCTTTTTGCCCTTTCTCAGACAGAACAGGCGATAGAAGTAGAAAGTGAGCAGATGTTTGGTCCTGGTTTGGTTGGCTGATGCATCAGATGTCACAAACGCGCTCCTTGTTAAAAAAGAGGTTTGGGGTTTGGATTATAGAAAGTTCATGTCAGTAGCATTTTTTTTTACAGGGAAGTTAAACCAGAAGAGGCTAAAGGTCCGTTTGTGGTTCATTTCTTAAAGTCCTCACCCTGAGCAGAGTGTAATTTTAAGGCTGTTAGTGATATTACAACAAACCTGCCTATATCACGGTTTGTCAGACAGCTGTACACCATCACAGCCTCTTTGTCTGCTTCTAGGTTTCTCCAAAGTTAGTTTGTGACCGTATTTCCAACACAGCTGCCTGTTTGGACTGGACTCAGAAGCTCTTTTATAGCACCAAAAGTCGGTTTGACATTGACCCAAACTCTTCAGGGTCCATGTTCGGAACACTGGACCCTGTTTTTCATTCATAGACGGAGCATACATGAGCCCTCAGAGGCCACCTTTTGAGTTCATCTGTAAAAGTTTAGCAGGTACAGATTCACTCAGACCTCAGGCCCTGATCGTTAGTGTCCCTCCTCCCACCTGAAGCCCCCCCCCACCCGGCTGCAGGTGTTTGCAGCGTTGGTTTAGCAGAATACAGCTCTGCAGCCCAGCCCCGCCGCGGTGTAGCCCTGGGCGGCCTGTTAGCCTAGAAATGTGTGCTCCTCCAGTACAGTCCACCTCTATAGGGCCGTGAGTACAACGCTCCTCTGCAGAGCCACTCAAAGGAACAGAGGGCCATATGGCCAAATCCGCTCCAGGACACAGGAAGCAGCTTGGACACAACCTCCAGAGAGAGCAGAGATCCTCAAACACCCCATTTTCATTTGTTTTGTTTGATTTTAACCATCTGTCGCTATTTTGTCATTAAGATTTAAATACAGACTAAATAAGACCTTTAAAATGTTAACAGTTACAGCCGAGCTGAGACATGGAATAAAGAAGAGACCAGCAGGCTGGTTGTTACGACCTCGAAATCTTTCACATCTTATTTTCATCATTCTCCAACTTTGCCAGAGCACATCCTTCACAACCAACAACACATCAGTGAGAAATGCCTCTGAAGCTTTAATCATAAAAATATGTTTAAATTCTTATTTTCATGGTCCCCCTGAGAATACTGCAGATTTTTAACTCTCATGTTGAATATGGTTATATTATCTCCCTCCCTCATTAGACTGAAACAGGAGAGCCTTATCCTCCTCCATGTTTCTTATGTCTGCGCTGCTCTTTGGAGAATAACGTGAGGAAGTGTGAAAGAATCCTGCTTTTTAATGAGCTTCTGTTTTCTAGAAAATCTAATAAATGTTTCACTTAAAAGTCTGTTTTCACTTTCCAAAGCTGTTTCCTCCTCCTCCTCCGTGCTGCAGCTCCGGTCGAGTCTTCAGCACATTAAAATAGTTGGTTTAAAGTCTCAAGAGATTAAAATCATGCTCTTGTTTGAAGAACTTAAAGTCCACATGTTGCTCAGGATCTGACCGGGTGAAGCTTTAGAGCCTGAAGGTCTGGCTGCTCGTTTTTACACATGCAGCTGAACCAAAACACATTTTTGGGAGTTTTGTGTAAAAGCACCAAAGTTACCATCACATCAGACCTGATATCCTTTTTCAGATGTGAGGGAGTGAATAGACTGATGCAGGGATGACAAATTTATGTAAGACAACCCTGAAGTTTGTGGGTTTCCTCGACTAAAAGCCTCAGGGATTATTCTCTGACTTCTTGGATCAGTGCTGATAATAAACTCTGTGGAGAACAGAAGTTCATGTTCAAACTCACACATTTGTTCATCATGATATTCTTCCCCAACGTATCTGCCATGATCATTTTGGCTTTAACATAATATATAATAGTTTATTTATTAAGCTATAATGGAACTACAACATGGTGGTTTGATCGAAAAGCAGCGACACTTCCAACATCACATTGTAACCTCTTATTTAAGAGTTTACTCGTAATCCAATAACCTGATCATGTTGGTCCTCATGGCTGTGGCCAGGCCCACCCACCCTCTTGGCTGGGCTCCTTAAAATGGGCCCCTCTCAGACGTCATTTGATAATAATTAATAATGTTGAAATTGCTGGTAGCCTCATGGTTGATCCGTACGCCCAAGCCCTAAATGGATCCAATTTGTCCAACCTGCACTAAAACCACAACCCGACCCACAGTTGCTTTAGTCAAGATTATGCAACAATTTTTTTTACTCACTATATTTAAATCCCTGTTAAGTAAATAAGGAGTGTTCCCAGGCAGACATCAAAATCCAGATTGTTGCAAGTAAAAACAGAACTTTCCTGACCAGTGAAGAGTTAATAAAATACTCAAAAAACTCCAGAAGTGTTACCATACTGTGTTTATCTCGTCTCTGTCCTCTCCTGCTGATGTGGACATGCACATCTGCAAACACATGGCTGATATGTCTTTATATTTATCACTTTTGGCCCTGATTCTCATGTGGCTTGGACTCAACGTAGGTTAGCCTCTATATTCCAGATTCTCGGCCTGTCAGCTGCGGCGCTCACAGCTTCGGTCTAAAAGCTCTGACTCATTAACGTGCTTGCCAAGATGAAAATCAACACAAGCTGCGGCTTCAGGGTAACAGCAGACTCTCACAGAAAACAGCTTTGAGTCAGACCTGAGAGCCAAAAACATGAGGTCAGATCTTCTTTGTCCATCCTATTCCTCCCCGTCTGACATCACGTTCTGTCTTTAGACGACAACATGCTTCATTAAACTGAAACGTTTGGGCTGAGGCACCTTCAGCTCTCAAACTGCATGTATTTCCATAAGATTACAAAGAAGAGGTTATCAAATCAGAGCCTCCAGAGCATGAATATGTATGAGATATTAGCCGCACCTTTAATGAAACATGCAGTGACACCTCAAACAGCTCAGAGAGCCCGAGGAGAACGAGCCTAAGGAGAAGCCTTCAGGCTCTCTCTGTGTCTTTACATTCTGCAATGCATGTAATCCTCATTATGCAGCCCTTATATCTCTCCACCTTCATACATGAGCGACTTCAAAGTCTCTCTGCGCCTTTTCTATAAACTGATGAGAGCGCTCTCACTTCAGGCAGGCCCGCTCACATACATCTGAGCTCCAAGAGACGTCTCATAGCGTTTGTGTTCTTTACCACGGGCTGTTTGGTCATTTTGTGTAATCATGTTCGGCTCTTCTCTCGGTAGAGATGTGTAATACTGTGTTTAATGTTGCCTCCATGTCTCTTTTCCCTCTTATCAACAAAACTGCAAATTATAGTCATTACCTAGAACTGCTGTCTGAAGATCGTACAGCTCTGAGAGGAGATGTCTTGACATTGAAAGTGCAGTGATGGGTCCAGAAGAAAGGCTGGGCCAGGTTTCGTGCCTCCATGGGGTTGACGGCCACGGGGTTGTCCATCCATCAGCACGGCTCAGATCTTCTCATATGACTTCTCAGGGGGCTTTCAGACCCAACACTATTGGTCCGGACCAAATGGGCTCTAGTTCACTTTTTAGGAAAGTCCAGTCCATTTGGGGTGCTGTGAAAGTTGCATTTATTTAATTTATTTATTTACCCTTTATTTAGCTAGGCCAGTCCCATTAAGGTCAGAGCTCTCTTCCAAGGCAGACCTGGCCAAGAATGGCAGCACCACACATATTCAGCAAACACACAAACTCATACAGCACACATTAAACACTAAAATCAATAATAATAAACCATTAGTTAGAACAGCTGCTCACTAAAAGCCTGGATTCCAAAGTTCTTAGCAAAGTTTTAAAAGCCATCAGGGAAATTAAACATTTTAAAATCAGTCTGAAAATGATTCCTAACAAAAGGAGCTAAAAGCTTTCTCTCATCTCAGTCCAGACTTTCAGGACACCTGGGGGGGGGGTGTCTTTTCAGCAGATCAGGCGAATAAGGCGGATGCTCAATCAATTCAAAGCCACAATCTTTAATGGCAGCCATGGCAATGACAGACTTGTGAACAGGGGCATGTTGTCAAAAGCATTTTGCAAAAGTCACTTGCCTTGTTTACTTTAGAGTGCTACCTCTTCACATAAACTGACCAAATGACACCAGTCTTCAGGTACACAGACTTAAATAGTCAGGGAATAGAGCTGAAAAAGGACATCCCTGCTTATCTTCTTCAATACAAGGCTCACAACTTATCAATCAGCCCTCGTACCTTGACTTTACCCTGGTGAGCTGTATGTGTGAACAAGTTCTTCACCCAGACTTGACCCCCTAATATTTTGTCCATGTAAAGTCTGGACGAGCCCAAGTTGAACACTGCAGTAAATTATCAGGTAATTCACTGAGGTGAGTGAGGAGGGCTGATGACATCGTCCTGTGCAACCGGCCCGAAACTGGAAAAGGGAGCCTTGACAGGACGGATAAAGACAATCCCTGTTTTAGGAGAGAAACGATTACTCAAATGTGCATCTGGACATTTGAAAGTGTTGTTCAATCAATCAATCAATCAATCTTTATTTGTATAGCGCCAATTCATAACAAGTGTTATACAAGACACTTTACAATAGAGCACAAAGCTCTTCATATTATGGATACACATATATGCATAGATACATATATACATATATAAAATACACATGTACATATATATACAAATATATACATCCAACACCCAACATGAATCCATATAGCCAATCATGAATCCCTCATCATGGCGGCAAGAAAAAACCTTCTGTTAAGCAGCAGGAAATCTTGTGGACCCCAGTCTCATGATGAACAGCAAATCCACACGATGCTGTGTTGGGTGTGTGGGTGTGTTCCCCCTGCACATCATTGAAGTTCTGTGATCATCTGCTCTGAAATGGTCACCAGTGGGTCTCTGGAGCATCCGAAGAGTTTACATAGCCTAAACACTGCAGCTTTCTTTCAACAGTGTAATCGTTATGAATGTAGTGACAGTGCTTCATATTCACTTCTGCTGCTACAATGCTACTCCCGAAACTCCTTTGTCCATGCTGCTGATACACTTTTTAACATATATCAGTAAAGTTCTGAAATAAATTGTGATCATAGTGTAAAGCTTTGCTGCTTCGTCTGCTGTCATACCCTCCACCACTTGTCCCTTGGACATCAGGGAGAAGTGTGAACAACCATGTCACTAAATCATCCAGGTGGAATACCCAGACATTGTCCTGATAATATCAGGGCTGCATGTGTGAAACAGGTTTTATACTACTCTACTTAAAATGCTGGAGAAATGCTCAAAAACTGACAAAGTGAGTGTCATCAAAAAAAAACAAACAAAAAAAACCAGCAGATGTGGACACAGGCCCTGCAGCTTAGCCCCGGTGAGGTTAGCAGGGAGACAGAAGAATGACAGAATGTGCAGTTCCCCTTGTGTCCACTAGAGGCTTTCTCCTAAACTGGGTCAACCCCTATAGAGTGCTATGTTACAGAAGAAACGATCGTGATTTTGTGTTTTCAGGCTCTCTTCGAGGCCTTCCTGTCTGTCTTTAAATGACTTTCATCTCCGTGAGCTCTGTGCTTCATGCCTCCTCCTCTCAAAGGTCCATGACTGTTTATATTTTTGGTCATGTTTGCTGCTCCATTTCACCGTGCAACCGTATGAGTGGACGGTGAGACTCAGTAAACTCTTGGCCCTCCTGCAGGCTGACAGCAGCCACAGAGCAGCAGGACACAGCGAGCAGAAAGAATCAAATAAAGAGAAGATGATTCTTCCTTCTCCCTCCATGACATGTTCATCAGACCCTGAAAGTATTCCTGCCTCATCTCACGGCTCTCTGCAGCCCAAACGGGGATGAGTGTGAGTGAGGGAGTGATTCAGGCTCTGTCTTCCTTTCAATACCAAAACTGTTTCTTTAAGTCAGAGCCCATTAGATTATGCAATGGCTGTTTCTTTAGTTAAAGGGCAAAACTGAACAGCTCACTGAGCAGAGAAGGCAGAGAAGGCTCAGCATATTTGGATCTGACATTCAGTGGATGGTTCTGAAAGTGGCACCAAAGTCTGTGTTATAGTTTCAAAGGTGTAACAAGTAAACTAAAATAACTAAACAGCAATAGTTTAAACTCTAGCCTCTTATTTTTGATTAAAACGATGGTCGACTGTGACAACCAAACATCTCTGTTGTTGAAGAATATCTAACCTTTGCTCGACCATCACAGATGCTTTTACTTTGAAAGCATTTGAACAAACAAAGCAAGAAATTGTGTCTCCAATCAAAACTTAGCCAAATAAAATGGTGTAAACCAAATAAAACCCCATTAAATCAGTCACAGATTCAACAGACCGTAACCGAAGCCAGAGACTTTTATTCCTGTAATTTTTACATTGAAGTATTTTTTGTAGAATAATGGGCTTGTTTTTAGGAGTAAGAAACAGCTGTAGCTTCTGAAAATACATTTTTCATTACACAATATAATTTAATTTGTAGTGTGGTGATATAATATCATTACTACAGAAAGCAAAAGCAAAACAGATTAATAACTGAACAGATAAAAACACTCAAATGATGTGAAGGTCATATCACTCTGAACTGCCAATTGGTTGCTCAGTTCATTATCACTTCATAGTTTTTATTATTTCTTTTATTTTGTACATTTTCCTGTACAGTTATGGTTGCACAACATCTCTCCACCCCGTAATGCATTTTTTGGAGGATTTTTGTCAAAGTAGGGACACAAATATTTTACCCTGTAGATTAAGAGGACATTAAGTATTGATTTTTAAAAATATTTTATTTAACATTTAGGAGCACAGATGGCATGAAGTCACCAGTTACTAATGGAACTGCTACACCTTCTGAGTGAGGAGGAAAATGCTGTAAAGACATCATTCATACAGTGCTGACAGGGTGTTTTTAATGTTTTTGTCATCATCTGAGCTGAACTGATGTTTCTATCGATTTCTGACGTTATTTTAACAGCTCTGACCTCAGAAGAATGAGCGCTCTGGTGTGCCTCAATTGTCCTCCAGTTACTCACATAGCACAGAGTCTAATATAGTCTGATATAGTCTAATATACTAATCTACAGCTACGTTCAGAGGCAGGTGGAAGAGCGCACGAGCAGGAGGTTTAACAGTGAGATTATCTCAGGTTGTACTTTTTCACTCATCACAGCGATGACCAGGGGCGTCAGATTAGCTGAGGACGTTGGGGACATGTCCCCAGCACTATTTATTATGAACAATTTTGTCCCCACCACTTTTAAAATGTTTCTCAATTTATCATTAAAGAAGGAAAAAATGTTGGTGGCATATAACCTATTGTGACCGAAAAATGCCCACATAATCAACCGAAACATTTGAAACGACCAACCACAAATTCTTGCTCCTCTACGAAAGGTAGACTTGTAGTTCTCGAGACCGGTCTTGAGACCACTTTTTTGTGGTCTTGGTCTTGTCACGGCCTCGACAGTCTTTGGTCTCGGTCTCGTCTCGGTCTCGGGTCTCTTGGTCTCGCAATGTCTCGGACTGGCCAAGCGGTCTCGAAGGGATTTGTAACGTATAATATCCAGGCAGGCACAGTTTTTGTGTGACTTATTATGCGTTCTTACATGTGCGGTATGTGCTTTCAATTTAGGAAAAACAAGGTAAACAAAACTGTGTGACCGCCCCCCTCCCGATTGTACACTGTGTTGAGTTGTTATTGTGCCTGTAGTTGAATACAATCTCATATTTATACTAAGCAGCTGAACCCAGTATGGTACTTATGTTCTACAACTCATGTAAGATGGCAAAAAAACTAGGTTTTTTTTTTTGTCTTGGTCTCGGTCTTGAGCTGAACTTGTCTTTGTCTTGACTTGGTCTGTCTTGGTCTTGGTCTTGGTCTTGTCTTGGTTTTGATACTCTCTGGTCTTGGTAGTGTCTTGGTCTTGGTTTAGGCGGTCTTGACTACAAGTCTAACAAAAGGTGATGCTCATGCTCGGGACATTTTTTCATTTCATAACTCCTTCTCTATATATAATAGCCTATGGTCAGGCAATGTTTGTCTGGTAAACCTTTGTCAGGAGGGGGACTTGCCAACACTGTGCTTTAACCCTTAGCCAGTAGCCTAATGGTTTCCAACACTGTTTTGAAAACAAGCACGTGTGTGGCTTTCAACTTTTAATAATAATTTTTATCTGTACAGCGCTTTTACTTAGAGAAAGATGCTTTACAGAATCAATTCAATTCAATCAATACACTGTAATGCAGTGCTTATTGTAATGAAACGTCAAACTGATGAATACATAATTGTCCCCAGCACTTTTCAAACCACACTCAAAATTATGGTTATTGTCCCCAGCACTTTTAAAAACAAACTGACACCCTTGGCGATGACAGAGAGCCTGAGCGTAAGTCTGCACAGTCAAGATACACAGATGGATATGAGAGAGTCTGATTATCCTTTCAAAATAAAACACACTTCAGTAATAAAATTCATTGTTTGTGTTTCTCTGTGGATCTGTTGGATGTCCCTCTTATGTCATCCAACCTCTCCACACAACCAAAGTAGCTGTGATTGGATATATTCCTAACTTGTCTCTACTTTCTACATGACCAAATTAGGTCTGATTGGATTAAGTCTCTGTCAAACATTTTAGTCTAGTTTTTATACGTTGACAAAAATGTCAGTTAATTTAGTTTTAGTTTTTGTCCATGTGCACTTGATTGTATTAGTTACTGTCTAGTTTTCATCAGGGGAAAAAAGGTTGTTGACGAAAATAATTAGTCCATCATCTCCTCGTGCACCACGCTACAGGATCACACCTGTCAGATCTGCCATAGATCTTTTATTTGTGTGGGCTTCAAAAATTTGACTTGGTCCACATCATGAGTCTCTGACACTGAGGGCCCTAATTTCCTGGCGCAACTCAGGGTGGCGCAGGGTGGCGCACCCCGCGCAGTGGTAATTTTGTCCAGCACACCGCTGTGCGCAGCCAATTTGGCAATTTGGTAGACCGGCTGCGCCAAGATGGGTGTGACGGCGCACTAGGGGGAGGTGTCGAAGGATTCAGCTTGGCGCAGTGACAATTTGGTGCCAAAAAAACATGCAGAAGGTGCGCTGAAAGCTCGCCAGCTCCAACCTGGTCTTTTCTTGGCGCAGGCAAGGCGCACCCGGTGCAGTGGTAATTTGGCTGACAGACGTGCTGTGCGCACACGTCACCAAAACCTCACAGGCAGGTATCCACAGTGTCAGGCACATTTCAATGCAATAAACAATCACAGCAACCACTAGTTAATGTAACCGTCTGAACCAGCACATACATTTGTATCTATATTAATTGTCCCCTCACATCTGATGTCAGATCAGAGACATTTGTCATAACTAACGAGTTCACATCTCTCAGCCAACCACAAACAGCCACATCATCCGATACGGAGTATCTGGCTTCTCTCATCTCATGAAATTCAAAAGAAAAGAAAAAAGAGAGGGACGCTTGCTGAATAAATGTAAGTCACTCGTTGTCTTAAGGATTTACCTGTGATTGCCCATATTTCTCTGTTTTAATCTTTATTCGTAACATGATCTAAAAAGATGGAGTACATTATTACAAGGAGGATGAGGAGGAGATATATTTTCACCAAAGGTTCTGCTATTTGGCGATGACAGACCAGGAATGCAGGTGGATCACAAGCATGATGAATGGATTAGCCTGCTGCTGTGTTTAAATGTAATTATCACTTAATTTTGTACTCCTATTATGACACAGGAACAGATTACATCTGTCCCACGATGTGGTCCACACGGTGACGCGCATCGTGGCCTCCGATGCGCAGTCCGGTGGCCCCTGCGCTCTCCCAGTTGCTGTGAAAGTGACAGCGGCTCTGACCTTCTTCGCCACTGAGGTGAAATTGTCACTGCGCCTCGCCCGCGGCGCATTTAAAGGCGAGGAGAGGCGTTCATTTGATTGGTGAAGATTACACTTGGCTGTGTTAAACCCATCACGCCTTCTCTCCTTCCTCTCTGCTACTTGCGCCGGTGGGAAGGACGGAGGCGAGGGTGCGCCTCCCTGCGCCAGACTGCGCCGCGCACGAAACTTGCAAAATGCCCTGGCACACCCTGTTGGCGCGGCGCAGGCGTGGCGCAGGACAGGTGCGCCACGCCTGCGCCTGGTCTACAGAATTAGAGCCCTGAGTATCAAACCAAAGCAACGTGCTGAGGTCTGATCTGACTGACTGATGTGAATGTGCAGGACATGTTGCAGAGTAAAGAAACATCCCCCCCCAGGCGGTGGTCTCCTCTCTTCTCCTCATTCAGGAGCTTTTCCCTGACTCGACTGTGAGCTGACCTACAAAACAGAAACTCTGCAGCCTCCTCTCTGACTCCACTAAATTTAACTCTAACCTCTTTCTCCTCTCTGCATGCCTTGTAGTCCCTGGAGCTTTAGACCCTCTGACAACAATTGATAGGACGGCTAAGTTTAGCGGTGGATTGTAAAGGTAAACACAACGTGCCGGTGCAGGATTTAACGGTGACACCAGGCTTTGTAGAGCCACATGAAAGAGCTGTGCTGTGAGAGGCAGAGATATGCTGGGCTAATGTAAACTTTGAGCACGAGAGGCACAACACTGAGATTAAGGAGAGGAGGTCTGAGGATGTCAGGATGAAGGAATGAAAGATTCAGAGCAGTGAAGGGTTTGGGGTGTTTCTGTGGATTTACCTGCAGAGGGCGGGCACACGAGGACACACCGTCTCCACAGGGCAGAGTTTTCACAGACCAGCTGAGGCTTCATGTGAGAGCCTGAGCGATAAAAGGACATGTTAGGGCTTCTTTTCAGCATTTGATCCTCAGGTGAAGTCTCAAAGTGTGAAGACCACAAACAAACATTCTTTTTAGCAGAAGTTTTATAATAATTTAAAATTAATGAATTTGAGTTTTCACAACTTTTATGCTCAGGCTTTGAATGTTTATATCAAAGATCAAAGATTTGTGCTTGGATGAGCGCAGTGGTTCCAGACTTTTTCTATTTATTGTTAGTGTCTCTTTCTACTGGATTTCCCCTTGGGGATTAATAAATTATTTCATATTATTATGTATCATTATTTATTTTACTATTATTATTTTGTTTCACTGTCAGTGCATTTGTCCCTGAAACACCTACAGCAGCTCCTCATCTCATAACAATAATCCCATTTCAAAACATCTATCCTTAATTATTATTATTATTATTATTATTATTATTATTATTATTATTAATATGTTATTTCTACATGCGTTCATATTCAAAGATGAAAATCACATATAATATATATTTGTATATAAATATATATATATGTATGTATATATATATATATATATATATATATATATATATATATATATGAAGAAGAAGAACACATACTTTATTAATCCCTCATGGAAAATTCAATTCTTTACGCTCTGTTGCTGAAACATACTATACACACATGCTGAACTGCACAGGTCCTATGATCATGCATAACTGGAGAGATGTCAAGGTGATGGCCTGCTGATCCTGAAGAAGTGCTATCGAGCAGTTTTGGGGTGAAATGCTTTGCTCAAGGGCACTTTGGTAGTGCCCAGAAAATCAGCTGGCACCTCTCCAGCTACAAAACCAACTTCCAAACATGGTTCAGTTGGGACTTGAACTGGCCACCCTCCGGTCCCCAACCCAAGTCCTTTCCGGACTGAGCTTCTGCCGCCCCATGTAGTGTGGTCCCTGCCATCTTGCACATATATATACACATATTTATGCAAGATGGATATAAACATGCTTCTCTACAAACAAACACTCAACCAGCTACTTTTACAAAACACATGGTATGATCAGTGATTGTTAAACATCATACTTGTATATTAAACAAAGCTAAAGCCAATCAAAATACCAGTAGAAGAAACTTCTCCAACTTTAAACTTAAGGTCATGTATCTTAACACCAAAATCATCAATCACCAAAAAGATAGATTTTCCTTTTTATTTATTTAATTTCAGACTTTTTCTTCTAACAGAGTTTTTCCAGGGTTGTACTTCCCCTGCAGTGATGATTTTCTTTGAATGTTCTTCTTCCTGATCTGTAAGATTAATGTCTGAAATATAAATTAAATATATATTAAGTCCTGAGTGAATGTGCAGTGTTAGCAGGACTGATATCTCTTCAGTGATTTATGAAACACATTATTTAAAGGGTTGTAATCGTCCTCCTCAGCCTCCATGTTCAGAAAGGTTTTAGGGGCTCTGACAGACCCGTCAGTCTTTCTCTGCTCCTGTAATCCATCATTCCTCCTCTGTAATGAGGCTGAGAGGAGCCTAAATGTAAAGTACCTGTCAGTTAATAAAGGAGATTATTTTCAGAGGACACCAGCTCTCCAGTTTAGTAAATCTGACCTGAAGAACCCAGCTCTTCTGTTGTAGTGGTCACTCTCAGTGAGATGAGCTGAATTATCTCTCATCAAGATGATGAATAAATCTATTGTATAGTGAATCTGTGGCTGCCCCAGCCGAATCATTATTCAGTGACCTCCTAAATTAACATCATCCGGCCGTCCAGCAGAGCAGCTGTTAAAAAGTAAAATGTGGACCGAATGTCTCAGGAGAGTTTTTAATGAGTTTAAACTCTGCAGAGAAACTTAATGTGGGAGAGACAGCTCAACTAAAGGGTCACTCAGTACCCCAAGTATTATTATTTTTAATTAAAGCTTTTTTTTAAAAAATATAATCAATGTAAATGACCACAAGGGACTAAATAATAATTCTGCTGCAGATAAACAGGCTGTAATGTCTGTAGTACGATCACTGATGGAGGCATGTTCATTTTAATTGTTATGCCGGGCCTTGTTTAACAGAGAACCCAAGACCAAGATACAAATTCTGAAAAGGCAAGTGCTGAATGAAAGATAAGAGATGAGAATCAATTGAATGGGGGAGTGGGCTGAGTGAAGCAAGTGGGTAATCTTGGGGGAAGAAGGGGAAGGCGGACTAGCCTGAGTACTTGGTCCAAATATCTGGGGACCCAGAGGGTAGAGCTGATATGGAGGTCCAGAGCAGAGAGGTGATTCAGAGGTCCAAGGATCCAAAGTTGGGCACTGAGGCAGGTGCTGAACTGGGAAACGGTAAGGAAAGGAAAGGATTTCTGTGGAAAAAGCCAAAAACAGGAGTAAATCTGTTGCTGCTGTTTTTGGCTGATGCTTGAACTAGACTTAAGCGGGGTCCACATATCAGGATTTTCTAAACCTGAAGAGATCTTTAGCTGTTGGAGACCCCACACATGAAGATACAAATTAGGCATTGAGCAGTTTGGATCGTACTGTGTGTGATGTGCTCCGGTAATCTCAACACAGCACACCACACACATAACCATTTTGTCCCACCACCAATCTAGAATCTAGTCCTCCAAGACAGAAATCTGATCAAACATGATCTAACAAAAACAAAGAAGAAGAAACAGCAACAACCAGAAAACACAACATAGGGGAGGACAGAGGAGAAGAGGGAATGATGGTGGTCTTGGGACTATTCTTGACGGAAAAATCCAGAATTAAAAGAGAAAAGACTGTGGAAAAAATCCTGGAGATAGTGTGAACATGTGAGCTGGTCCTCCATTTCTGAGGTCCACCCAACTTTATGTCTCAGGTCATTTTTGTTTTTATTTACACCTGCGTCCTTGTTCCTCAGTCAGCTTGCTTCTTGATTGGCTACGTTTTGTTCATGAGTCATGACTCGGAGTCGTCATCTTTCCACACATGAAGATTTTTGGTTTTAAATGTTGAACAAGTTAATATTTATGATTGTTGACCTGACCCATTTCAGAGCCGATTATTGGGACAAATTTACTCTTTTCACTCACAATCTTTTCAGACATAAGATAATATGGAGTTTGCTGTCCTTGGTCAGGAAGGGGGAAAGTTAGAACAAAAACAGCCTGATAATCTTGATGTGTGTACCCCACTTTACTGTATGAGAGAGAGTCCACAATCTGGCAGTGTGGTGGAGTTGGAGCTCAGTATTTGTAGCCGGGTTGATTGTAAAAGGAGAACAGCTGAAGCTGCAGCCCAGCTCCTGCACACCAGGTCCCACGCCTGCAATCAAGCACACACACACACACACACACACACACACAGACTCCATTTTAACTAACATTTAAAGTAAATACACTTTTTTAAATTAAAATGAATGCTTTTTGAAGCTAATCTGGTCGCTGCTTATAGGCATTTCCATAAAGTGTGTGCATCAAGCTAACAATGAACCATGTACATACTTGTCCATCTGAGGGGCGTAGAGGGTTCATAGCAGGTTAAGAAGTCTCATCACTAAAGGAGCTGCAGGGAACAGGGTCTGCAAAGGATCATCAAGGAAACGTCATGTTGTTCACTGAAAACTAGTTAGTAAGTTTAAATAATCCGTCGGGGCCAATATTAAGCAGATTTAAACCTCTATTTTTCTATTTAGAGTAAGGGTCACAAGAGTCACAACCTGGCTCAATGGCCATGACAAAAAGACGGGAGGAGTGTGTTTCAAAAATAATCCAATAATTTATTACAAAGGAAAATAATGCGAACCAATAATAAAATCCAAGTATGTAGTATGTATTGTCTGTATTATCAGTGGTGTGTGCGTGGTGCGTGTGTGGAAATGATGGTGCGAGATGTTGAAGGTGCACTAACAAAGCAAAAACTAAATAAATGTGCGTGGAGCTGGGGCGTAGAGAGCAGGGATCAGAGCGAGTGAGAGAAACACAGGTCACTGAAGGCCAGCTTTTATAGAGCAGGTGGAGCATCGTGCCCAGGTGCTCCACATCTGAATGATTTTGCCAAGATAGTCCAGTCACCTCAGAGAGAACAGACATGATTAAATCCTCTTTAAATATGAACAGGGGCCGTCACACCCCCCCCCCCCCCCCCCCCCATAAAGTCGGGGCTCCCAAGGAGTCACCAGCTCCAACTCCCCAACACAAACACCAAGACCACCAAACTAAAGTGACCAATTAATAAATAACCAATAACAAACACCAAATCACAAGACCAGTGATGAAAAAAAAAAATTTATATGTATAAACAAATCCAGTGTTTATGTCAGCCCAGCAGTGTGTAGTGAAGACTACTCCACCCACTCTCAGCAACCCTGGTACCTGAGAAGCAGATTAAGAGAAGAGGACAGAGTACCACCAATACAACACACAAGGCATCAATAACACACTATAAAGGGGGCTATAAAGGTCAGGTCATGGCATGGGTGCACGGGACAAAGCATCAGCCATGACGTTGTCTGTCCCTTTAATATGGACAATGGTAAGGTCATATGTCTGCAAAAATAAAGACCACCTAACCAGTCTCTGATTGGGTGACCCGAGAGACTTCAAGAATGTAAGAGGGTTGTGATCAGTGTATACCACTAGGGGCGCTCCACCAACATATACGTCAAAGTGTTGTAATGCCCAGATCAGAGCCAGTGCCTCCTTCTCAATTACAGAATAATTGCTCTGATAACGGTTGAATTTTTTCGAGAAGAAGCTCACTGGTCTCACCACCCCGTGGTCATCCCCCTGCAGCAAGACAGCTCCTGCTCCCACCTGACTGGCATCCACCTGCAGCATAAATGGCCGGTCAAAACACGGAGCTGCTAAAACAGGAGAAGAGCAGAGCAGGCGTTTCACATTTTCAAATGCTTGCTGGCATGCTGAAGACCAGACAAATTTTGCCTTGCCCTTCAGCAGCTCAGTCAACGGAAAAACGACTGACGAAAAATTTTTGCAAAAACTCCTATAATAACCAACCAAACCCAAAAACCACTGCAGCTCTTTCTTGGTTGTTGGCTGAGGAAACTGGGAGACTGCAAAAACTTTTGCCTCAACTGGAGCAACGCAACCCTGACCCACCACACGGCCAAGATACGTTACCTTCGCCATCGCAAATTCACATTTGGCCAGATTTACAGTCAGTCTCGCCAAAGCAAGCCTCTCAAAGAGCGCACGGACGCGCTGAAGATGTGAGTGCCACGTGTCACTGTACACCACCAAGTCGTCTAAATAGACGGCACAACCCTCCAAACCAGCTACAACGCGGTTCATCAACCGTTGGAAGGTAGCAGGAGCGTTTTTTAACCCGAACGGCATCACTTTGTAAGAAAACAGCCCAGATGGAGTAACAAACGCAGAAATCTCTTGTGCGCGCTTGGATAACGGAACCTGCCAATATCCTTTAAGCAAATCAAACTTGCTCACAAATTTGGCTGAACCTACCTGGTCAATACAGTCATCCATTCTAGGCAATGGAAAAGAATCTGACTTGGTGACTGCATTAACCTTTCTGAAGTCTGTACAAAACCTGGGTGTTTTATCTGGTTTTGGCACCAAGATGCACGGAGATGCCCAACTGGAGAATGAAGGCTCTGCAATGTCATTTTCAATCACGTAGTTGATTTCAGAATCGAGATGTTTAAGTTTATTAGGTGCCATGCGATAAAACCTCTGTTTAATTGGTGGCGCATCACCGACATCAATGTCATGCTCGACCCAGTTTGTACGAGAGGGCACGTCACCAAACAAACAGGGATATTTACGAATCAGCTCTGACAACTCTTTACATTTGGACTCAGACAGGTGAGACAAGATTTTATCTAAGTTAAGGAGCGACTCTGAATTTTTTAAACAACCATACAACAAACTGTCATCAGGCTCAGGAACCCCATCTTCCTCTGAACCCTCTAACGCAGAGCTCACAGCCAGCACAGGCAAACAGACACAGAAACATTACCTACCACAGGATCAGACTCACGTTTGTAATAAGGTTTTAGCAAATTGACGTGACATAATTTTTTGGATTTTTTACGACCTGGTGTGGAAATTACATAATTAAGATCTGACAATTTTTCGACAACACTGTAAGGGCCTGCAAATTTAGCCTCAAACGGTGATCCCACAATAGGCATGAGAGCCAAAACTTGGTCTCCTGGACTGAATTCCTGGTGTACAGAGCGGCGATCATACAGCTTTTTCATTTTATTCTGAGCCATCTGCAATTTTTCTTTCGCTAAAGCACCAGCAACAAACAAACGATGACGAAAACCATTAACAAAGTTGATCAAATTTTTTGGAGGTTCTGGTTTAACCCAATCATCTTTAAGGACAGACAACGGACCACGCACAGTGTGTCCGAAAACCAGCTCATTTGGACTAAACCCTGTGCTTCCCTGAACTGCCTCTCTTGCAGCTAGGGAAGACCCTCTTCCCAGTCCCTGTCCAACTCAGTGCAGTACGCTCGGAGGAGAGATTTCAGAGTCTGGTGAAACCTTTCAAGCGCGCCCTGGCTTTGCGCATGATAAGCTGAAGACTGATTGTGTTTTATTTTTAATGATTTTAGCACCTGTCCAAACATGTGTGATGTGAAATTTGAACCTCTATCGCTCTGTACAATTTTTGGGATGCCAAACACTGAAATAAACTGAGTAAGCGCCTTTACCACGGACTTAGCTGTAATGGACCTCAGCGGATACGCAGCAGGGTAATGCGTGCTTTGGCACATCACAGTAAGGAGATGCTTACTGCCAGATTTTGAACATGGTAAAGGGCTGACACAATCAACGATAAGATGCTCGAAAGGTTCACTTATGGCTGGTATCGGCTGAAGAGGAGCAGGCTTCACAGACTGGTTCGGCTTCCCTGTTAACTGACACACATGACAGGTTTTTATAAATGCAGATACATCTCTTTTGATACGTGGCCAGAAGAAATGTTTCAAAACGTGCAAATATGTTTTTCTGACACCAAAGTGTCCGCAATCATCATGGGCCACTTTCAACACCAGGGAACGGAACTTAGCCGGAACCACTAACTGGAAAACAGCCTCTCCAACAGAATCACAGCCGAGGTGCATCCACTTTCTAAAGAGCAAGCCATTTTGCACACAGTACCCAGTGGCCACATCAGCTGCTGGTAAAACTCGACCAAACATTTCCTTTAATGACGGATCACTCTGCTGCTCTTGAATCAGCTCACTCGCTGACACAGCCAGAGGGAAATCAGACAGCGGTGGGACCTCCGCTGCAACAACATCATCACCACAGTGCGTCACAGCCTCAGGCTCAGCCTTACTCATGGCACGCGTAACCACACAAGCTGGAACGACCTCCGGTAACTCAACAGAACCCTTTACGGACAAGATATCAACAGGAGCAAGTGTCAAAGGTGAAGGAGCTGAATCAGACCAAACTCTGCTACCAGCCAACCCATTACCCAAAATAAAGTGAATTCCCTCTATGGGCAATGCAGGCCGAACTCCAACAGATACCTCACCCTGCACCAGTTCGCAGTCAAGGACCACCTTATGTAAAGGAATGGGCAGCACAGTCAAACCCATCCCCCTACTGAGAATACTGTCCCCCGTATCAGTCTTATCAGAAAATGACAGCACAGAATCCACAATATAAGAATCATAAGCTCCCGTGTCCCTCAGGATTTTAACTGGAACCTTTGACCTACTACCTACCAGAGACACAAAACCATCCCGAATGAACGGGTGCATACGCAGCCGAAACGTCAGGTTCACAAACATCGGAAACAAGAGCAGGTAACAACGGGTGCTGCTGCAGCTGCAGGCTTTACATTTGATTTTACAACTTTATTTCTGGCTTGTAAAACATGACAGTCAGCCTTCCAATGTCCTGTTTGATGAAAGTAATTACAAATCTTACTTTTGTCAAAGCTGCCTCGCGTTTTAACCTCTGATTTAAATGATCCAACTGTCCCTGAACGCATCTGCTCCGCTGGAGCGCAAGGACGCTTTCCCCGCCAGCCGGCCTCATCTCGCGCAGCAGCGCGCTCCTGACAGTTATTTTTATGAAGCAGCTCGAACTCATCTGCTGTTATAGCAGCCTGGGATGCAGTCTTTATGTTTTTTTCATTAACAAACGCGGCAATGCGAGATGGAAGCACATTTTTAAACTGTTCTAAAATCAACAACTCACATAACTCTTCAAAAGTTGTGACATCAAGAGCAGTTAACCAACGTTTAAAATGCATGGATAAATCTCTGGCAAACTCCACAAACGTCTGTCCAGGACGTCTCTCCCACGACCTAAATCGCTGTCGGTACGCCTCCGGAACAAGTTCATACGCCTTCAGGACAGCTGCTTTAACCTTCTCATAGCTACAGCTATCCTCAGCGCTCAATGAGGAATATACCTCCTGCGCTTTCCCTGTCAGGACGCACTGTAACATTAAAGCGCAGTCTGCATCAGGCCAGTCTCTAGCTTTTGCTACACGGTCAAACAAGATAAAAAATGAATCAGGGTCTCTGTCATTGAACTGTGGCAATAAGCGCAAATTGTTTATATCAAAGGGACGCTTAGAATCCTGCTCACCCTTTCCATCATCCGATTGCTCACGTTTTTTACTCCAAGACAGACGACTCACCTCCAACTCCAGCCTGGCTCTTTCAGTTTCTGTCTCCTGTCGGATGCGCTCGAGTTCAACCTGTTTTTTAAGTTGTAATTCATGTTTTAATTGATCGTGCTGCAACTGTAACAAGAGAAGCTCTTTCTGCTGTTCAAATGTTAGGCCCTGTGTTTGCACAGAAAACTCAGAGACGGCAGGACACTCTTCTTGATCTCTGGCCAAAATTCCCATTTCAACTAATTGTGTTTTCAACGTCACCTTAACATTTTCTTTTAAACGTTTATCCCCTAAATTAATACTGTAATGCTCAGCAAGCCTCACCAACTGTTCTTTTGTACACTTTTCTAAGTTCTCCTCGGACGGAGCAGCAATAAATGACTCAACTTCTGACATTCTGACAATTTATTCCAACACAACTACCGCACAGGAAAACTTTACGCTCCAACAGGACCTGTCAGGCACCACAAGGCCACCGTGTGCGCTCGGAGGATCACCCCGAGCCGGTATGGAGTTATCCCGCTCTAATGGACAAAACCCCGCTATCTAAACTCCTCCCTAGTCTTCATGCAACGACTAGCGGCGGGTTCTTATGCACTGTTGACCGCTGGCCCGGTTGAGCGACTAGCAGGCTAGCAACCCTCCCGAAACCACGGACATGCTCCCAAGCAAAGCTTCAACTGCACGGGTCACAGCACTGCCAAGCCCCATGCCACGAACCCAAAGGGGAACGCTGCTACAGCCTACAAGGGAAAAACTCCACACCACCACGGCAACAAAGCACACGAGGATCCTTTACCTGACTCTCCTGCTACACGCGTAAACAAAAGCTGCATCCGAGGATCAACGCCGCGTAAACAGGGTAAGTAAACAACCAAACTTAAATAAGATTTACAGTCTAACTTAACAATAAATCAACTAACTTACCCCGATCACCAGCCAAAATCAGCTGTGCCCTTCTCCTAAGTATTCACGAACACACGTAAACAAATGTTTAACGCCAATGTAAACACGGAAACAAAGGAAACAGGTGCGCCAAACAATTTTACGCACGTGCGCCCTCGCCGACACAAAGCAGCAATTAACAAACTTCTAGTCTGAATGCAACAACAAACAGACAAACAAATCACAGTTTTACAAAAGAGGGAACCACAAACAAATATTTTACCATTTACTTCGGTACTAATCATTAAACAAAGTCCCGACCGAAAAAGAAACAAACTGCGCAACAAGTTACAAGTAAGTAACACTTTTAACAAGCCAATTAACTCACTTGCGCAGCCTAAACGGGAACAAAACGGCTGGACCAGCCCCCATTTTGTCACAACCTGGCTCAATGGCCATGACAAAAAGACGGGAGGAGTGCGTTTCAAAAATAATCCAATAATTTGTTACAAAGGAAAATAATGCGAACCAATAATAAAATCCAAGTATGTAGTATGTATTGTCTGTATTATCAGTGGTGTGTGCGTGGTGCGTGTGTGGAAATGATGGTGCGAGATGTTGAAGGTGCACTAACAAAGCAAAAACTAAATAAATGTGCGTGGAGCTGGGGCGTAGAGAGCAGGGATCAGAGCGAGCGAGAGAAACACAGGTCACTGAAGGCCAGCTTTTATAGAGCAGGTGGAGCATCGGGCCCAGGTGCTCCACATCTGAATGATTTTGCCAAGATAGTCCAGTCACCTCAGAGAGAACAGACATGATTAAATCCTCTTTAAATATGAACAGGGGCCGTCACAGGTGGTAGAGTAAAACCCTGGTCCAGCAAAGGTGAGTGATGGTCTTCATCTGGGCACATTACCTGGACCCTGCGTCCTGGTCCTCGCTGTCTCTGCCGGCTTTTCTCCAACTTCATTTTCTGTTGTCTAAGGCCATTTACACGACAACAAAAACGTCCGGAAACTGAGAGTTTTCATTGCATTTTTGCTTTCCGTTTACACGAGAACAGTGCCCAGAGTGTCTGAATCTGCAAACTTTTGAATCCAGGGTCCAGAGTGAAAAGTTTTGAAAACGTTTTTGTATCCGTATCCAAGTAGACAGGGGGAAACGCTCTTTCAGATAATGGTTTTGTGCGCATCCCAGGAACAACAACAACAAAAACAACAACAACAACAGCTTCAGCTGTCTACCAAGCAACATGTGTGCTGCCTACTGTGCTCGATTTGTTGTCCAGACAAAAATATCCAGACACATTTGTTGTCCAGACAAGAAACTCTTGCGTCTTCATGTGTCCACTCGCCATTGTTGTTTATGAAAAGTTGGTCTTCACCGGAAAGCATACGCATGTTGTAACACCGCTGTTTCACTACAAACCTACATTGCCATCTACTGGCCTGGCATGCATGCTACAGCATTTTCATTTGTTCTCATGTCTCCGTGTGAACGCAGAGCGCTTTTGAAAACGCAAAGGAAAAACCTTTCAGTTTCTGGTGACAACGTTGTCGTGTAAAAGGGGCCCAAATTCTGTCGTCTTTTTTCCTTACTCCCTATATTATACTTTTATTTCTGTATTATATGATTGTACATTTTCAATGGGCAACATTGGGCATCAGTTATTGCTGTTTAATGCAACAAGTTATGGGCTCGAGAAGGTAGTATCAGCATGTCACTATCTTGAGCTTGCATGTACGGAGCCTGAGTGTGTTGAGACACCGATGTGAGTGCATCACGCTAAAGTCAGGGTCATTTCATCTGTGTGAACACAAGTGTGCCAGATTGGGCACAGTGCTCAAGTCTGTTTAGGAGCTGTCTCAAGTTTATGCATGAGGTTAATGCATTGGTGCTCGAATACAAGGTTCAAATCAGCAAGTTGACTTGGAAAAAGTTTTCTAAGTGACTTTTGTCTTTTGACATCTCATCATATGATCCTCTGAGCTGCAGGAAAGAACAAAAAGTGTTTCAGTTGGCATTTCTAAAATGATCAAATCACACAGAGTAGCAGCACAGTGTTTCTGCAAAGAGCTTAAAAAAAATAAAACAAGTGTTGCCGTGCTGCCTTTGGTTCTCATACAGATGCAGTTTTTCTGTCACAAATGATTAGCACGTAATTGTTTATTTACTGACTTTAAATCAGTAGGCTAGTGAGAGCAAGCTTGCACACCTGCAAGGTAATGCTACAAAGCAAGGGTTCACACTTTGAGCTCCTGAACTCAACAAGTTCTCCTGTCCTTCAACAATCACATGGACCTCTTGAGTTTCTCTTTGATTGATAATGAGCACCAGGTCATTAACATTTGGTCTCAACCTCATTTTGACTTCTGTGTGGTCATTATTTTTAGAATATACACAAGACATATGCAAACCCGTTGCTTTTAATATTGCACCAAAATATTCACAATTTTGTGTTTTTTTTTTTTAATTTTATATTTTATTTTTTTATCGTGTGTGAAGGCCTTAAGACCTCTGAAGAATGGAAGTTTAAGTTGTAGGATCCTCTAAACCATCTCCATGCTGTTTCTGTTTCTACAAAAAAGAACAAAAATGGTCTTGAATTCTGTAAAAGGCTCAGTCAGTGTCCACAATCTATGCACATTTTTTTTAATTCTGGCATCGTATCGGACTAAGTGTAAGGTTGCTAGTCGCTGCTGTGTCTAGGCCCAGCCTAAGAGATGAGGGTGAGGAGCCCAGATGTCCAGAAGGATCTCACAGTAAATCCACTGCTCCTTCACATCCAAGCTGAGGGGGTCAGGGGTGCTGATTAAGATGCCTCCTGGTGGCTTCTCTTTAGAGGTTTCACTACAAGGAGACCTCAAGGCGGACCCAGAACTTGCTGGAGAGATAATATTTTCTCTGTGGTCAGGGACGACTCAGAATCGTTTTGGAAGAGCTGGAAAATGTTTCAGAGGAGAGGGACGTCTGGCTGGACCGGGTTGCCTCTGAAGAGCAGAGGGAAATGGATGGATGGAAAGAGGGATGGTTGGAGAGATGGATATTTGCACATAATCTGCTGTTTCAGGATGCATCTTAGCTTGCCCTGCACAGAAAGGTGACCCAAATATGATGGCCGAGCAGCAGAATTATTCTTCGTCATGGTAAGAAATAATTGTGCTTAGTTTGAAAAGACCCTGAAGATGCAAATCCATGACCTTTCTGTAAACCAGCATTCATAATCTCTTTGATATTTTGCGTTTAAAGTTGTAATAAATCATTGCTTGATTATATTTCTGTATTTTTGAACGTGAAGCTCTTTGTCTCCGTAATGTTTGCCTGATCTTCACCTCTCAGTAGGATGTGTACCCTCTCCAGCCTCTAATGGCAGATTGAATAGAAAACGATGAATTATTAATGAACTTTTGTTGCTTTCAAACAGAGTTTACAACTATCTGCTCCCATCATTAGACCAAATGTTGTTCCCCTGTAATTGCTGCTCGCGTTGCCTCATTAGGGATCCTCCAAACTTGTCAGCACACATGTGTGAATAGCCGCGGCGGCTTTATTTAGCTGGGTGGATGTTTTAATGTGCGTTCAGTTGCAGGAGTGTGTTTGTGCGGCTGCCAGGCGCCCCAGGCTGACCCTGCGCAGATTAACTCCAGGAAACAGCCCTCAGAGCTCCTCCTTATTATCACTGCTGCTCTCCCTATCTCAGCTCTGATTTAATAATGATCGTGCTGCAGAAAAACAAAGTTAGTTTCCTGCACCACAGCTCATAACCATTAACACTGAGCTTCAGACAGATGGACAGACGCTCCTATCGAAGCCCTTCTTCAGTTTGACTTTGAATTCCTCTACATGAGACGATTAGGAACACTTGGAGAGGAATCAGTCAGCTTCCTCCAGGGCTGAGCCATACAGATTAAAATAAATCATATCTCCATATATATGAGCTGCATGGTAATATGCCATCTATATTCAGCAGCCATTTGAACACCTCTCTGGTCCAAGGTTGGACCTTCTTCACCTTCAGAGCCCCTTAATTCAACAAGGAGCTGAAACATCCCTTAGAGATGTTGGTCCATATCTCCATGACATATTCTCTTGGATTGAGATCTGGTGCCTGTAGAAGCCACTGGAATACAGTGAGCTCATTTGGAGGTGTTTCCACTACCTGGTGTCTGCTCGACTTCACCTGATTGTCTTGGTTTTCCACTAAAGATCACACCTGGTACCTGGCTGGCAGCTGAGGTGAGGTGTATAAACTGTATATAAAACTGAAAGCCCCCCCATTGTTGGCTCAGTGATGCTGTATGTCTTCCCAAACTCTTCTCTGCTCTGCACATTGTTTGCTTTTGTAACCCTCTTTGGACCAGAATGACTCTCCTGTGACAAAAGCCACAGAAGGGCCAGCATCTCTACCCATTTGTTTCCTCCTGTTTTTGTGAAGGTGTCACTTTAATTTTTCACAGCCAGTCTATAGGGGTCCTGCTCACCTTAAAGAGGGACCGATACAGTCCATACTGTAATGGAAAACAGACTGGGTAGTATCCAAACCATGAAGAGGCGAGCCGAGCAGATATCTCAAATGGAAAAGCACCAAATGTCATGTTGAAGAAACCAGCGTGAGATAATCTGAGCTCTGAGACATGGAGCTGCTGAAGTCTCCATCAGAAGATGGTCCACTGTGGTCATGAAGGGATGGACATGGTCAGCAACAATCCTCAGGTAGGCTGTGGGGTCTAAACCATGCTCAGGTGGGACTAAGGGGCCCAGAGTGTGCCAAGAAAACACACCATCACACCACCAGCAGCAGCCTGAACAGCTGATCCAAGGCAGGATGAATCCATGCTTTATGATGTTCACACCAAACTCTGAGCCTACATCTGAACGTGGAGCAGAAATCCAGACTCTTCAGACCAGGAAACACTTTCTTCACCTTGTGATCAGTTTTGGTGATGGTTTATTTAGCAGTAGCCTCAGTTTCTTGAGTTTTAAACGTCTCTTTTGTCAGAGATAAATGTGTGCGGTGTACAGCTGGTGGTCACAGATCACAGCAGCATTGTGGCTGCTGTCATCCTGTTTTCTGGCTCTGTATCTGCATTTAAACTCTGCTCACTGACTGCATGAATGAACTGCTTCCTCTGTTCTCATGTTTGCTCATTAGCTGCTGTGGTCCCTGCTGAATGAGAGTGTGACAGCTGTGGTGTGAATTCAGTGTTACCTGGACTATAACACACAGCGCGTACTCAAACACAGCTGCTGGTGTGCCTGTTAGAAATGAGTAAACACAGGGGACGGCAGCTCGCTGGAGCTGATTCTTCAGATTTTTTTAGTCAATAGACCACATAAAGGAGAGCAGAACATTAATGCGTGTATGTCCTGACATGTGTGCTGTATATTAGTGATTCTTACTGTGTGCTTCAGAGCTGAGCCGTTGTCCAAAAACGATTAAAAACACATCAGTGAGCAGCTCGCTCTAACAGCACACTGAGCAGCGTTCCTTCATTAACATGAACGCAGGCACCGCAGAGAGCTTTGAGTTAAAACCACTAAATCCTGCTCATGGAAACATGGAAAATATGCTCTCCAACAAAGATTCAAGGATTTGTGTCTCATTTTCATTTTAGCACCAAACTCACCTCCTCATTTACGTATTTAAAATATAAAGTAGTAACTAGGGGTGCAAGAGTTCTCTTTAAAAAATTGTAAAATATTGTAATAGGTTTAAAATTCTTTGTATGATGCCCATGATTTAGTGCAGGCATGTAACCTTCAGTGTTTCAATTGTTGCCCTTTTTTATCTGTATTTGCCTCTGTGCCTGTGAGTCTGTGTGCAGGGCTGAGGAAACTCCTGCCATGAGGAACAATGTGCTAAAGTTGGGTCAAGATGTCACCGTGCTACTCTGAGAGGAGAGGCTGCAGTATGCACCCACACTCCTATGAGGGACCCTCTCTTTAATTTGTGGAGGAAGTAAGCCTGAATTTCTGCAGCCTGTTTGTTCTGCGGATTTGCTCTGACAGCCCATATCCTCGACTAGCACAGCCTCAATTATCTTGAAAAATGAGATCATAAGATTATGGCAACAACACCAGATATCAGGTAGAGCAACATGTTCCTGACCTGCCTGAAGTTGATTTATTGTCTAAATCAACATTATTCCCACTCTTCCCGCTGTATTTTGAAACTCCAGAAAATCTCAGTGCTTGTTTTTTCAGTTTTTGGGTGATATTTTTGGCAGACATTGATGCTGACTGGAAATGACTCCTAAAAAAAACAGACCCGCCGTGTATTTCCACTTAGCCAGCGCAGAGCTGCTCTGCAGGCTGTAGAAACAACTGGTTGATGAGACTCTGAGATCTCCACAACAGACTCATAACAAACCAGCCTCTGCATCAGCAAAAAGTTCTTGCAGACTGTTAGAAACAAACTAACAACAACAGACATTTTTTAGGCCTACAAAATTAGCCTTTCCTCTTCAGTAACTTTTGCTGTTCCTGTAAAATTTGGCTAAAATGCCTCAGAATTGACTTGAATTAAAAAAAAATACTTCAATGGCCAAAGTTATGATAACTAATCATAACTGAAAACTGACCAGTAAAACACAGCACATACAAACCTGTGGACCAAGTCTACTTAAACATATGAGCTTACTTATGTATATGTATATGCTTAAATATGAACGTTTCTTAAATTCTTCTTGTGTGATGTGTGATCCCTGATAAACAGAATGCCAACAACTTATATTTTTAAATGCCACATAAATGTAGGCTCCAGTCAGATCTGTATGATAGGCTTTAGTTGCTTGACATCATGTGTTTTCACTTTATGAAAGTTCTAAGTTCTCACTGCAGAAGCCCATTTTGGTAACCTGGATCTCCCTCATTCAATGTCTGAAATCAGGCAGGTCCATCTCGCCAAGCTCCAATCTATGACAACTGTGAGCGGCCCAAAGTGGTACGGTCCAATCAGAGACCTTTATAGCAGGAAGAGGCGGAGCTAGGAGTAAGACAACTGCAGGAAGTCAATCAATCAATCAATCAATCAATCAATCAATCAATCAATCAATCTTTATTTGTATAGCCCCAATTCATAACAAGTGTTATCTCAAGACACTTTACAATAGAGCACAAAGCTGAAGTGACTGCTTGTCCAGAGATTAGCATTGACGCTAACAGCTTCAGTAGCAGTTTTATCAGATCTGGACCACATTTCTTTAGTTAATGAAAAACAAACACTGACAGCATCTCTCCATAGAAAAGATATTTTTGCTCCACTTCCAACAAGTTTTGTTGAGAGTATGTTCTTTGGAGCAAGTTGTGTTTTGTGTGTATCTTACACCATGGCACTAATACCTGCCTACTACATCATCTGATGGGCCTGTAATGACTGTGGTTGATAGATTAATCATCCCATCACCTGCTGGATACGCTTTTGAAAGGTCTGCCCATTCGCAACCCTGACGTGGGCCGGCTCAGTGCTGCTTTTATCTCTGGTTTATTGTTTTTATTGACTAATTAATTAATCCATTCATTAATTTATTTAGTATGAGTTTCCTGTCTCTCTTCTCTTTCTTAGATTGTAGAGGGAAGAGAGAGTTGGGAATGACATGAAGGAAAGGAGCATCAGGTTCGATTTAAAGCCGCCTCCTGGGAGATTTTTATCCTCTTTCTGTCCATGGCGCACAGCCCCACCGTGAGGCCATTGCCTCCTCGTTTAATGCTTTTTCAGGATACGTTTTAAAGAATCCACTGTGATTATTGCTGGATGAAAATGCAGATTTATTGGGTGAGTGTGCAAATTTATTCTCTGGCTTTGGCCCCGCATGCTCAGTCAGCCAGTCAGTGCAGAAACTTGGCTCCATCCTCAGATCCATCCCCAGCCTCCAACCCGCCTGCAGGAAAACAGTGTGACCTTTTAACATGTGACAGACAGTCAAAGGCAGTGTGATAGCAGGTGTCTCTGGATGAGGATGAAACAATAAAAACCTCCGGGCCCGGTGACAGCCTCACTGAACATTAGCATTTTGGAGATAATGATACAGAAATAATTAGAGGCCGTTTAGTGACTATTACAGCGAGCAGAAATCTGCTCCCTTAAACCTTCACTCTGCAGCCACAGCAAAATAAAACCTCTGAATCCTCGATATGATCCAGGAGGCCCCAGGCAACGACCAATACCAGGCCCCGCCTATCAATCAGTAGATATCTATAGCACTGTGATTTGATATGAAGACTCCCTCAGGTGCATCAGAAGCATTTAAAGAAGAGAAAAATGTTTATTATTATTACAATTATCTTTATTATTACATGGTTTTACACAGCAAAATCTGAATAGACAAATTAACACAATCAGAATAAAGATCAACACTTCTTAAGTGCCAAAATGGGTTCACACAACAAAGTGTCACTTCCACTGTTTTTGGAGAGTTGGTGCTTTAACTCTAATCCAGTGTAACTGATGACTCTTTTAGGAGTTAAAATTAAAAACTCTCCAACACTCAACAGTGTTACTTTTGATGAACACTTAGAGTTAGCAAATGCACTTTCTGTGTAAAATTACCTGAAATATAGATACAGTGTTTGTTTAGAGCAAATGTATTAAATAATCTGCAGTGGATCTGTGACATTGGGTTGTGGTATTTGTTGGTACTTGTCCATGATGGGGGACAGGTGGGATAATTGACTCTATGAGTGTTACTTACAGATTCAGAGTAAATAGTGTCAAAGATCTTACAGCACCACCTTTGGATATGATTTACTGAAACATAATTTGTACACTCATTTTTGACACCAGCTCTTTTTCAGCTGGGGGTATAATTTGAGGATTTGACTCCATCCAGTGTAGAATTAACTCTGTCCATGTTTGAAGTTAACATGCAAGAATGATAATGAATCCTGAGCTAATCTTTTAAGATGGAGTAGTTAGAGAAGCATAAGAGCGACTCGTGCTGCTGTTAGCTGCAGTAATCCACGTCATTACTCATCAGTAATATGCTTGCCTCTTCTTCTAATCTGGTCACATTTTTTGACCAGTTGGTTGATTTAAACAGCGTGCAGTTTTCCCAGGCAAACTATGTAATTAATTGTATTTGATTCTCATCTACAATGACTATCTCCCGACCTGAGGTTCTGGCTGGCTGTTCACAGTAAGACGGCGGTGATCCCTGCTGGTTTAATGTGGTGAAGATGTTTCCATGCAAATGTAAATAATCTTCCAAACATTCTTCCTCCAAAATGAATCTCCTCACCGCTCCACACTGACCGACTCTCAAACGATGAATAGTTAATAAACTCAATGAATAAATGAATAAATTCTTCTCAAAGAGTCATCTTCTGACTGGCTGCTGGAGGTTCAGAGGAGATGGGGCTGCTGGGTAATGACAGACAGGTTGATAGCTGATTGGTTTTTATACTCCGCACACTGAGATTATCACAGGAGCTAAAAATAGAAATATTAAATATACGGTACTCATTTATTCAAGAAAGCAGCAGAAGCAACAGGGAAGATGATCAGTTGAACAAAAATCCAATCAAGACAAACATTACTGGTTTGTTCAGGCCTGTAATAATCAGTGAAATATATTTTACTTAAAATAAAATCAAATACAAACCAAAGCAAGTTCTGCTAAGCTATGGAATAATTCACAGCTTTCCACCCTGAAGGAAGTGAGATGGCTGTGCGCTGCTTCTATTTTTAGAGGACAGAGGGGATGAAAAAGTTCAGGTAAGATCCCAGACAGACAAAAGCACAGGAATAGCAAAGACAGGTGGAGCAGGAGAGGGACTGACCTATTCATCATCTGGTTCAGAGTGGACACAGTCGCATCAGCCCTCCTTGTTTAATATCTTCCTTTTTTTATTTGATGCTGGAAAAATCCTCCTACTAATGTCTTCAGTCATGTGACCAGAGAGGGCTGGAAGGCAAAACGAGTGTCAGCTAGCCCTGACCCCTGTGTGGGGCTGCAGTAAAGGCTTTTTTAACCTTTAATCTGATGTTTTCATCACCTGGAAACTGCAGGAAAGTAAGAACTATAAGAGTCGACAAGAGATGCAACAATTCTTAATAAAATATTGGGGTGTTTGGTGTGATGTCCACTGCTCTGAGAGGATAGGCAGCAATATGCACCCACACTCATTCTTCTTAGGTGTGAGTCAGAGTGAAGACAGTTCAGAGTTTACCAGACCTGAAAATCAATGATGGTGCACAAACATTCATCAGATCCTAAAGAGGGAACATAGCTCCAAGCACATCAGCACTGTACATTTAAGTAGGTCAATATGTCATACCTTTTCACTGTGGCCTCTGATAAAGAACTGTGGTGACTTCACAACACTCATAACATACTGTCTTCTGCAGCAGGGAAAATCCTCCTCATCTGCTCCACTCAGCCATAAAAAGCAAACCCAGAGCTGCCTAAAAGTCCAGTTGGCTAAAAATTGCAATTTATTTTGAGCTGAAGTCTTCAAAATAACCCTTGGAGACAAACTTAGTGGGCCATAGTGAGCCTTAATGAGCGAACTTCAACAGTTAAATTAAAATGTGTTGAATGACAGCTCATGATGTGTTCAAAAACTTGAATATGCACAGCTGTTTGGAGGTCACATTTGCAGATTTATTTATTTTTTTATATCAATTAGCGTAAACAGATGTTGGCTATGGGGTATGAATGTTCATCCATACAGCTCACCTGGGTAAAGTCATGATATTTCAGGGTGTTTTTTAGCCAGTGTGACTCTGATTATTCTCTGACTCTAGATAATTTGTGTCACCCTGACATTTTATTACAGTCTAAATTGAGGATCTGGCTGATAAAGGTCTACAGTTACTGATTCTGTTATGATCGGGGCACAGAATGAGGAGGACACAAGTGCACCTCACCAAACCAGATTCAAAAAGGCAAAAAGGTTTACTGGAAAACCAACGGTACGCGGGAGGTCAGTCAGCGAGGCAACAGTGTCCAGAAAAATGATAATCAGGATCAAAAAGGGCAAGCAGGAGTTGGTACGCAAAGATAGCAAACAGATCTGGGCAGACAAGTCCAGAAATGTGAGGCAATAATCAGGGTCAGAAAAACAGGCAAGAACATCCCGGCTAGACAAGCCCATAAATGCTGGAACAAAGACGGTGAGTATGACAATCTGGCAATGAGACAATGAAAGACATGAGGATAAATACATCACAAGGTAATGATTGTGATTTCCAAATAAAACAGGAGACACAAGACAAAACATGAAATGAGGAAACATAAAAGGGAACCTATCTAAAAGGTGCGGGGTCATGACAGATTCATGATGTTTTCCAGGCTCTGCAGTGACTGCAGACCAACAACGTCCAGATGGTTCTCCTGTTCATCCACCTAGTGTGGAGTCAGGATGAAAACATGCTCTGTTTTGATTTCTACATGATTAACTCATCTTTGACAAACCCTAGTGAACTCCTGTATCATGTGATAAAACTGGATCATGACTATATGTATCAAATGATCATTTTGAGCTTATAGGCTTTTTAAAAAGAGAGTTGAAGCTGACTTTGACTCAGGAAACTCTGCAGACTTTCTGGACTTGAATTTTCAGATTCAAGAGTTCTGTTTCAAGCTGTTTCTTTTTCTTGGCTCATTTTTTTATGTCAGTTTCAGCCCAAAATTGCTGAAATCATTTACAAATCACATCACTGCAGAAAACACAGCTTGACATGCAAGGATCTGTTCATCCTTTCAACATAAAACACCCTTTATATTCTGTTATTTAAAGAAGAGCAATTATTATTTCATTACAGCTTGTACCAAATGATCTCTGGTTTGGCGGCTGTGGACCTCTGAACTACAGGAGCTTCAATTTTTGGCACCTTCTAAATGGTTCATTTTTTTTAGGACTAGAGGATGTAATAATATAAGGCTCCATCAAACCAGCAATCATCCACACTCTAACCCAGCTTCTTACTGACTGAACTACTGCTGTCCTCGAAATCATACAAGTACAAATATAAATGAGAAAATGGTACCAAAGCTTTTGAGCATTCTCCCTTTAAGATCAGAACCACACCAAAGCTTAGAGAGGTGCACATTAATTCTAAATCCATAATAATAAAGTTCTGCTGACGGCGTGAAACTGTGTGTTAAACATATGCAGCCTCTGTCGCTGTAGCTGTTTGAGCAGCGCTGAGAGCTTTAAGAGCTGAGATAATGACTCCTTTTATTTGCTCCTGAGGGACACGTTAGCCACTTAAGGCCAAAGCAGGTTGGCAGGTTGACCCTCCAGGGCCACCGTAAGAGCACATCCTGCATGAGAATGAAGTCACATGAAAAATTCAGAGCGTAAGAAGGACCACAGCTGAGTGATGAGGTGTGATGAGTCCTGATGATGGGTAAAAGCATGCTTGCACTCTCAATTATTTACATATTCATAATCATGCTGTACATGATGATAGCTTTATTTCCCTGATCTATGACCGAGTGCTCTGACCTGACGGTCTCTTACTGCAGGTAAACCCAAAGCCACTTTGTCCCTGCGAGGGAAGCTCACTCAGAGTTTATGACAGCAGCTCAAGCACCATGACCGGCTAGTCATTACCACAGCTTCCTGCTTCAGTCCCTCCTGATGGATGTTTGGTTTGTCTTCTGGTCTGTGGTTAGTTTGATCAGTTCATTAATAAGTCTAAACAGATGTGAGGCAGATTTCTCCGTCCCACACCCAAAATCTGAGCAGAGCGTTCTGTCATCTTTGTCCAGTCAAAGATCCTAAACATGCAGATTAGACTGAGAAATAAGAGAGTGTTTTTAAGTAATAAGACTCATGTAGAAGCTTCTAATCCAACATTTTGAAAGACAAGCAGGTGATAATCAAACTGCGATCGGCCTCACACAGTCTCAATGAACAGTCTGTTAATAATACCCTCATTAAAGTTCAGTTTTGTTCAGACACCCTGGATTCTTTATGAGACTAAACATTATTGTCACATTTTCTTTTATTATTCTTAAAGCAGATTTTAAGAGGATTTCACACAGATAATCCTCCTCAGAGAACACTTCCCTCCCTTCATTTTAAGTTTCACTCCCCTCACAGAGTTATGGATCTTTTTTTTAAAACACCTTCTGTCCTCCATCACATTAACAGTTCACATCTCTCAGTAAAGAGTCTTCTCTGCAGCAGGAACGATAAATGTGATGTCCACCGGGTGCAGCGTGTTTCCATCCTGATAACGCTCCCTCACACTGAAAATATCTTCTCTCTGGTTATTCCCACACATCATTACTGCCTCGTCTTCACTCACCGTATCTGGATTTTGTTTTAGCGTGCACAGTGGAAGTCTCCTCGGATTGTAGGAGACTTACTTTCTGCAGAATGTTACTGCTTTTACTCCCGGCTGAGCGGTAAAGAAGATTTCTAAAATACATCCTAAGCCTCCAAAGTGTCTCTAAAAACTGACTCTTCCTCCCAGACGAAGCACAGGCTGAAATCATAAATGGGTTTTGGTGCATGTGGTTCACTTTTCTTTTAGTGAAAAATAAGAAAGTAGAGTTGTTCCTGACCTTCAGGACCACTGTTTGTTAGAGCTTCTTTGTTCCACCACGCAGCTCGGTGCAGATGGTGCAGAGCGGCCGGGTTAAAGAGAAACTGGGTCTGTGCTGATGCACGAGGATGGCCTGGAGCTGTTATCACACTGAGGGCTTAAAAAGAGGCTAAAACAAGGCATGGCGGGGCTGATAGGGGGGATGGGAGTTCAAAAGTAGAGTTTGGAAATTTAGACCTGCAACACATGACTTTTCTGCTGAAAAATCCAGCCGGGAGATTTTTATTTTAATGCATGGACCAACTAACAGGATCTGTGACAGGGGGACGTTTGACCTTAAGATGTTTCTGGTGTTTGTCTGTGTGAGGATTTTGTTGTGGGCTGAGCTTAGCTCGAGGCAAAACTATCCGTCAGACAGGTTTCTTGTGTGGTTTGAAGAAAATCTGAGGATAACACTGGTCTCCACTGTGAGGTCACTGACACCAAAAGGGTAGAGGGATGGATAATGGATGGATGAAGGCCAACATAGGTGCCTGGATCTTGGTAAAAACAGGCGAGAGTTCTTTTCTTTGATTTTACAGCATGTAAGACAATCCAGCAGTCCATGAGCTTTTGACTTGAAAACATGGCTGAAATAAAAATTGGAATACTCCACAGCATATCCATCACACTGCATAAATACAACCGAAATAGCTACTGTTTCATGTGACTGTTGAGGGCTTACCTCTGTTTGAGAGATATTCTCCATTTTCCCACTTTAATGTTGATCAGTAGACATCAGGAAGATACAAGATACGAGATACAAGAACTTTGTCATAGTGCAACAAATGACATTAAATTGTGGCTCCAACACAAAACAAAAACAAAAGTATGAAGTCACTGATGATGTGTATTCTTGGAGGTCGATATGGTTTTCCTAGGTAGCAGCATCTCTGAACATCTGCCAGTCTGTGCATTCAAAACAGTCCCGTAGAGCTGCTGCAGCTTCATCTGTCCGCACTTTAACTGGTTTTACAGTTGGTTTGACCCTTTTTGTCAGCTGGATGTCGGTAGGCCAAGGTCTGACTTAGGGTCTGGACTGTCTCATCAATAAGCTGAGTCAGATCCCTTTTCCATCCCCATGAGCAGGGCTACATGAGCATTAAAGAAAAAATAACTTGGTCTATCCAACGGAGCTGGACCAAAAATGAGTTACAAATATGGCCTCTCCGAATTTTGACATGAATATAATTGAGATTGAAAAATGACCGTGCTGCACATGGTGTTCGACTAATTTGTCCAAAGGTGTGTCATGTGTGGCAAGCGTGTCAGAGTCTGTTGTCCTATTTTAGGGCCAAAGTAGCATACTGTACAATGTCAAAAACAGCAAATTACCTTCGAGTCTAAAAAATGTTTGTAGTGCAGATGTTGTAAAATGAATGAGTATTGTGTTCAAAAATATTGTGGTTTTTATATCAGTAAAAATTCACTTGGGCAACCGAGCTATTTCGCACTGTTAACAAATCCTTTAAAAACTTCCCGGATCCACTTTCAGACTCTGATCACCATCAGCATCAAAAGATAATCTGTTGTTTTTTGGGCTATGACCAACATTTTCTGAAAACTTCATCTAAATCCTTTGAGAACATTTTGAGTTATTAGCTGTTAACATGTTGACAAATCCAAGAATTCATTGTTTCCCCCCAGATTCAGATCACCACCAAAATCCTTTTGGCTCATTCTGACCAAACCTGAAAATTAAATTAAATTCCATTCATAACTTTTGCATTGTCCTGTTCACAAACAAACTGAAAACATAACCTTCTTGGAGGATATAATAATTATGATAATGATTACTTTGTTACCCAGCAGCCCCTCTTTCTACTCTGCCAACCCGTCTGAATAAAGCCATAAAACATAAAACATGAATCTTTAAACAAGAAGCTCTTAAATGTTAAATGACCCAGATCACCATCAGGACATCCCCATCAGTCTTCCTCTTTAGTTTACTCTGACACCTGGTGAAGGAGGAAGAATACAACATATTTCAGGGATTAAAGTGACAGAAGAAGGAGTCTGGATCAGCTCCAGAGGAGACAGACTGAGCCCTCTGTGAGCTCTCTGTGAGTGCTGCAGGGAAATCATGGGCACAATTAAAAACATAGTTCTACACTGAGATAGATTTCCTCCTGTCAGCACTCTAAACGTCTGCTTTAACACCTCATTTAGTCCGCTGTTCAACCCTGAAAGTCTTTTTCACTGCTGCTAATCAAGGAGGTGAGACCGACAGGAGCAGAGAGAAGCCTGATACAGAGCAAATCTTTGGGCTTAAAACAGCTTTAACTTGAAATTCTGTGAGAGTTAAAGACTGATCACGCCAGGGGAAGAGGAACTAAGATGTTTTCATGAAGGTCAGAGCAGCGACTGTCCGCTCTGACTCTCAGTGTTGATGCATGTTTTCAGCTTTCAGTCAAAGATTCAGACTCTTGTTTACCTGCAGCAGTCAGACTGTAATGAAGAATAAGAGGAGCATCAGGGAGCTTTTACATGCAGACGCTCAGTAATCAGATTACTCCCCGACCTCCTACATCACTCCGGGCCGACGCACGGACGTTTTAAGTTTATTACAGCAGTGAGTGATGTTTCGCCGCTAACACGGCTGCACTTTGTTTCACTTTATGGAGGATTTAAAAGTCCACATAAACACAGACAACAGAGAGTCTTACTGCCTCTTGCACAGGTGAAGCAAAGTAAACCTGGTAGTTTCTTCAGATCATTCAAAGTCTCAAAAAGTTTTAGGGTGCTTTCACACCTTTTTCATTTCAGTTGTGTGACAGCAGTGGTGTGTGCATGTTTTCATTCTGGTCATGTCATCACGCCAGAGCTTTCAGATTGCTAGTGTGAGCGCACTTTTCCCGCAACAACAGAGGCTTGCTTATTTTTTTCGGTGGGCCATGACAAAAAAAATGAAAATAGCTTATTTTACATTCCTTCTCATTTTATTTCTTTCTTTCCTAAATGCATATTTTTCTTGTCATGATGATATGGGTCCTAGTCTGTATCATGTAATTGCTTTTCACATACGTCTCTGACTGTCTCCGGAGATATGCAGCACTTTGTAAATGTCTGTTTCAAAAGGTGCTACATAAATACAGCTTCTATTAGTATAATTATCATAATCAAGCAGCTTTTGATGTCCTCAGTGATAAAATGTCACAGAAAGGAGAGAAAATATATATTAGCTCGTCTTGAAAGCTCAGTTTGTCTCCTCTGTGGGTAAACTCTCCTTGCTTGTTGGAATAATTTCATCCTGCAGGTTTCAGGTCAGGTTTTCAGTAAATCAGGTCATTTTGAGGAAGATTTATTGTAGTTCTTCCTAATTGTCCAAAAGTTATAATTCGGGCTAAAATTTGTGAGGAAATAGAGCTGTGACAGCAGGGGCAGCAGAGAACCTCACTTGAACTCTGGTCCACCTGAAAACAGAGGGTCTCGGGTCTCAGTGGGCTGAAAGAAATCGACACCAAAGCAGGAAGTTGAACTATAACAGCAGGGCGTTGTGGCTTTAATTTGACTGAATACAACAACAGAGAGCGAGCTAACACAGGGTCTATTAATAATATCCAGCAAAGAGGCTAACCGTAGCATTGCTAGCAATGTCAGCTTCCATTTCTCTTAACAGGTTAAAGTCTAAAAGTCTCTACAGAATATAGCAACACATCCGAGCAGCCTGAATACAACTTTACCTTTATTTTATCACTGCATATTCTTTCGAGCTGCTTCAGGCTACTGAACATTATTACTCTGAGCCTGGTGTGTATTTCCGGGTCATAGGGCTGGATGGTGGGAGCAAAGGTCACAGCTCAACTGCTGTAGGGTGGCTACATAACACATCATTTGACAGGCTTTGGTCTGCATGGCTAAGTGCAGTGAGACAGAAAATCAAACCAGATTTAAAGAGCAACAAAGCTGCAACTTCACCCCAAGCAGAACAGGGTCTGCTGAGCTTTGAATGAGAAAGTGACCTAGAAAAATATTTGTAAGATTAATGATAATACAAGTCTTAAATGATCTAATTTTTACTTCTGAGGGGTCTTGAATTTTGGATGGAACTTTAATTGAGAGTCAGATGACTTAGTATAGTATAAACTCGAAAGGCTTTGACTGGAAGGGGAAATTTGGAGAGTATTCATTCAGACTGTTAAACTTATAAGGGAAATGGGTTGTATTCTAAAGGCAGAGCTGAACTCTGCAGCAATACAAAGTAGAAAATATAAAAGAAATATTCTGTTCAGTATGTGTAAAATTGAACATAAATCACAAAAATGCAAAGGAGAAGAGAGGCTGCTGTTGTCAGAGTCTTGAATACAGTGTAAAGAAGTAATTCTCAAAGCTTTCTGTCTCATAAACAATGTCAAAGGTTCTTTTTTATGAGTTTAAACTCAGTTCCCTTTCTTACAGCACCATGCTATCTGCTGCCAAAACAGTGCTTGTGTTTCATTTTAAATCTCTTCCCTTAAACTCTTTCCCTTTGTTTTAGTGATACACAATCATTTACATTCTTGGTGTGGATAATAACAACCAGGCAATGTTCTTATTCCTGTTGTTTGTCATCCTGTATTTGCAGAGGCTGTAAATGTCCCCCGTCTGGCTTGTTCCACCATGTTAATGACAGTGTTGATCATTGGTGGCATCCCTTGAAAGCAGCCATGCAGATGAGGTGCCACAGATCCCTGAGAGGACACATTAAAGATAGTTTTAATATAACACACACAGATGACATATTTGCAGAATAATAAGCTGCCACAGTCACCGCTCTCTTCTCTCCAGCCATAAAGCCTCCCTCTGCTGCATCATTTACTCTCTCATAGAACTTTAGCAGGTGCATTTTGTTACACAAAGACATTTTAATCTCTTTTGTAACTGTGTTCAAAGTCTAAGTATAAGAGATTTATATCATAATTCTCTTTAATCTTCCTGTTGGTCATGCTGAACTGGGTCTATGCCCATCTGGACAGGCCGGACGGCACTGACACCATCAGGCCGCCCTTACTGAGGGGAGGCTGACAGCGATGAGGATGGAGGCTCCTCTGGTGTCCTGGACTGTTGACTACCTGACTGGCAGACCACAGTATGTTCGTCTGCAGCACTCTGTGTCTGACAGGGTGGTCAGCAAAACCAGGGCCCCCCAGGGGGACAGTCCTGTCTTCCTTCCTCTTCACCCTGTACACCACGGATTTCAGCCACAACAATGAGTCCTCAACCTTGCAGAGCAGATGGACCTGCCTGATTCATTGGGCTCTAATTTCCTGGCGCAACTCAGGGTGGCGCAGCCTGGCGCACCCCGCGCAGTGGTAATTTTGTCCGGCGCACCACTGTGTGCAGCCAATTTGGCAATTCGGTAGACCGGCTGCGCCGAGATGGGTGTGACGGCGCACCAGGGGGAGGTGCCGAAATATTCAGCTTGGCGCAGTGACAATTTTGTGCCAAAAAACTGCGCGGAAGGTGCGCTGAAAGCTCGCCAGCTCCAACCTGGTCTATTCTCAGCGCAGGCGGGGCGCACCCGGGGCTGTGGTAATTTGGCTGACAGGCGCACAGTGTGCACACGTCACCAAAACCTCACAGGCAGGTGTCCAGAGTGTCAGGCACATTTCAATGTAATAAACAATCACAGCAACCACTATTTAATGTAACCGTCTGAACCAGCACATACATTTGTATCTATATTAATTGTCCCGTCACATCTGATGTCAGATCAGAGACGTTTGTCATAATGGAAACTCAACCTGACGGCAGCTGGAAGAGTGACGCAAACTAACGAGTTCACATCTCTCAGCCAACCACAAACAGCCACATCATCCGATACGGAGTATCTGGCTTCTCTCATCTCATGAAATTCAAAAGAAAAGAAAAAAGAGAGAGACGCTCGCTGAATAAATATAAGTCACTCGGCGTCTTAAGGATTTACCTGTGATTGCCCATATTTCTCTGTTTTCATCTTTATTCGTAACGTGATCTTAAAAGATCGAGTACATTACTGCAAAGAGGATGAGGAGGAAATATCGGGGGGGAATATTTCACCAAAGGTTCTGCTATTTGGCGATTACAGACCAGGAATGCAGGTGGGTCACAAGCATGATGAATGGATTAGCCTGCTGCTGTGTATTCGTGGTCTCCAATGCACGGACCGGTGGCCCCTGCACTCTCCCAGTTGCTGTAAAAGTGACAGCGGCTCTGACCTTCTTCGCCACTGAGGTGAAATTGTCACTGCGCCTCGCCCGTGGCGCATTTAAAGGTGAGGAGAGCCGTTCATTTAATTGGTGAAGATTACACTGTGTTAAACCCACTCACGCCTTATCTACTCCCTCACTGCTACTTGCGCCAGTGGGAAGGACAGAGGCGTGGGTGTGCCTGCCTGCGCCGTGCACGAAACTTGCAAAATGCCCTGGACATACCCCGTTGGCGCGGCGCAGGGCAGGTGTGCCGCACCTGCGCCTGGTCTATGAAATTAGAGCCCATAGTCTGAAATCCTGCAGGACCATCTTGCTGACTTCCATTGTCCAATGACTTCACCGGCTAAATGTCTAACGGCCCAATCAGGGAAGAGAGGTGGGAGCTGTGGATGTGATGTCAGTGGGAAGTGACTGCATGTTTGAAACCAGTGGCGGCTTCTGAAGTGGTCTCCGTGGATGTGGCGATATCTGCAGTTTTATCAGAAATGGACTCAATTTCTTCTTTAAAAGAGGACCAAGGAACGTCACTTAAAGCTTTTCTTACAGGAAATCATGTTTTTGCTCTTCTCCTGACCGGGGATCACAGCTGGGAAACTTGGAGAGAATGTGAAAATCCTCCGCGGATGATGCCGGTTAGTCAAGGTAGTCATGGTTACTCAGCGATACCTGGTGAAATCTGCTCTCCTCAGATGTTTACCGGGAGAAATTGGTGGGGATTGTCATTGATGAGGTTCATGTCACATATAAGTGGTAAATGATACATCTGTGTGGTATAATTTAATGTTGGACGATAGTCAAAGGACTGAAATGTATTTTAAGCTAACAGCTAACAACAGGGTCGAGCTGCTACGTCATACTGTGGCTTGATATGGTTGGTCTGTGATGAGAGTGACGATCGTCCTATCACCAGCTGCAGTTATTTTTGAAGGTTCTGCCCCTGAAAACATTTTCAAAGGGCTCTTTCTCAGATGGACTTGTGAAATATTTCCGTGGCAGATATATGGAACTGTCCGTCTGGCGTGTCAGGTTACTGAGTCCTGCCATCTTCAGAGGTTTTCTGATGACTCGGCTGTTGTGAGGTGTATCAGACAGGGTGATGAGGGAGTACAGGGCTGTGACTTTGTCACATGGTGTGAGCAGAACCACCTACAGCTCAGTGTGACAAAGACCTAGAAGCTGGTAGTGGATCTGAGGAGGGCAAAGGCTCCAGTGGCCCCCATTTCCATCCAGGGGGTCCAGGTGGACATCGTGGAGGAGTCCAAATACTTGGGAGTATTTTTGGATTACAAACTGGACTGGACCAGGAACACCGAGGCTGTCTACAAGAAGGGCCTGAGCCGCCTCTACTTCCTGAGGAGGCTGAGGTCCTTGAACATCTGCAGGACGATGCTGAGGATGTTCTCTGAGTCTGTGGTGGCCAGCTCTGTCCTGTACGCTGTTGTGTGCTGAGGCAGCAGGATCAGGGTAGCGGACACTGACAGACTCAATAAACTGATCCGTAAGGCCAGTGATGTTGTTGGGGTGTAGCTGGACTCTCTGACAGAGGAGGATGCTGTCCAGGCTGCAGGACATCATGGACAACACCTCCCACCCCCTCCACAGTGTGCTGGACAAACACAGGAGCACAGTCAGTGCGAGACTCATCCCCCCACGATGCACCACAGAGCGCCACAGGAAGTCCTTCCTGCCTGTGGCCATTATAACTCCTCCCTCTAATATCACTGCTCCATCAGCTCCTGGAGACTAAACACTTTTCACTGTGGCCAACTCTGATATTTGTTAATATGTGTAAATAAGCAAACATAATATACAGTGCAATACACAGACAACTATGGTCTAGTGTCACACAGTTCTGTCATGTTTATATTCATATTGTAAATACTGTTAATGTTAATAGTGTAAATTCCTTGGCTTGTTCATAGTCTCACTTTACTTTTGACTTTCTAATTTATTTCCTTCATAAGGAAGCTGAAGTATAGCTTAAAGATTCTGGATGTTGCAACCTGCTTTCTTATTTTACTTATTTTTTTTTATATTTTTATGCTCTTATCTATTTTAATATCTCTTATCTATTTTATATATTTTATTGCCTTTGATATTCCTTGCTTTACTGTCTATAAGAGCAACTGAAACAACAGAATTTCCCCGTGGGGATTAATAAAATATTTCTGATTCTGATTCTGTCAGTCCGTTGGTTGGTCTTAAAATTAGTCAGCAGGTTTTGGTGGGTTGGTCTGTCACTTGAAGTGGGTCTGGATGTCAGTCTGGAGGTCTGTCTGTGGTTTGTTGGGTCTGTTGATCAGTTTTTAGCTGTCCTATGGTCTGTTGGTTGGTCATCTTTAATCAGATAGTTGGTCTTTGGGTTGGTCTTGTATGGAGCTCTGTTGTGTGGTTGGTCAGTCTTCTGTCAGTTGGCTCACTAATCTGTCCTGCGGTCAGCTGATTAGTCGGCCAGTCTGTGTGTTGATCCATTTGTTGTTCTGTTTGTCAGTCAGGTGGTGTGTTGGTCCATGAGTTAGTCTATTGCAGGGGTGCCCAACAAGGTGCCCGCGAGCACCTGGCAGCCTGTAAATGAGGTGCTCTCAGGGACATTTAAAAATAACACAAGCTACCATCGCAGAACTTTGGATAAATAGACATTTCTTTAACTCTCAATTGTATGTTTTACTAATAAATCACACTTAATAAATACAAAAATATCTAATGTAACAGTTGCATTACACATTGAACCTGCCTAATTTTCCTGAACTTTGACCTGCATGGGGTCAAAGTTTAGATTGCTGCTGAAAGTAAATAACTGAAGATGCATGTAAGTACATTTTTCTCATATAATGGAAAAAAAATCTGTGGTAAAAATTGTTATGAATAATTTTAAGTAAAAAAGTAAACAGTGTCGTATGTTGTCTATCAAATGCATAGTATTTATTATTTTTCATTAAATTAGAACATTTTTATTACTTAAGAACATTAAATCAAGCTAGTAGTCCCCCATAATACTCCTCATCTTTCGGGTAGCTCTCAGGCTTAAAAAGGTTGGTGACCCCTGGTCTATAGACTGGTCGGTTGGTTAATCTGTTTGTTTGGCTGTTTGTCGGCTGGTTTGGTCCTCTGTCAGTCAGTCGGTCAGTCCATCTGTCTGTCTCTTGGTTTATCAGTTGGTTTATCACCCTGTCTGTCTGTCCATCTGTCTCCAGTGTCTCTATCATGACTCTCAGACCTCTCAGAGTCTCGTCCTGCCGATGACCTTTACACACATTTCCTGTCTGAACCTCCACGCTCATCCATAAGTAATGAGCTGGTTTGTTAGGAGGTTCCTGACACTCTGATGTTTCTAAAATGAAGTTCATTAAAGTTTCTCAGTGTGATGGTGCAGAGCGTCCTTCCTGATGATGACATTAATCTTTCGAGGAGATGCCGTCAGCTGTTTTAACCCATCATTTCCTGTTTGCAGCAGAGTGAGGGAGTTTGGAGATCAAACTTTACAGCTGTGATGTCACTCCATCTTTACACATCTGACAAAGAACTCTTTTAAACATGTCAATGTGTCTTAGCTTAGAGGCACAAACAGGTTTTTAACTTTCAACATGTTCCTGAAATGATAAACTCTTAGTTAATGATGGAGAGGCTCACCATGCACTGAGACTAAGGACCTTATTTTGAAGGTGTGAAGCGTTGCTCACAGTTATTTTAGGTGTTTTCTTCAAACTTTACACAAATGTTAACCATAGCACAGTGATAGAATACTTGGACTTTGACCTTTAAATCTAATTAACTAAAAACACTAAGTGTGTCCATCAGAAGTCCTCGTATCTGCATCTGCAAGCATTGATTTGTCTGAACTGTTTTTTCATTTATTGTTTCTTGTTCATTGTTGTTTTTTTCTATAATCAGTAAAACTCAGATATGGTGATGAACCTTGTCTTGAAGGACATGTTGGACTAACTGTTCCTCTGTGTCTCTGGTGTGTTTGTCTCCTGCAGGTATGCATCGTGCAGAAGCGGGACACGGAGAAGATGTACGCCATGAAGTACATGAACAAGCAGCAGTGCATAGAGCGAGATGAGGTCCGAAACGTCTTTAGAGAGCTTGAGATCCTTCAGGAAATTGAACATGTTTTTTTAGTAAATCTCTGGTGACTATCCTGTTTTTACACTTTACATGTGGTCTGCTCTGAGTGTTGTCCGCCTGCTCTTGTGCTGTTTGTGTCTTTGTGTTACTGCAGTGAGCATGCTAACCTCAGAGTCTGGTGAACCCCAAAGAGTGCTGCAGGGATGAGGGTGTCCTAAGTCAGCAAAGAACAGATCCACACTTAAAAATTCACAGTTTTTTAGGTTAATAGTGAAAATGAGATCTGAGGCAAACAAAACCTTATGACCTTGTCCAAACAAAGGGGCCTTTTCTTTTAACTCATTTTTTCCCCTCTATTCTACGAGGGCTGTTGCCCCTTAAGAACATGTTAATCTTAATCACTGCTGTTTTTTTGCAAGAATGTTTTTAGATTTCCATTTAAAAATGTGTGAAATCAATTTTCTGTGTTTTTAATGTTGTTGAAGGGGCTTGTGGAGCACAAGAACATGACACTTTTACTAAGCTCTCAGTTAACAGGGAAATGCCCTCTCCCTCTTTAAAGAAAATGTCCCTTTAAAATGCTCTGTTTTTACTTCCTAGGGTTTATGATGTCATAGCTATACAGCCTCCACCTACATATGTGTTTTCTGCTCATCACAGGCAGACACCATGACTGAAAGTCTGTGCTGCCCCATCTAACCTCTCCTCCCCTCCCATCAAGCATCATTTGGGCAGCCATTCAGCACACAGCTAAAAAACACAGCTCCTTAGTGCCAAGCATTTCCAAAGGGGAGAGAGAAAGAGCTGCTGCTGGTCCTCTACAGAGACTACATTTCTTATATTTGGATTCAACTTAAATCAAGTCCTTGCTTGATACAAGCATAAGACATGATGAAAACAATCAAACACATCAGATCACCTTTAAAACACCAGACCCTTAGATTATCAGTCAGACAAATCTGATGAGTTAGAGCTGAGACAACGATGAAAAACAAAAACAGGCAGTCATGAACACTCCTGCTTGGTCTCATCATCTTTTGATTACAGTAAGAGTTTAAGGTTTTACATTGTCAGGGGCATGGTTTACTAAAGTATGAGCCCGCGTAGCATTGCTATTTGTATGGCGACCTTTTGTTCTGTCTCAACTTGACCTCTCTGTCTGTTAGTAGGTTGATCTAAAGTTAGTTTAAGAAAGTGTTTTCAATAAGCAGCTGCAGACTGGATCCAAAAGTCCCATTTGGTACACAAATGGCAGGCAGTACAATCAGTAAAAACAACCAGTGAGAGTTAAAAGGCAATGTGAGGCTACAAGGCAGAAGTCTCAGACACTGTTGCAGCCCATAAATCATTCTGCACCAGGCAGGAAAAACAAAAATAACTCACTTCATTACCCTTTATTTAGATAACTAAGACTGAAGTAAGCAGCCTTTAGGAGGCAGCAATAAGGCAGCAACATAACGCAGCCCAGAGCAGCACCACTGCAACCAGAATGGTGTGTCAGCTGCATCAGTGCTGGAGTTTAGGCCAGTTTTTTTTTTTATTTTGGGGAGCCTGTTAGTCTTATTTATGCACCAGAAATCATGCACATGTGAATCTTTTTAACAGGAGGCCTACCTACTTTACAGAAACCCTAAAGTCTCTTTACTGAAATAGACATGTAAATAAAAAAATAGATCCATATTTTCCTTGTTTTACCAGTTACGTTTGTTTAGATTGGTGGAATATGTCAGAGACCAGATAAACACAGTACTATATAGTATATATCAAAATTTCTGTTATTCTTAAGTTGGTCTCAAGTGAGTTATACAGGGAATCAAGCCACTTGGAGCGAAGTTTATTGAAGATATTTTTAAAACAAGAGACAGCAGAGAGTCTCAGAGGGTGGAGGCAAACACACAGCTGGGATAGAAGCATTAGCTGAAACATTGCAGCTACATACATCCTGTCTGAAATGGAGATTAAGTCCCCAACAAACTCAGTCCTCCTGGTCAGACACCTGAGGGGCCTTTCCACTCTGTGGTACTATCTCAGCTTGACTGATTATTTAGGTTTTTGCATGAGGGATCATACCCCGCACAGCTTTTTGTATCACCTTTGTTAAAATTCCATGTAAGCCGAACTGAGACTGGCATGTGGCAGAGACTCTGCTGACCTCTGAGTGGTCAGATCTGCCACAATGAGATGGAGGTACATCCTGGGAAAACCACCTCCTGTTGTCTGCTCCATAATGCAGCATGACTTCCCAAACTCACCTCTGTTTTTAACAGAATGTTTTCTCTGGAACAAAACTCTCCTTACTGAGTCACATACTGAGAGCCAGCTGTGCTGTCACTTCTGTTGGTTGTTGTCGGGATGTCTTGGTAGTTTTGTGCAGCCATGTTTGATTAGATTAGATTAGATTAGATTAGATTAGATTAGATTAGATTGGATAGAACTTTACTGATCCCTTTGGAAAACTCCCTCAGGGAAATTAGGATTCCAGTAGCAGTTCAGTATGACAAAAATTATATATATATAAAAAAGATGGATATAAACCAAAATATAAATAAATGTAAATATATAAAATAAAAATATGGCTACAGGATGGCTACTGCTTCTCCCTGTCCTCTGTCTTCCTGTTACTCCTCCTCCCCCCTAGTGAGTAATAACAACCCTCCCGTGTTAAAGATTAAAACATGTACAGTAAAGGGGAAAGAAGCAGGCAGAACCTAAGGTGGAGCAGAAACTGTAAATGTAATAACACAACTGTTGGTGAATGATGTTTGTGAGATGTGAACAAGGACTAGCACAGAGCTTTAAAGACATCGGACTGGAAACTTGTTCATAAACTCCACAGACTTTGAGACGGGCGATCATTAAGTGAACAGAAAGTCCATGTTTTAGGCTAATATCTGCAGCACTCTGAAGGTGTTCTTGTTGTGACTGTTGTTTTGCATGCCCTGTGCTCTTTCTGCTTTTGGAACAGAAAAGTTTGATGAAACTTTGAAATCCTCCTCCAGGTTTAAACACAGGCTGTTATTTGTGGATCTGAATTTTGGCAGTGATTCTGCGAAGCACTCATTTGATAATTACTGTGGTTTAAATGACCTCACTCTCCCCTGAGCCTGATAAATGTGGGTGAACTGAGGCTGTGTTCATTATTCAACGCTCATCTCCGAGCGGGACGTGTTTCTAAATGTAATTGGGGCCCTGGCTCGGCGTCCTTGCCGTATTACACTCACCACTTTGCTGCTCTGCACGTGCCTAAGGACTCCTCTGTTTCTGGCTGATCTCATGTCGGATGGATGGCGTGCAGATTTGAAGTTGTGTCCTGGGCTCATCTCGTCACCATGTTGTGAATGATTTAAGCTGCAGATATTTTTGCCTGCAGGAGACGCGCTCCCTCCTTCAACAAGCTGAGGGCATTTTAATGAGCGTACAGTCGTCGCCTGTGTGCTTTTTTAGTTTTATTCCCTGCAGGAGTGTTCGGCTGCCAAAGCCTTCTGTGCTCTACTTTCCCATGTGCTGCTCTCTCTCTCGCTCTCTCTTTTTCTTCCAGACTTTGTATCCAATCATATGCCCATTATTGTAAAAAACAACTTTCATGTGGTCCATGTGAGAATGAGACGTTTCACACCTCCTCCCTCAGCTTTCATGTCGGTTTCACAGAAGCGATCAGAGACGGTCGGGCTGTCTCTTTGGAGGCTGATAGACATCAAATCAGCCGCCAGAGTTTAAACTTTCATGCACGCAGCAGTTTCTTCATAGATTCATTTTCATATCAGTTCAATTCTTCCACATTAGATGCTCCTACAGCCTAAAAAATCAAACAAAATGAGCAGGACTGGTCCAAAACGCAAACCTCTGTCAATGCATAAGTGAACTCAGGCAGGTCGTCATATTTTCATGGAAGTTTTGTTATAACTGAAATTTTTTCCTGTTTAGTGTGTAAATGATTTTATAACTGGATGCCCAGGGGCCACATTTAGTCCTCCTACTCCCTAATTGCAGCCACTGGTCAGTTTTAAATGTTTAAAAAAAGTTTGTTGATGCAGAAAACTAGATCAAATTTATCATGAGAGTAATAAAACTCAGTATCTCCAAAAACTGGTGTTAGCTGCACCACAGAGGGATAAGTATCCCACAGACGTGCACGATTCTGCTCTTGATATCCTGAAGTCTGACTCTAAGCCAGCTGCCTCTGACTAACCATGAGATTTTCTATCAAATGATGGAAAAGTGCCCCTCAGAAAGGTGTTGTCCTTGGAGGAACCCAGGACTGGAAGGTGTTTCTGAAGGGTTAATAATCAGTACGTCCTGTCATCCACATCACCTCTCAAAACAAGCTGCTGCACAATCCAGGTGATCTGCTCCTAAGAGCTTTCACCCCTTTCATGGGGCCTGATAACATGACCTGCTTAAAGCTGATGTTCGGCCCACGCTCACCTGCAAGCCCGTCAGCCGGTCTTCTTTCCCATTTAACGTTTGAGATGGGAGAAATGGGTTTTTGAGAAGAGCATGAGCTTCTACAAGGACATACAAGACAAGGCTGTCCCAGAAAAGGTGTTTTTCTGTTGTTTGGAAATGGAGCTCATGGAGTTTAGGTGTGTTTTCATGTCACCTGTGATGGAGTGTCTGAATGCAGCTGTTTATATTTGGTGCAGCACGTGCAGACCCCAAGCTGGGGCAGCCGGGTGGATGTTTCTAAAGTTAGCATCACCAGATTGGGTCCATAAAAACCCACAGAGACACAGAGAGAGAGAGAGAGAGAGAGAGAGGGAGGGAGGGGGTTCGATCCAGAAAACCAGATCTGGTGTCCTGTTGGTGCAGAAACTGACCAAAACCATCCTCCCTGATAAATATTCACTGAAGTTCACCATTTGTGGAAGGTCGCTGGCTCCTTCATGGAGCAGCAGAGAGGGAAAATAAATGAAATCAGTGCAGGGCCCGAGTCGATGTTGAATTGAGTTGTTTTTGTCCCAGTTTATCCTTTGAGTCTGCGACAGAGTTGCTGCTGCAGCTGTGTGGAGCTCAGGAAAGGTCTGCTTCATTTATCCACAGTGATGACTTCTCAGCTGAACACGTAATGAGGCAGGACTGGCCTCCTCTTCCTCGCTGTAAAACAAAAAAGATGGTGATGGTGGTGTTAGAGCCAGCAGGAGACTAAGCTGACAACAGTGGTCAGAGTCAAAAGGTGTTTTATTGAACTTTTTTTTTTGCAGGTCATGTCATGTTCTGTTCAACCATAAAAGAGAGCAAGGCTGGAAATAGCTCTTTACAACTAGATAGAGTCCAGACTTTATCTACATCATACAGCCAAGTTTATTACCCATTATCCTTCACTCTGCAACTTAATGATGGAATTACTGATAAACTTTAACAGCTCTTAAAATGCTCACAGTCTGATGATGATAGCGGCAAAGATGCAAAAAACTATGATTCACTGAAAAGACATCAATGTGCCAGAGCTCGATTTAACGTCTTAAAAATACATTTCATTTCATTTGTTATTAGATAGAGTGAGGGAGAGAGTGATTGATTTTATCACCTCTTATTTTGGGCCTTTAGAATCTTGTTTCCATAAAACACTGTTAATCAGGCAGATGTGTGGTTCTTCTGTGCGTCAATACAGCTAAAGCAACTCACTGAGTGTGTTTAGAGATTTTCTCCTGAATATTTGAGGTCTTCGTTGCTCTTATATGGATGTACCTGCAAATACAAACACAAGAGCAAAGCAAACAAAACTCACCACCACTTTATGACCTGTTATTGTTTAAAGGTTCAAGCAAAACATGCTTTAAAGTATATTTGAAACACTTCAGTGTCTCTTTGTTTGTGCTGCATTGTTGGTTTATGAGAAAATCCTCAGAATCAGAGTCAGAATCTCTTGATTGTCATTGCACCAGTGCAACGACATTGAAGTAGCAGCTCTCACAGATTCAAGTATAAAAAGTGCAAGTTAAAAAAGAAGGCAGTAAAAACGACAACTATAACTATAAAAGATAAATAAAACAACATGACTATTATTTTGCTGCTGTACTATAAATGTAAATAGCACACCAGAATATTGCGCAGGCTGTGAATGTTGAAGTGTAATGGGATTGTGTGGAGTTTAGTGCGATGACAGCTCTGGGGTAGAAGCTGTTTTTCAGTCAGTCTGTTGTTGCTCTGATGGTCCTGAAACGCCTCCCTGAGGGCAACAGTTCAAAGAGGTGGTGACTAGGGTGGGATGGATCTCTGAGGATGCTGTGGGCTCTCCTGAGGCAGCGTGTGTTGTAGATGTCCTCAAGAGATGGGGGAGGGCAGCTGATGATCATTTGTGCAATGTTAATGACCCTCTGCAGGGTCCAAGTACTCAGTCCAGCACACGTCCACAAAGTGACTGCAGAAATAAACGCTGTTTCAGAAGAAAACTAGACATGGTCAGAGAGCACAAACCACTGCCAAGGCATTTATTAGCCAATTATCATCATCATCATCATCATTATCATTATTATTATTGTTATTATCATCATTATTATTGTTGTTGTATTTATCTCACAATGTTGTAACTTGCTCAGCAGCTGGATCAGCCTGATTTAATGTCTGTATTTGGGCGGATCCAACTTACCAAGCTCCAATCTACAACAATAGTGAGCAGAAACAAGCAGCAGAGCCCAATCAGTGCTCTCTAGAGCAGGAAGAGGTGGAGCTATGAGTGACAGCAGGATGTGACTGCTAATCCACTTCAGAGATTAGCCTAGATACTAACAGCTTCACTGGCAGTTTTACCAGATTTGAACCACATTTCTTTATTAAATTAAAAACAAATAACAACACAACAAACTCCTCTATAGAAAGGATATTTCAGCTCTACTTCTGACATGTTGTGACAAGAGTTTGTTTGATAAAGTGGCTCATGTTCAATAGCGCCTGCCTACTTTATTATCTGATTGGCCCATAATAAATGTGATTGACAGAATGATCGTCCAATTACCTGCTCGATATGCTTCGTAAAGGTTCTGCCCTCCCCAAACACTTTCTGTGGGCTCTTTCCCATATGGACTAGTGAAATACACTGAATGGTCCATTTGGTGTGCCAAGTTAAAAATGTTGATGAATCCTTAAAAATATTCCTGCATCTGATTCCAGACTTCTCCTTGTGCCATGACCAACATTCTCAGAAAATTTCTTTAAAATCCTTCTATACCTTTTGACTTTATGTTGCACATAATCAGATAATTGGTGGCTAAAGCAAACCCTCCCTGTTGGAGGTAACAGTGTAATACAGTGAACTGTGATCTGTTGTGTTCTTTTCAGGTTGAGCTTTCCCTGAACCTGAAATGGTAAATGGACTTGAGCTTATATAGCGCTTTTCTAGTCTTTTACTACTCAAAGCTGCTTTACACCGCAGGTCACGCCTACCCATTCACACCCATTCACTCTCACATTCATTCACTGATGGTTCTGAGTTTCTATGTTAGTTATCCATCAGTATCAGCTAACACCTTCATGCCCTTTCATTCCCATTTACACACCACTGACGCAGCAGTGGGAGCAACTTGGGGTTAAGTGAACATGGAACCTGATCACTTTATGCCTGTCCATCATGCCTCTGGTGTATCAGCATAAAAAACATATATGAGAATACAATAGATAAGCATATTTAACTGTAGCATTCTTTCATATAGACTCTGCAGGCCTGCTGGACTATTCAATGCACTGTTTTCTTGGGAAGTATGTGAATGAAGTATTTTGACTGAGCCTGCACACAAAGTCAAATAACTGGCTGAGCTTGTACGTCTGGTGCTGGGACTGGGTGTGCGATGGTCCACCTTCTAAGGAAAGTGCCTTTTCTCACAAAGTATAAGGACAAGTCACCAGAAATGCAGTCTTTGAAAGAGCTTCAGAGGTTTTACTGATGCAGCTATGGATGGAAGAGAAAACAGATGTCAGAGGAAGTACAGATCCATGGATCAGAGGAATGAGGAGGGGTACAGCACAGCATTGATTTGTTTATGTGCAGAAATAAGAGAGCAGACTAAGAGGATTTGTTCGTTTTTCCTGCTGCTCGTACCTCCACCGCTCGTCTGAAGCTGCTTTCATTCACACATCCTGATTCCTGCTTTTGAACGTCTCCTCCGTCAGAGGAAAATTCATTAGGAAGAAACCTCCAGAAAGCCCATGATGAATCCCACTCACTCACTAAAGGCGGCCTTAAGCTGGTCAGATGTCAAGTTTGTGCAGCCTGCAGTAATTGCAGCAAGCATTCCCCTGCCGCCGCGCAGATACGATGTGTAGGAGTGAGTGAGCGCTGAATGGATTACCCTGAGGACGACAAAATTAACTATCATCTCCTGCACACACTAAATCCACACAGAGCCTCAGACTGATTTGTGACGTGTGCCATGTGCCATGAGAAGATGCGGACTTCCTCTTTCCCTCTTGTGTGTTTGAACCTCAACGTGCAGAGGTCTCCGGCCCCGCCCAGGCGCCGAGGAAAACCAACAGGAATGGATCTCCACTTCGTGAAGTCAGACACCTCGTTATGAAATGACAGCTCAGCCTGAAGTAAACATCACAACAGCTTTGATTCTCCTCAAAGGCCTGCAGACAAAAGCATGAATCATGACCAATCGGAGTCTGAGGGGAGCTCGATATGACGCGGCGACTCGACAAAGTTTCAAACGCTGTCCCTGGAGGGTGGACTTACAGGATTTCAGGGGTTTGGGTGAGTCACAGAGCGTCCCTCCATCAGAGTCAGAGAGTAGGCAGGCGGAGGCGAGCTGAGGATGGATGTGCTGTGTTCAACCTCCATTAGGAATATTGATCTCCCAGGCCAGGATGGATCGAGGCCGCATGAGAACCAAGAACAAATTAGCCTCTGTACGCCCGGAGTCAGCAGCCAGAACGAGTCATGTGAGGGGCCAGCCTTAAATCAGCCTCATAAAACCAAACACCATTTAGGAAATATACCACAGAGCTCCACTGAAGGACAGGCTCCTTCAAACTCAAAGAGACTCTCAGATGTGTGTTCTGGTGAGAGATTAGAGACAGAAAGAGGAGACAATCCAAGCAAGTCACATCAAATTATTCAGCATCACAAAATTTCACATAAAAACTAACATCTGATGGTCAGAAGGAGACAGACGGGAGCTCTTCTTGGCCTCTGAGTGAGTTAGTTTAGGAATATCTTTGGGCTAAGATTCACAAAGAAGTAATGAAAACATTCCAAAAACTCTCTTGTTAATAATTAAAATCACTTTACTGTTATAAAAGGTTCACAAAGACCCACCAGCATCAAAAATGTCTGTGTGGGGATGCTCGGTGGTGCAGCAGGTAGTGCTGTTGCCTCCCAGCAAGAGACTCTCCAGTAAGGTTTGGGTGGGGGTCTCCGTAGAGATGATGTTTGATATATTTCTGTAGACCAAACAGAAAGTTAGCATTGTGCTTGTTTTCTTGACTAATTTTGAACTGTGTTCTTGGATCATTGTTGATTATAAGGTTAGCAGCAAACAAAAGTTCACACTTCCATATATAAATGCACACCTGATCTAATGACCTGATCGAGCTGGTGGTCACAGCTGCAGCATCATTTATAAAAATCTATCAGAAATTGAGGCGTTAATATTCCCAGACATTTCTGTAGTCCTTGCCTAGTTTGTTAGCAAACATCCTGTTACAATCATGATAATCAGTGGAATTTTAAAAGCCGGGCAACATGATCGACTCGTTTTAAGTCACAAAAGCTCAAATCTCTTTTGCATGCGTTAATCACAGACCTTATTTCAGGTACTTATCTGGAAAATCTGTTCTAGACGTCGTGATGTGAAAACTGGATGTGCTGAAGTCGCGACTCACTTCCACATTTTAGGGCTCATTCCTGCACTGTCTGCTTTTTGCTGTGTTTTAATTCTTACAGTGCCATTTTAATTTTTTTTTAAAAGATTATCTATTTTTTATGGCCAGTGATGGGGAGCATTTCTTTCAAAGAAGTTTGATTCTTCTTCTCTTTATCCAAATACAGTATATGCATTTCACTTCATATGAAATGCATATACTGGACTCTATCTAGTTGTACATATATATTTGTCTGTTTAAGCATTTACTTTATTTTGCATTTAATACACTAATGTCCCAGTCCTTGCTTGTTCTTTTTACTTAAAATGAACAATTTTAAAAACATAAACCAAATTGCTCTGTCTTACAAACTGAGGGAGGAGACAGGTTAAAAAAAATGTAAATTGCCAAAAATGAAATGAAACCCCTAAAGCTTCTTGTTTCTCAAAAAGATCACGAATAGGTCAAACTGCTGACTTCACCCTTGGTCTCTTCCTTACATCTGCATTTATGACCCATAATCCTTCACTCTGCAGCCTAATGACAGAATAACAGAAGTGATAACTTTAATACTTCCTATTATGTTAACAGGGCAGAGACATGTTGATTAATGCACAGCAATGCAACTTATGGATAAAAATGAACTAAGATACACATTAGACATTGGAATTCCTAAAATTTCAGCATATATCCCAGAATGCTTTGGACTGAACCAGGTTTTTCAGGGTTTCCATCTCATTATGCAAAGTTGTTCCATAAAGCTGAAACACTGGTTTCCTGTTTAGTACACACACCTCATGGAGTGATGTTTTTACTGAATAGTCCTCGATTTAAAGAGCAGTAAACTGCAAAGGCGGTCATGGGTGATTGTGTTACATCATCTTGATTCATCTGCAGTTGTTCTGTTTAATTAAGACCCCCCTGGTGGCTGAATTTTACTTTCTATGTCTTTAATATGGAATGTTCAAATAGTCAGGAAGTATATCCGCCAAGTACAAGAAAGAACATGGACATCAACCCCAAATGCCCATGTAGTCTGCCTGCATAGCATTTTGTGTGTGCTGCACACTCCTCAGCTAATCCCCCTAAGTCTCGTGAGCCACTTGGTTTCCACATCCTGCACCTCAGCCCTGGAGGGTATCAGCAGTGGAAATACAAAGCAGTTCTACTTTCAGTGGGAGCCACTTCCACCCCATGTCAGTCTCTACCAAGAAGATTGACAAAAAGGGAAAACAAGCAATCAGAACTTCCACAAAGCACTTTGTGGAAATAACATCAGTGCAGACAGCACATTAATGTCTGCAGGAAACATGTCGTTAACATGTCATCATGCGACCTCTGTTACCTTGTAAAGTTGTAGTTTTCTTGTGATCTTGTGGTCTCCTATTTCAAGCTGCTCAGGGCAACACTTCACTGCACAGAGCTCTTCATACAATTCTGGTAAGTGAGGACACGCACCATCAGTTGTAGCAAAGCTGCAGCCTGGACAGGATGCTTCGTAGGTGGAGTATGGTGTGTTAGTTTATGGTCAGAGCAGAGTATTTACTCCATCCTGTTACAGTGGATGTTTGAATTGTTTCTGAGATCCCGACACGACTGCCTCACATCTAAGAGCTTGGGGCTGAACCTGGGCTCTGATGTGTGGATTCATCAGTTATTAAAGAAAAGGAGACATTAAAATTGCATTGTCTCTCTTCTAAGGTGACAGTGTACGTATGTTTGCAGACCTATAAATGATCTGGCTTTGGGGCCATGTGGACTTGGATCAGGACTCTAGATTTTGGACTCCCTTAGGTATCACATGTCCACAAAGAAAATAGCTGCAGTCATGAGTTTCCAGGTTTTTGGCTGATACCTGGGCAGACTGGACTCATTCCGTTTACTTTAATATCCTAATGATACTTTCTCAAACTGAGTGTGCCTGTCCCGGACCTTCATCCTTCACTCGTCCCCTTCTTTAGCTTAAAGTCAGAACTTTTAGTAGGACAGGTGAGGTACACCTTGTAAAGCAGGTCAGAGGATGTGTTGAGTTCTGAGGCGACCTGTTGAAGCTCTGACTCGTGTTTCTGCCGCAGGAATCCTCCGAGGAGCGCCTTGTGATTGAGCCATGCGTTCAGCTCACCTCCATCATGGACTTTATGTAGGACAGAAAGTTTTAGAGCCGCTGGAGCATCACCAGCTCCTCTTTCTCCCCCGTACCTCCCCGTGCTCGTTTGTCATGTTGTCCTGATTATTTCAGCTCCTCGTGCTCCTTCAGCCGACAAACCTCCCTCTCCTACATCCTCAGACTGTCGCAGCCTCGTCCTGTCCTCACGTCCTCCTGATTTTGGACAGAAACAGCTCTCCAAGGATCAGGGAAAACCTCCAGGCATTTACCCACATTCATGACTTTAATTTGCTGATTTTAAAAGTGGAACTTTGGAGGAGAAAAGCAGAAGATGGACAATAAATGAGAAAACTTCAAACTCAGTGTTGTCCCTCACATGTCAGAGATGATTCTGCTGTTGTCTTTCAGCTCTGAGCTGAGGGTGCACCCACCTGCACAGGGACAAGACCCCAAAGCTCACCTTAATATCTGTGTTACCTCATAGGATGTAAACATGTAGGATGTTAAAGAGAAAGGACATTAAAAAGCCTGTGCTGCAGCTCCGCACATGTTCAGAGGTAGCTTTGCCCTCTCTGCAAGTCATGTGACTGGGAGCCGTCAATAAGAGATAAGGTCATGTACTCAAACACAGCTCGCTGTGGCAGCGTTCTTATATGTCTTCAAAGCCAAAGGTTGGTTATTTTCTGGTGTTTAATCAGAAAATCTTTAAAGGAGACATATTTTGCTCCTTTTCTGCACTTCAACATGGATCCTTGATGTCTTCATGTAATATTAGTAACATGCTTTGGTCCAAAAAGCCTATGAATAAAACACAGCTGCATTCTTTCCACGCTCACATAACCCCTGCACTCAGAATGGCTGGTTTTGAGGGCGGCCGCCTTTATATGCTAATGAGCCAGAGCAGAGCAGTGCATATACAGGAATTCACGATAGTCCTTCAGCGTAACTCGAACAAACCGGGGGGCACTGCTGCTCCAACCACGCGCCACTTACAGTCCTGAACAGACATGAACCAAAAATTCATGCCAGTTACCAGATAACAGCAAAACTTGTTTCCCCCAAACATCACAGGCTAACGCACAACATGCTAACCTCGGCTTAGTCACTGCAGTGGGACAGCTGCAGCTTAGTCTACCTTCTGGGCTAACATTAGCAGAAACGTAGGGTTAATGGGGTGGGTAAAGGACTGATTATATTCAGCCAACTGTTAACTCCTCTTGACTAATGTAAGACTGCTCATACATTGAAGTTTATCCTTCAGACTTTCAACAAGTAACGTGAACATCAACGAACATGTGCAGTTACCCTTTAGTTCACTTCCCCCGGCTGTTAGCATTACATTGTAGCAATGAGCAAAATAAATACTACACAGCATTAAAATACTCACATTTCCGGGTTTGGTGACGGATTGTTGGTGCTGAGCCTGGATTCAGGAAAAGTCTAGTTCCCTGTCCTGTGTTGAACTGACTGAAGTTGAAGAAGCAGTCAGACGTGAAGTGACTGACACACACATACAGGTTTTAGCCGACTATTGCTGCTCATCCCCTTCAAAATAAAATTAATCCACTGGGCCCTTTGGTCCTCCGAGGCTGGTAGCCTATATGTGAAGATATATGTGGCTGTTAACAGCCAACAGCCGAGCAGTGACAGGTTTTTGGTCTAGAGATGGTGTACGCCGATCTCTCGCTAACAGTGAAAACAACAATGCCGGCACTTCCCAAAGAAACTTTCTTTGCAAAGAAAGCCTACCTCCACTCAGGTAGACGTAGGCTTATGCAAATGAAAATGCTTGTTATGTAAAAGTATATCCACAGACTCAACAGCCTGGCAAATACCATGAGTTTACATTCATGCAGCCTGCTAAATACAGGTTTTGTTGTCTAATATCACATTTTGTGGGCTGTGAGGCAGGCTAAACACCCAAAAATGTGTTCAGAAGCCTTAAAAAATATATTTTTGCATAATATGCCCCCTTTAAGACATTTCATCATAAAAATATTTCTAAAACCTCCACCAGAGAGGAGACCTGAGGTTTGTCCCAGAGCATGCTGGGAGAAATGTTTTAAACTGATCAGCTTCTGGAAAAAACCTCAGGTCCTTTAGGAACAAGAAGCAGTAAGAAAGAGAAATGCAGCATTTCAAAAAATACATAAACCATAAAAACTGATGATTATAACAACAATAAAAGATACATCAAACTGGAAATTAATCTTTTTTGGTCATCTGATGAAGTTGTGGTTATGTTATTGTTCGTTTCTCAAAAAATTTTGAACAGATTTTGATGAAACTTTCAGGGAACATCAGTCATGGCACCAGGAAGACATGAATAGTTAGTTGGTGATCTGAATCCAGATCCAGGAGTTTTCTAAAGGGTTTGTTAACACTGCATGATTTGTCAGTTTTCTGTTTTTGACTGTAACTCACCCAGCTATGTTAGAGACACCTTGGTGGAGGTTTGTGCTCTCAGAGTACTTTTAGTTAAGAGAAATCTAATATTATGATCCTGATGCCCCCCCCAACTTTCATTTATCAAGGTGATGTGTACATTTATCTGATATTAATCCCCATTAATCACTGGAGAGCTGCACAACAAAAATAATGAATGAACGATTTTATGTGGGTCTCAGAACGATCACAGTTGATGTTTGAGCTGCACTTACCAAGTTTAACTTAAACAGAAGAGCCACAAACAGACAGAAAGCAACTTCAAGAGCTTTTCTTCTACTTTTTATTATTTTTGGGTCTTTTCCTTTGTTGTATAGGAGGAGACAGTGAATTGTGTGAAGGAATGGGGCATAAGAATCATGCTGGAGATCCAAATGAACCTTGCATATCATGACTTTGAGATTGGTAAAATAAGACCTTGTGACTCTGATAGGTCTGTGGACCAACAAGAGTTAAAATCAATCATCAGGAGTCAGAGGATAAAAGATTTTCTGCTCTTCCTTCATTTAAAACTTTATTGATTTTTGTCTTAACTGTTCTCTTATTTCACGCCCGGCTCCTCTTTATTTTGAAATCCGTCTGCGATGGTTGCAGAGTTCTCTTTGTTTTGGTTCATAGTGAAGTGCTCCCTCAGAGAAAAAGGAGTAAAATATTTCATGTCTGCTCTGCCCCATCCTGAGCACAGAGCCTTAAAGGTGACAGTCCTGTCAGAGCTGAGATTCAACGCTGCCGTTGATCTGACACATCGCTGTCAGGGCCAGAGAGTGAGGGGCCCAGAGTGACATCCAGACCCCGCACACACCCCTCTCTCTCCCTCTGAGGACGTCTGATGTTTCAGTGGCAGCTTGGTGAAGGTGTTTAGAGGAGCAGAGGGATAGCGGGTGCTGCTCATGCGTCTCCTGGATCCTGGAGTCAAACTGTGACAACGAGGCGATAAAAAGGTGACAGAGAGGAGTCCTGCCAACAGAAAACAACATCCCGCAGACGACCATCTGTGAGGGACGGAGCTGTGAGTGAGTTCGAGGTGAATCTTCAACCATTGGACCATGAATTCAGTGTCCTCAGAGGTCAGTGGTAGAAGCCTCCTGTCAGGACTTTATTTTCTCTGCCCTGGTCTGATCACAGCTCACTGAGGTCGTTTCACCCCTGAAGCTCGGTGGACTCGGTTTGGGTCGAGGGTTGAAGTTGCAGATTTATTTCATTTTTCACTCGGTTTGGGTGTCTTTCACACTGCACTTATTCAGGCTCACCATCCATCCATCCATTATCTATACCCGTCGGGGGGGCTGAACTCCATCCCAGCTGACCCTATGCAAGAGGCAGGGTACACCCTGGACCGGTCGCCACCCAATCACAGGGCCACATAGAGAGACGGACAACCATTCATGCTCATACCAAAGGGCAATCTGGAGTCACTAATCAACCGAAGGAGCATGTTTTTGGTCTGTGGGAGGAAACCCATGCATGCACAGGGAAAACATCCAAACTCCACAGATAAAGGCCCTGACCAGCATGGGGATCGAGTCAGCAACCTTTTTACTGCAAGGCATATGCACTACCTGCTGCACCACCACGCCGCCCTCAGGTGAACCAAAGCCTGTCAAATGATTTTTAATCTAGCCATTTGCCTCTAGTCGGGGCTGTAGCCTCGATAGTCGTCCTTGCCACCCAGCCTATTGTTGAACTATGACTCAGAATTACACAACTGGCTCTGAGTAATAACATTGTTTACCTCGAAGCAGCTAAGAAGTATTCTATGCCATAAAGTAAAGATGCAGCTGCATTTAGACTGAATCAGGGGGCTCTAGCATATCGACTGGAGTGATGTGTAACCATATTCTGTAGACCTGTCGAGAAGACTGGTGTCCGGGAGTGCTAGCAATGCTAGAGTTAGCCACAACCTGCTTGAAATTATCATTGAACTTTATGTTAGCTTGCTTAGTGTTGTGATATTCAGCCCACAATGCACTGCCTTTTTGTTCACTTGTCTTGTTTGGTCCTTGATTGGTTTTGATGGCTTTAAAACCGCCACAAACCGAACCCTGGTCCACTTGGAGGCAAACCAGGGTTCAATTCTTTGGTGTATACCAGAGCTTGTGAGAGCTTTCACACCACCCTAAATAAATGTAACTTTCCAAAGAAGGAAACAGAGTCTGTTTGGTCCATACCAAACATGTGAGGTGTTAAAGTGCCCTAAGGTCACTCAAAGTGGGAAGGCTCCAGGTTAGAATCCTGGTCCGGGACCTTCTGTTTGCAGATTCTCCCTGTGCATATGTGGGTTTTTTCAAAACAGAGTAGAAATATGTGATTTAAGGTCCAACTGAACTTGAAGGAAGCAGGAAAAGGTTTGACATTGTGTCTGGAAAAGAGTTTTGTTTGTCGTTCCTGCATTTTAACCTCACAATATGAAAATAAACCATGTATATATATTTTTTATGTTTTGTTGTCATTGTTTGAATCAGATAAAATATGTATTTTTTTGACACCTTCAATAGAGGCTTCTTGTCCTGTTATCTGTCCAAACATATAAAAATGAATTTATTGATGAATGAATTCACAGTGTGATATAGAGAAACCCATTCAGTCCTGCAGATGTTTTTATTTTCCTCTATATCCCGTATCTGGATGAGATTGAATCATTTTCTCTGCAGAAACACCTCGGCCCTTTTCTCTTATTGAGAGGCAGGAAATTACACCTGAATGGAACCAATCAGGACATTCAGAGCTGGGTCTGCAGATAAAGGGGGGGAACCTGCAGCCAGCGGGAGAAGTAATATCAGCGCAGCGTCCCGGCTTTAATGGAAAAATAAAGATCTGGCTCTGAAGCTGAAACATTAAATGGAGTGTGAAGAAGAAACGATTGAGGCTGTTTGTTTCTCTCGGCTGTGGCCTGATGAAGATATTATTCTTTCTTCTTAAATGATGAATTAGCTCCTGTTCCACCAGAACAAGGTGCTCACTCGTGTGAATTCATGTTTTGATGAGTGTTTGGGGCAGAAATGTTTCAGATCCCCTCCCAGATCAGTGAGGGGTGGCGTGTGCTCTTAATTTGATGTGCATGATTAAAAATGCTGAAAACATTTAGAAGGACCTCGAGGAGCGTTCAATGAATGGAGGAGGTTTTCAGGCTGCAATTATGAGTATTTACAACTGCATTCTCTCCTAAATGTCACTGGAGAGGATAAACACTGATCGATTATGTCATAACTGTTAGTCATGTATGCTCAGAGCAGCTCACATTTCTAGGTATTAATGTTGCTTCTCAAAGAGGTCCCACTTTTGTCTTCATCAGGAGAATCTATCTCACAAAGTGTTAGGCTTAAAGACGTGCTCCTGGTCAGAGCAGGACTGAACCAATCAGTCTTTGTGTTCACATACAGATATCTGACCTCTCTGAATCTTCTGATGATACGAGGGCGAGTCAATAAGTAACCAGCCTAACTTATTTCCAGTTGAGATCCACCTCTTCTTTCTTCGATGTAATTGCCCTCTAGTGTGATGCACTTAGACTAACGGTGTTCGAGTGCCATCAGCCCAGAACTGAAAAAGTCAGGGTCCTTTCCATTGACCCACTCCTCAACTGCCGTCACGACTTCTTTGTCAGACCGGAAATGACGTCCACGGATATCCTTTTTCAAGTTTGGGAATAGGAGCTGAGCTAGGTCAGGCGAATAGGCAGGATGTGGTATTAATTCACACCCGTTTCGCTCTACAGCATCCATTGCAACTTTGCAAGTGCGTCTTGAACTTCTTTGGCCTCGGGGACCCCGGCCCTACCCACTGACGCCTCTGAGCTTTATTCTCTGGCTCATAATAATGAACCCAAGTCTCATCTACAGTCACCAGACGCAAAGAAAATCATCTTTTGACCTAAAACGCTTCAACAAGGCGCTGGATACTGATGCTCTGATTGCCATGTGCTCATCGCTAAGTGATTTGGGAACCCAATGGGCTGTTAGCTTGCGCATACCTAAACGATCATGTAAGATTGTTGAAATGCTACCATGTGAAATGCCTAATGCCTGCGCTATTTCTTCCACCTGAATTCGCCTATCAGAGTATACCAGATCCCGAACTTTGTTACACATTTCTTCGTCGGTGGCATCCAGTGGGCGTCCAGACCTGGCTTCATCTTCTAAAGACGTTCGACCGCATTTGAATTCCCCTACCCAAAATTTAACCTGAGCATAAGATGGTGCAGAAGACCCATAAACATCGGCTAACTCGCCGTGTATTTCCTTGCCTGTTTTACCTTTTAAATACAAGTACCGAATTACAGCACGGTACTCAACTTTAGATGAAAAGCATGCCTTTGCATCACTAGCCATGTTTGACATTCAATATCTTATTAGAGAATGACTCGATACATGTGCAATTTTGTACCCAGTTATAAAACATGTATTGAAACAAGGCATGAAAATCGGGATCATCTCGGTCAATCGGAAATGGGATAGGCTGGTTACTTATTGACTCGCCCTCGTATTATTGACTGTAGATGATGAAATCCTCAAATTTCCTTCAACTGTACATTAAAGCCATACTGTGTAGTTTGTTCTCCCATCTCATGGTGAAACTGTATTTTGCATTCAAATGAATAGTACTCTATGGCGCCTCGCTTTTTCAAATGTGCGTTGCAACTGCTGAACTCTACGGTAGCTGGTATGTGCCTAGAGGCTATGTCCACATGTCATCCAACACTTCGTCAAGTTTTCTTTCTAGTGAAGAGGTACGTTATTTCAAACAAACTGCACTGAATCATTAGTGTTAGGCTTTCAAATTTGCATTAATCTGCAGCAGATTAGCTGCGTGGCTGTTTTTTTTCCTCTGGCGCGTCAAGCTGATGTCATCACATTGATGACATCATCGGTGCGCCGAAACACGACCACGTAAACAATGGAAAGGAGCATAGAGGCCGTGGACACGTTGGTCAGCGGTTTACTGTACTTTGTACTTTAGTCCCTCTTTAAAAATGTACAAACTCAGCACAGACTGAACGACATTCGAGCGCTGATGATACGAAGGCAATGGAATTTGCTGCTGAGATGGCAAAGAGTCACGTAAGCTACAGACGGAGGGGACAGGTGCCATATTATGCCGTGGGCATGTTATGCCGACATCATGACGTAAATTAGCAGGTTGACCCGGGTGTGATGTTCTCACTGAAGCCGATCGGAGGCGAGCCAAAAAAACCCTGTTTCGCTTGCAGGGTCAGTCGACTCAGGTCAAAATGCCGATTAGACCCTTTCAAACTGATTGTTACCGAGTTTAGACGGGTTTTTTGACCAGTCTGAAAGGGGTATCTGCTTCAGTCACGCTGGCTCTGAGTGAAAACGTGTTTAGCCTTAGACAGTAGTTCTACGTTGTGCTTTATGTCCCTCTGCTGTTCATAGTTTTTATAGACCGGGAGGACATGGAAGCCTCTATAGGACTTACCTGTTCTATGTAAATACAGATAAAAACTTCATCACTCAGGAGGACAAGTCAGATTGTTGGCAGAGTCAATTTGACAGAAATGAGGACATATTTATGACTGTAGACATTGATTTTAGGTCATAAATTACTTAAAACACTACACATCCCTTTAAGAAACCTTCTTCTTAAGCTATTGGACTATTTGCTCACACAGTTGTTCTCAAAGTGTTGAACTTCGCCCCTTTGGGGGTGCCCCTTTTACCAAATCACGACCCTCACCTGTTTTTAATTAACCTGTTCACCTGTGGGATGTTCCAAACAGGTGTTTTTAAAGCATTTCTCAACTTTCTCAGTCTTTTGTTGCCCCCGTTCCAGCTTTTTTGAACATGTTTGAGGACCAAATTTGATGAGTGAATATCTGCATTTGGTTTCTCCTCCCTGCGGCGTCACTGTGGGACAGTATCACCTCTGTTTAGGTTACTTCAGTGTTGTGCTGTGACAGACCTCTCTAACCGAACTTAACAAGCATTCACAGATTCTCATAAAACACTCCGATGACAGGGAGCCCACTGACAATGTCAGCCCTGGATGAGTCCCGGTGTTATGCTTTAAAGAGTGACCTAGTTTACTGGTGGCCTTCAGCTGCCTGAGTCTACAGCCGCTGTAGTTCTCACAGATGTTGAGACCAACACGAGTTCTCACAAATGCTTCCTGTTTTGCAGCATGTATAGGTGTTAGCTCAAAAGCCTTCGCACTCCAGATGAGATGTAATGTTATCCTGCACAATTTCAGCTTTTGTTTATACGTTGGTTGATTTTTAGAAGTTTGACACGAAAGTTCAGATAGAGTAAACATGTCAGTCATGCATGCAGCCTGTCTTGATTGCTCTAGTTCCCCAAAACCTTATTCTTTTCTGATTATCTCAGTTTAGAAGACTTATAAGAGGAAACAACAGAGATGTTAGAGCATGAATGAAGCATGATTTCTTGTATTTGTTCTTAATTATCCTCAATGTCTGTTTGTTAGTTTCCTCTTAACATGCATGTGTGTGAGTTGATGTTTGCAGTGACAGCTTCTCGTGTGCACGCATGAATAAGTGTTGCTGTTGTTGTTGTTTGTATTCAGTCCTTGTGTTTATGTGGACACTGAGTGAGCTCAGTTTCCCCTCGTCCCCCTCCTCCATCTCAGGTACTCATTCCAGGATGAAGAGGACATGTTTATGGTGGTTGACCTCCTGCTGGGAGGCGACCTGCGTTATCACCTGCAGCAGAGCGTCCAGTTCAGCGAGGATGCTGTCAAGCTCTACCTCTGTGAGATGACGCTGGCGTTGGACTACCTGCAGAGTCAGCACATTATTCACAGGTGATCACTCGTTTCTCTCACCTGAAGGTCACGACTGCAGGAATCTCCTGCTCAGTTTGTTGTTCAGCAGGTGCAAACCCGGTGCTCTGTGGGCAAACGCTATGTTTTCATTCAGCAGTGCTGCTTCTGTTTCTGCAAACACATATGAAGCAAGAGACGTTATAGTTAGAGTGAGGAGTGAATGAAATGATGAGAGGAATAGAGAGGAACATCTAAACAATGAGGACAACATATATATATATATATATATATATATATATATATACATTCTCACTCACACCTTGAGTCAATCAGAGTCACTTCTTAATGTCAGGAGCATGTTTTTGGACAGTGCAAACCCCACACAGAAAGGGCTCAGAAAATGTGAAAACACAGAAGGTTGGAATTTTAGAGTCGACGAATTTTCAAGTTTTTGACAGACTAAAATGTCCTTGAATTTAGAGGCCACTTCATTTAGAGACACCGTAATTTTCTCGGTTTTGATTTATCCTTTCAGAGAAAGTCGCTAAATAAGACAAAACAGCCCTTTCAAATTCCCTCTTAGAATTGGTCTTCAGATTAAACCCACAGCCCCAGTGTGAGCTCCTGTTTTTATCTTATTTAGTGCTCTGAAATGAACCAAAGCAGAGTCCGATTTTAAAGCTTCTGCAGGGAAAGAATCAGCTTGAGGTGACGTCCCTGACTTTTAGTATTCAGGAGATTTCTTCTTTCTGTTCTGCTCCTGCAGCTCACAGATTTATTATTTTAGTGATTTATGAATGAAATCATTTATTCTCCAGACTGGAACTCAAACAGAAAAATGAGTTCATGTAAAGTCAGACATCTTTTTCACACCGAGAGTTTTTCTGAATGTCTCCTGTGGTGCTGACATTGGTTTATTATTTCAACTGATTGCATTCCTGACCTCTGACACCTGATCGTTGTTATTTAAGGGAAATCGAGTCTGTTGGCATAATGTCAGACCATCAGGACAGTTCTTCTCACACTAACCAAGAATGAGATGAAGGATTTTCCTTGAACTTTGCAGTTGTTTTTTTTTCCTTTCTTTTTTTTTTAAGAGAAATCAAGGATGAACTCAAGCAGTTTTGGCGGTTATAGGTCAAAATTCAAGGTCACGGAGGCCAGTGTTCACTCACTGATTGTTTTCACAAAAACTCAAGAATGCTTTAAGATGGTCCTCACCAAAAGGCAGACTCCAGTCCAGGTCTGGACTCCCCTCATTCTGGACCCAGGCTGATTTTAGGTGCTGTTTCTGACAATACAGCAGCTGTGTTCACTGCCTGGAGGATTACACTCCAATAAATGATGGTAAATCTCAAGAATGATTTTTGGGATTGTTGTCAAATTTTGCACTCATGACCCTATCTGGTTGACAGATAGGGTCTTTAGTGATTAGGTATATTTACCCCTTCCTTGTGGAAAGTCTAATGTAAGAGCTCTTTGGTACATTTCTTCTTAACTTTCCTCAAATGTCTTCTCTGACTCAAGAATATACGGCCAGATGTTTGAAGATCAACACCTTCTGGACTCACGTTCATCCCTTGCTCATTACATTTCTCCCCACCACTGCACTTACTTACTTAAATTACTTTTCAGAGGCTCCTATTGGTCTTTGCCTGGGGCCTACAAATATCTCAACTGCCCTACAGATAGTTTGAAATAAAGGTTTGGATGCTTTTATTTTGAAAGTGTTCCCTCCACCTTTTCTCAGTTGGACACCCATTTAACTTTTGGTTGTGGTGCAAAGTTGTGCATGATAACAATACTTTCAACCATTATTTTTTAACACAGTTCATTTCTGAAGGGGAAGCTTTTATTTTGAGAAGTGCACCTTTTACTGTTACTACATTATGCTCCTGGTTAACCTTGTAGTAAAACACTGCTTGCAGACAGCATTTAAACCTTTGAATTTTTATTGCACCCTGTATAGGGATAGTTCAGGTTTTTTGAAGTGGGGTTCCTTGAGGCCCCTGGCACTAGTTCACATGATTGATAATAAAGCACCTCAGCTCTGTGAGCCTCTGAGGGAAGATTGGCAAGTGCGGCCATACAAAGCAGTCAATGGTGCCACCAACAGCCTCATGATGACTCCACTATCTGGGTAAATTACAACTTTGGCTGGACCGTAAGATTATTTACAATGTTTTACTTTTACTCCATAGAGCCCATTTTTAATAAAGTACACACTTGGACAAAACTGTTGGTACCCTTCTATTAAAGAAAGAAAAACCCACAATGGTCACTGAAATAATTTGAAACTGACAAAGGTAATAATAAATAAAAATGTACTGAAAATTAACTAATGAAAATCAGACATTGCTTTTGAATTGCAGTTCAACAGAATCATTTTAAAAAACAAAATAATGAAACTGGACAAACCTGGACAAAAATGATGGTACCCTTAACTTCATATTTTGTTGCACAACCTTTTGAGGCAATCACTACAATCAGGTGATTTCTGTAACTCTCAGTGAGACTTCTGCACCTGTCCACAGGTATTTCGGCCCACTCCTCATGAGCAAACTGCTCCAGCTGTCTCAGGTTTGAAGGGTGTCTTCTCCAGACTGCATGTTTCAGCTCCTTCCACAAATGTTCAATAGGATTTAGATCGGGGCTCATAGAAGGACACTTCAGAATAGTCCAGTGTTTTGTTCTGAGCCATTCTTGGGTGTTTTTAGCTATGTGTTTTGGGTCATTATCCTGTTGGAGGACCTATGACCTGTGACTGAGACCAAGCTTTCTGACACTGGGCAGCACATTTGGCTCCAGAATGCCTTGATAGTCTTGAGATTTCATTGTACCCTGCACAGATTCAAGACACCCTGTGCCAGATGCAGCAAAGCAGCCCCAGAACATAACTGAGCCTCCTCCATGTTTCACAGTAGGTACAGTGCTCTTTTCTTTGTATGCTTCATTTTTGTGTCTGTGAACATAAAGCTGATGTGACTTACCAAAAAGCTCCAGTTTTGTCTCATCTGTCCAAAGGACATTCTCCCAGAAGCTTTGTGGCTTGTCAATATGCATTTTGGCAAATTCCAGTCTGGCTTTTTTATGATTGGCTTTCAACAGTGGTGTCCTACTCTCACTTGAGAATTGACGATATTTGTGACCAACCAACAGACTGCAGCACTTTTAGCTCCACCCATTAGAGTCAGTGTGGTATGCTCAGCATCCCATCAGACGGATGGCAAAAAGTGGGACAGCACACGTTGGTAATTTTGGAACCTTTTCTCCTTATGCGACAGTGGAAACACCTGTAAATGTGTGCCGTAGCAAGACAAACTGAACCGGACTGCTTGGTGGAAACGCTGCTTAAGACCTACCTGAGACAGCTGTGGGTCGGCAGGTTTATGGGCTCACACTCCATTCATCTGCACCACCAAGTACACTCAAAATAATAATTCATTGGATGAACATGATTAATGTGGTACCCATATTCCGTCTAAACAAACCAAGTAAATTAAAAAATGTTTGATTTTGGTATTTGAACAGCATACACATTAATTTGTGGAACTAACTGTCCCTTTATTGAATTAAAATGCTTTTACCTAGGCTAGTCTACATTATGTAAATGTGTTAATGCAACAAAATTCAACCTTGTTGCCTGAACTACTGTAGGATTTGTCCATAATAGTAACATTAATCTTGTTGAATGAACAAATATAGGTTTTGTCTATCATGCTAATGTCAGTCTTGTTGATCCAATTTGTGTTGTGTTCTTTGCTTAAACTAGACTTCATTTTAAATTACAAAAAAAAAGACAAGCAAATTCATTTAACATTTTATTTCACAACTGCCTTATGAACAGGGATAGCATCAGGTTTTTACAAAAACGTTACAAATGTGATTGAATAAACAAGCCACAAGTTAAACTGAGATATAAATCTTTGGGCATGACTTTGCATTCAAACTGTCAGATTCTTAGCGTATAAAGTGAACTTCCTTAACAAGGTGGGAAAAAAAGCCTAAACCACAAGATCATGAACAGATCCTCAAATCTTGGTTCATATAAAAGTATATTTACAACCAACCAAATTACATAGATGTGTGCAATAAAGAAAAATGAAGATGTTAACACTTTTTCAAATGTCTACATGTGCAGCGCAAAAAAATCTGCACTAGCAACTAGGGTTGCAAAATTCCATGGGAATTAAAAAGAATAAAGCTGAAATTTAAGAACACTGAAGGTTGGCCCATAACAGTAATTTTACATATAGCTGGGAATAATATATTTGAGCATAACCTTGTCTAAAACAATCAGATTTCACGGAAGTATATTTGAGAATATCTCTGACAGATGATTTGTAGAACCCTGGAATAATGAGGCCACATTTTTTTACACAGAACTCAAGACTACATATCTGAGCCCATGGATTAAATAATGTGAAAATAAAATTGACTGTTCAGTAAAATAATTAAAACCTGATAAAGTTCTACTTTGTTGATAAGAAACATGCTTTTTAATTGTTTTATTTGGATATGAATGTCTGCCTATGACAAAACAAAATTTTGATACCTATGTTTAGATATCATTCAGTTCATTTAAATTACCCCTAATTTCCAGTGATTTATCATAAATTTTAATGAATTCCCATGACTGCCTTGGAAAGTTTCTGATTTACTGGAAATGTTCTGTCCCTTTGCAACCCTACTAGTAACACACAATCATAGGAGATTTTTCTAACTCAGCTTAAACAATCTTATTCCACAGAGCAAATTAAGTTTTTCTGAACATCTTTGACTTCCAAATTGAACTTTCTAAGAAAAAAAAAATGTTACATGCAGAGATACTTCATCAACAGATACCAGTCTTGTTTTTGCTCTGTGCTTATTTACTTAAGAAGCTTGTTCTGAAGAACTGAGCCTTGAAAGACAAGTTATGACCATCCAGATTCAGAAGAACATTCTGCAGGACATGAAAGGTGCATCTGAGCTTCAGTGGGTAGCTCACGTGTCAAACAGTGCATCAGTCCAAATAAGGAACAAGCTATTACACAACGCTCCCCAAATGACTGAGACCTTCCACACCTTCAGTCAGGACACTGATGTCCTCTGGTTCATCTCCAGGCTCGGCTTCCTCCTGTACGACATACACTCCCAACACAGTTTGCTCCATGGAAGCTTTGGCCTTGGTGTCGGCGTTCTACAAGATATAAAGTGAAGGAAAGTCACATTTTAATAGTCTAACTGCTGATCTTAAAATTTCCAACTGTACAACAACATTTAACATTTTTAATAAATGTATATATTTATAACTGCATGGATTTCTGATGTCCTTGTAGGCTTATTTATCTCAGCAAAGGTTTGCACTGTTAAGCACATTATAGACTTGTAAGGTTTATTTAATTAATAGTGTTGAGGATCCTGTCACACTAATATTTAAACTGAGCATACAAAAAGTTAAAGTTATTGTGAGAAAATTAAAGTTTGTGTTAATTTTGGCAACTCCCTATTAAAAATGATCTTGACCTGTAAATGTATTTTAGTTTCTAAAAACACCCTGTCTTAAAATCATCAGCATATAAAATGCATTAAAGTACTTGTTAGAATACAATTACTTAAATTCTGTATTAAGTTTATACTTTAGAAAAAGCCACCATTAATTATCTCAATCCCCCTTTTTAAAAAGAACTCTTTTATAAATAAAATAGAAACATAAACTTGTTGCTGGGTTATTTTCCCTGACTCCTAAAGACAGCGAGAGAAGCTCCCACACAGTCTCGCTTCATACTGACAAGTTTATTCAATCACACGTTTGGGTCAGGGGAAACTTTTAGTTAATGGTGATGACCGAAACGTGTAGCTGATCACTTAAATAAGTGTGAGTGAGACAGTGTGCAGGACCTTATCTTGTTGTATTCAAGTTGCACTATCTACATACTGCTTTACAGCAACCACTGGTACTCAATGGGACATTTTTTTTGTAGATTGGTTGTTTTATTTCTTGTGTGTCAACTTTGAGTCTGCAACTTGCTAAATCTGGTACTGCCATCTCTTAATTTGTACAAATGATCAATGACCCTCAAACAACATAAAACACAAAATACTTTGTTTAATTAAATTTAATTTACTTTAAACTTAAAAACATTATCCAACTGCTTGGATTTAATTACAATTAAGTACCAGTGTGTAATAAAAACTGATTAAGTCATTCATCCTTGGACAGAAACAAATGGGACACACGAAATACCCCATGACCCTGGAATCATCACTGAAAATGTGTCCAAGCTGCACCTTTAAGGTGTTTCCATAGAACTTGTACTAGTTCAGAAGGAAAAAGTTTTACACTTCGAAACACAACAACTAAAACTTTTTTTTTCTTATTATTTAGAAAGAGGAAGTATTTCCCAGAGGAAAAGAAAATTTGAAAAGAGATCTCAAAAATATTTCATTTACTTCTCCTAGACAACTATGAGATCTGTGTGACACCAAACTGAGAATAAGGTTTATTGCTCGTGTCTCATCTGTTTCTCCTGAGCAATAAGATTCACTTAATCTCAGTTTAGTTTCCTTTTAAGTTTTAGAAGAGATCTCAACAAGCTCTAATCTGTTTCTTAGAGTTTCTCAACTAGTGTTTCTGTTTGTGATCTCAGGTAGAGAAATCAGAGAGCTCTCTCTATGAGCTCAATCTACTCTCATCCCAGCTTCAGTTCATGCATCTCATACAGAGCTCAGACAGAGCGAAGGAAGAGCTCTCCACAAACACTCTTTCAGTTCTCAGACTGACTTTATTGTAATCCACATATTTTAAAAATGATGTAGAATGAATTGATAGAAAATGTATGATTGTAGGCTGAAAGGCCTTCTGCATTTATATTTATATTTTTTATGAATAATCTTAAGTACTCCATTGCACATAATTCAGTTTTAATAATGAACCACATAAAACATTGTAAAATTAAAACAACAGCAATTTATTAGTAACTTGACAGCCAATTACTATTTCAACATTTCAGCTGTATCAAAATTTAACTGCCAAAACCTCAGACCATTAGTGGTGTCATGTAGTACATTTATCTGTAGCTTCTCATGTGAAGTCCAAAGTGACCTTTTTGTGAGACAATAGATTTGCCTTAGTAAAACGAAGAGGGTCACATGATTGAAGTCTTACATTATTTTAAGTGCCTCATGAAGTTTAGTCTGTATCCTGGTGATGACTTATTATGGAACATCTCAGTCATGAGGCAGGAGTGCTGGTGGTGCAGTTGGTCAGTGTGCTGAGTCAGTAATCAGGAGCTTGCAAGTTCAGATCCAGTTCTGGCTTTTTATTCATATGTGGCTCCAGTATTACTTGTTTTCTTCTCCAAAGGAGAAATAAAGGAGCCATTAAAAACACTTGATTGAGATTAGCAAGGTTTCTCCATCAAGTCTCAGGTATGACTCCCTCTAAGGGCGCTTTCACATTAGGCCTACTTGTTTCGACCCGCACTGCAACGGCATAAATCCGTACTGGATTTATGCTAGCCAAGGATGGTGGCTGAGCTCCTCCAAAGATGGACGCAGGTGTGGCTCTTTGGAGAGGCACAGGCGCAGCATGTCCTGGCAGTCTGCAGGCAAGTCCTCCCTGATGGTAATTTCTCCACTGAGGAAACCCGGGGTCTTAAAGCGACCGATCTTCCAGTGCATCAGATCGTACAGGACGACCCCGATCTGCCACACCGTGGAGGGGCTGGGCCTGTAGATGCCCCTCTCATCAAACTCAGGTGGGATGTGGTCTTCAGTGCCAGAAAAGACCCTGTATAAGGAGGACTTCTTTGTGAAGCAGCTGAGACCAAAGTCGATGAGCCTGAGCCGAGGATGGCCGGAGCTGGTGTCGATGAGGATGTTCTCCACCTTGATGTCTCGGTGGAACACCGCCTTCTCTTGCAGCTCCCTTGCCGCCTCTACCAGCTGCTTCATCATCAGTCTGCTCTCCTCCTCGGTCAGGATCCCTCCTTGGACTTTAATGTAGTTGTCCAAGTCAACCACAGGGACCGGGCGCTCCATGACCAGGATGAGCTCCTTCTTCAGGTCGTAAAAGTCTAGTAGACAAATGGAGGCAGGCGCTGTTTGTCCCTTACACAGCTTTTGCATTATGGCCACCTCCAGAGGAATTGTCCTCTTGTTGATGTGTGTGTAGAGGACATCGTCTTTTCGGATGTGCTTCATGGCAACGGGTAACTGATCTTCTCTCCTGAAGCCAGCATACACAGAGCCAAAGTTTCCTGCTCCCAGCAGCCTGACCTCCTGATACTTGTCCTCGAACTCCTGTCTTTCTGAAGGAGTGGTTCTCCCACTAAGTGGGGAACTGGTGTTGGCCTCACATCCTGGCTCCTCCTCACAGACTCGTCTCTTTCTTGGACTGTTGTCCTCTTCCAGGTTCTTTCTCTTTGAACCAGGGACGGGGACTGGGGGCTTGGGACTACATATCCTCTTCCTCTTGTAGTCCCCTTCACCTTCATGGCTATGGGCTTTCCTCTTCCGACCCTGCTTGTCTTTGTTGGAAGTAACAGCTGTCCCCCCTGCAGCTGAGGAGGGTACAGCTTCATACCTCTGGCAGATAATCACAGGCGTAAAATGACTCATGTCGACGTTTCTAAACAGACTCCGAACAGTTTCTGACCAGCGGTGAACACGATGTCTATCTGGTTTAAAAAATGACCGAGCAGTTGGCCAAGACTTATATAGTCCACACTGTGGAACAGACCTTTGATGTATGACATCACAGTAGAGATCAAAGAGAACTTCATATGACCAATCGGAAAGGCCCCGCCTCCGAGCAACTGTTGCCAGGTGGAGTGTCGTCACCAATAGCCGTTTTTGGCACGGGACTCAGTTCTTTGAAGAGATATCGGCAAAAATATCAATATACACCAATATTCCAACTTTTTTTTGCCAATGTCTGTTAATACTTATATCCCATTATTCCTAATTGTAAAATTGATGTTTACTATTAAAGTCACACAAAAATAACATTAGAACTAGCACAAGAATATTTCTGTTTAAGATTATATGCATTCCTTACTAATGTGGCATCATTTAAAGTGGAAATAAAAGGGCTTTCCTAGGTGTAAGGTTTACGCTGTTTAATAATTATTCACCAAACACTACCACTGTTTTAACATCTATCCTAGATTCTGGTAAGGGGGGAAAAGTTAGAAAGATTATGGTCAACAGAGGTCCCCCAGAAATATTTACTCAGAAAAATTTAGAAAACAACATATTAACTGTTTTCCATGGGTCTTGTATGATCTCTTTCCTATGCATACAAAAATAACCAAGCTTTCCTGTTTTTAATCACAAAAATAATAAGAATAAAATAAATGGGTGTTGTATGTGTCTGTGTTGTTTATGTGGGTGCTGTATGTGTCAGTGTGGATGTTGTATGTGTCTACGTTGTTTGGTTGGATGTTGTTTGTATGGGTGTTGTATGTGTCAGTTTTGTTTATGTGGGTCTTGTACGTGTCTGTGTTTTTTGTGTGGCTGTTGTATGTGTCTGTGTTGTTTATGTGGGTCTTGTATGTGTCTGTGTTTCTCGTGTGGGTGTTGTATGTGTCTGTGTTGTTTATGTGGATGTTGTATGTGTCTGTGTGTTGCGTGGGTCTTGTGTGTGTCTGTGTTGTTTATGTGGATGTTGTATGTGTCTGTGTTTTTTGTGTGGCTGTTGTATGTGTCTACGTTGTTTGGTTGGATGTTGTTTGTATGGGTGTTGTATGTGTCTGTGTTGTTTATGTGGGTGCTGTATGTGTCAGTGTGGATGTTGTATGTGTCTACGTTGTTTGGTTGGATGTTGTTTGTATGGGTGTTGTATGTGTCTGTGTTGTTTATGTGGGTCTTGTATGTGTCTGTGTTGTTTATGTGGATGTTGTATGTGTCTGTGTTGTTTATGTGGCTGTTGTATGTGTCTGTGTTGTTTATGTGGATGTTGTATGTGTCTGTGTTTCTCGTGTGGGTGTTGTATGTGTCTGTGTTGTTTATGTGTATGTTGTATGTGTCTGTGTGTTGCGTGGGTCTTGTATGTGTCTGTGTTGTTTATGTGGATGTTGTATGTGTCTGTGTGTTGCGTGGGTCTTGTGTGTGTCTGTGTTGTTTATGTGGGTGTTGTATGTGTCTGTGTTTTTTGTGTGGCTGTTGTATGTGTCTGTGTTTTTTGTGTGGCTGTTGTATTTGTCTGTGTTGTATGTGTGTGTTAAATCATCTTAGCTTACAATAGCAAGTAATATAAATGTGGGAAATTTATTTTAACTTTAAATCAACTTAATATTGTGAGTTCAAACACGCACACAAATATGTGTTTGACTAAGAAAGAAACATTAGTTACAATAATTTATTGATTTAGGTCAAGTAGGTCTCAGAAGTTATAAACAATTTGAACTTGGCCTTGAATGTTAAAGGTCCCATATTATGCAAAATCCACTTTTTTAAGTTTTTTGAACACAATTTTGGGTCTTTGGCCTTCCTCCCAGCACACAAAATGTTATCTTTATATAACAAAACCTGTATTTAGTAGGCTGCATGAATGTAAAATCATGTCCTTCAGTGAGCTGTTGAGTCTGTGGATATACTGTTACGTAACAGTATATTTTTATTTGCATAAACTAATCTGACTGGTCCACCTGAGTATCTCCACTCCCACCCTGCTGCAGAGATACCTTTGTGAAGAGCAGCCATGTTGTTTTCACTCTTAGTGAGAGATCTGTGTTCAGCATGTCTAAGCTCAGAAGCTACCACTGCTCAGTTGTTGTCTGTAAACAGACACATATTTCTTCACATATAGTCTACCAGCCTCAGAGGACCAGAGGACCAAGTGGATTAATTTTATTTTTGAAGGGAATGAGCAGCTACAGTCGGCTAAAACCTGTATGTGTGTGTCAGTCACTTCACGTCCGACTGCTTCTTCAACTTCAGTCAGTTCAACACAGGACTGGGAACTAGACTTTTCCTGAATCCAGGCTCAGCACCAACTGTCTGCCACCAAACCTCGGACCATGGACATGTGAGTATTTTAATGCTGTGTGGTATTTATTTAGCTTATTGCTACGAGCTAATGCTAACAGCAGAGGGAAGTGGACCAGATGTAAGAGCTCAAGATTTTCTTCAGTGTTAAAGTTACTCTGAAAGCCTGCAGTGTAAACTTAGATGTATGGATATTCCTGCATTAGTCAAGAGGAGTTTAACAGTTGGAGGAATATAATTATTCCTCATACACCCCCTCCTCTCATCCCTCCCTCAGTGTTAGCTTTAGGAGGCTAAGTTTAGCCTGCGGTTAGCCTGTTGTTTTAGCCTGTAATGTTTGGAGGAAACGATCTTCTCTGTTTTCTATCCATCAGGACTTTACAGTCGTGTTTGTTCAGGACTGTAATGTGAAGTCCCTGTTGTGTGTTACTGTGCTGTCCGCTGTTAAATGTATAGAGATCTGAGTACGAGGCAAACTGCTCTGCACTCACTGAAGCATGTAATCAGTAAATTATCTCCGATGGTCTCAAAACTCATTTTTGTGTCAAAACTGTGGACGAGGGAAACGATCGGTGAAGGCTGTGTTTCTGTGCATTTTGCAGCAGGTCATGTAAACATCAATACTAACAACAGAGGAAACTATGTAACATGTAATGTTAACGTCGGCTCAAATCAGTGTATCTGCAGATGTCATCGTCGTCACCAGCGTTTGTGGCCACAGTGTCGTTTTGACCACATTAATTTAATCTGATTTTTGTAAATTTAAAGACTCAGAAATGCCCCCAGGATGCTGTCATACGAGCTGTGTGACTGTGTGGAGTTTAGCTGTGAGGAAAAGTTACAGCCACATAACACTACAGCACGTTAGTATGTTAGGAGGAACTGAGGCAGTCAAATAAGATCTGTGAGATGATTATCCTCCTGATTTATTCACTGTAAACATACAGGCACAGACATTTGGTTATGTATCACTTAATGAGACATTTGTAAGTGAAAACACACTAACCCCTGAAAGCCTGTTGTATCATATTTGATATACTTTATGATACCTCTGTCTGATCAATATGATCAACCAATATCTAAGAAAAACCATATGAATACAAGCAGATAAATGATAAAAATAAAAGTACTCAAGTGAATTTTCAGTTGCCAGAAACACCTAATGTATCTAATGAGATTCAAAAACTGTATTTTACATTTAATGGATTTTTTTTGTTTATTTCAGTACAGAGTGAAACAAACATTTAACCTCCACAAAATAATAACATTTTATGGCTATAATTTGTGTTTTCCTACTTTAAAAGGTTAAACATTTTTCTTTCTTGTGTCTATGCTGGTCGACCTCAGGCAACATCTTCTGATGGTGAATCCTGTTTAAAGTCAGCTTCCCAAAATCCAAGACAGGAGACTGCACAGCAAAGCCAGTGAAAGCAGAGCCAACTTTCTGTAAAATGCACATGCCTTTATTAAAAATCCACAAATTTAAAAACATTGGCAAATAGGCATAACATGAAAAGGAAAACATCAAGAAAACTTCAATAAAATGCTTTTAACATGACATTGAGAATAAATAATAAATAAGGAAATTGTGAAAATAAAAGACGACGAAAAAAGTGTACAACACTGCAGTGACGTATTTTGATTTTTCTTTTTGTAATCAAACATTTTTGTATTTTGCATTTCAGATTATGTTAGAGGCACCGTTGGACCTTGTCTTTGAGAAGGTTTTCCAGGACCCTGCTCCATACCTGAAGGAGCTGCAGAAAATACCAGACCCAGAGGACTTCTCTGCTCAATATGACAGACCTGACAAGATGGATGTGATAGCCAGCTACGTGTCAAGGTTCAACCAAGGAGAGCTCTGAACCCTTCATACTGGTCTTCTGCATCAGGAAACTCCGCTCTTATCTGCAGCACCACGCAGGCAGGCAGCACCACCCTGATTCTTCAGCCCAGAAGCTCCAACACCAGCTCACAGAGGGTCTGTAGGCCTGGGATCTGTAATGGCTGGACATGATGTGCAGATTTTGTCAGAACTGAAGGGTTACTTTCATAGGTGTTTTTATGTATATATTTTTTTCATATATATTTGTTATTATGGTTTTACAGTTTCTGTTTAAAAATTCCTTTTCTTTTTTCATTTCTTTTTTACCTCCTTTATTAAAAACTGTCTGCAGTACTAGTCGGTCCATTTGATGTTTTTATATGTAAAAATATTTTTCACAATAAAAAGATTACATGAACTGTTTTGTGTGTTTTCAGTGTTCCTTATGTTACATGTTATGTTAATAAGTAAAGAACAAAAAAGATGAACTGTAAACATGTAAGATGGAGGACACAGTGATGTACTTTTAATCCGTACTATTTTGTGTAACAGTAATGGGAGGGTTTATGTCAAAATACTGATGCATTATTCCTCTTAGATGTAAAGGCCCATAGTCTGCTCTATAAATGCATTTTGCACTGAAAAAACACATTAAAGCATAGAGGTCCAAGTCCAGGATGGTCCACCATGCAGGATGGTGGGTCTGGGAGTTCCTGTAGTCTTCCTCTGACCTAGTTAATTAAAAAGGGTAAGTAAGTGACAAAAAGGTAATGTACAAAATTATTATTTTGCACTTTTCACAATACCTTTGGTATCTCCATGCAACAGACATTTTCAGGCTCTATGTGTTTTTGCACAGTTGCCACAGGAGCCCCTCTGTAGGAGAAGAGTAAAAACAGGATGTTCAGTAGAATTTTTATATAAAGGAAATGTACTAGTTAAGCAATCATGATGTCTTGCTTTTGTTTAAGACAATATAATACTAATATACACAGGGCTGTGTAATAAGAAACTATATTGCAAGTAAAGAGGTGTTTAAGACAGACTGTGTGGCATACATTAAAGATATGGTCCAGAGAAAATTGCTGCCTGCTTAGAATTACAGGTTATGACAAACATTTGCTCAGTGGCAGCACGTTACTGCCATGCACTGTATGGCTCTATTAAATGCTGTATTCTGATGGGTCAGTCACATAACTAATGTTATCTCTGTAAAACACTGTTGCCCTGATCGGCCCTGAAGAACCCGTACATTATTTACCCACCGAGCGTTTTTAGGTCTATTCTACGTCTAATATACGTCTAAATGTTCCTTAGACGTCTAGTCTAAAATTGGTCTACCAGGGGTATAGAAATGAAAGGTTTTTAAAAAAAACTGCACCACAGTTTGTTGTCCTGCAGCCATTTTCTCTCAGGGCCCAGTCGTCATGGTTACGTGACGCCGTCCTCCCCCTCGGCAGACCATGCGGAAGAGCTGGGCATATCAGCAGTGGCTCATTAACATATTAAGGTCCCCGCCCACTAAATCAGACCTTTCTGAACAGAGGGGCTATGTGAGCCTGGAAACAATGCTGCTGTGCTTTATTCATAGGCTTTTTGGACCAAAGCATGTTACTAATGTTTCATGAAGACATCAAGGATCCATGTTAAACTCAGAATCAGAATCAGAATCAGCTTTATTGGCTACGTATGTTAGACATACAAGGAATTTGTCACCGGTTCACTTCACTCTCCAAGTACAAAAATAGGTACACACAGTGTTCATCCTATATTATAAACAGACATAGGCAGAAATAACAAGGCAGGAATTAACATTTTAAATGAGAAGTTTAAAAAATTAAGTTAAGGTGAGAATAAAAAAATAGAATAGAGTATGTACAATATATACAATGTGCAAGATAAAAAAAAAAAAAAAAAACAAGAAACAAGGTGCACAGCTACATATAAGTGGGATGATGATATGTGCAATGAATGGTCATATATAGGGACTATAGACAGGCAATTTGCAGTTATGAGTTCAGTATGGCGACAGCCTGGGGGAAGAAACTGTTCTTATGCCTGGTGGTTTTAGCGTACAGTGCTCTGTATCGCTTACCTGAGGGGAGGAGTCTAAACAGTTTGTGTCCAGGATGTGAGGGGTCTGCAGAGATGTTACCTGCCCGTCTCCTGATTCTGGACCGGAACAAGTCCTGGATGGAGGGCAGTTTGGTCCCGATGATTTTCTCTGCAGACCTGACTGTCCTCTGCAGTCTGTGTCTGTCCTGCCTGGTTGCAGATCCAAACCAGACCGTGATGGACGTGCAGAGGACAGACTGGATGATGGCTGTATAGAAGTTGACCAGCAGCTCCTGGGGCAGGCCGAACTTCCTGAGCTGTCGCAGGAAGAACAGCCTCTGCTGTGCCTTTTTACGGATGGTGTCTATGTGGGGGGTCCACTTCAGGTCCTGTGAGATTGTGGATCCCAGAAACCTGAATGAGTCCACAGTAGACACAGTGTTGTCCTTGATGATAAGTGGGGGGAGAGTGGGGGGGGCCCTCCTGAAGTCCACTGTCATCTCCACAGTCTTGAGCGGGTTCAGCTCCAGGTGGTTCTGACCACACCAGAGGATCAGCTGTTCTACCTCCTGTCTGAATGCAGACTCGTCCCCGTCCCGGATCAGTCCGATGACAGTTGTGTCGTCTGCAAACTTCAGGAGCTTCACAGATGGGTCCCCTGAAGTGCAGTCATTCGTGTAGAGGGAGAAGAGCAGTGGGGAGAGGACACACCCCTGGGGGGTGCCAGTGCTGATGCAGAAAAGGAGCATAATATGAGACCTTTAAGACAACTACTAAATTGAAGTTAAATCAACTACTTGGAACTATTATTTGGGTTCCAACAAATTGAATTTTAAAGTTGACTTCATTTACATTTTCAAGGCAGAAGGGGAACTTAAATTTGCACATTGAACCAGCTTGAAATGTCTTACAGTGTACGAGTATCATCCGCTGGTTAATCCATCTCAGCCTCAGACATATAGAACATTGTCACTGATTTGACAGTAAATATAGCAGGATAAACTGCTAAGGTAAAGTTTGAGTGTGGAAACTGCATTTTAGACAGTTACATCTGCTCTTTACCGCTGAACCTGTCAGAGCGCAGGTGTGTTTACCTGGTGTCAAGTGTGCATGATGAGGAGGGGGAGAGAGAGAGAGAGAGAGAGAGAGAGAGAGAGGAGCTGCTGCTGCAGAAAATGATCCAAACCTCCCAAATGACTGAGACCTTCCACACCTTCAGTCAGGACACCGATGTCCTCTGGTTCATCTCCAGGCTCGGCTTCCTCCTGTACGACATACACTCCCAACACAGTTTGCTCCATGGAAGCTTTGGCCTTGGTGTCGGCGTTCTACAAGATATAAAGTGAAGGAAAGTCACATTTTAATAGTCTAACTGCTGATCTTAAAATTTCCAACTGTACAACAACATTTAACATTTTTAATAAATGTATATATTTATAACTGCATGGATTTCTGATGTCCTTGTAGGCTTATTTATCTCAGCAAAGGTTTGCACTGTTAAGCACATTATAGACTTGTAAGGTTTATTTAATTAATAGTGTTGAGGATCCTGTCACACTAATATTTAAACTGAGCATACAAAAAGTTAAAGTTATTGTGAGAAAATTAAAGTTTGTGTTAATTTTGGCAACTCCCTATTAAAAATGATCTTGACCTGTAAATGTATTTTAGTTTCTAAAAACACCCTGTCTTAAAATCATCAGCATATAAAATGCATTAAAGTACTTGTTAGAATACAATTACTTAAATTCTGTATTAAGTTTATACTTTAGAAAAAGCCACCATTAATTATCTCAATCCCCCTTTTTAAAAAGAACTCTTTTATAAATAAAATAGAAACATAAACTTGTTGCTGGGTTATTTTCCCTGACTCCTAAAGACAGCGAGAGAAGCTCCCACACAGTCTCGCTTCATACTGACAAGTTTATTCAATCACACGTTTGGGTCAGGGGAAACTTTTAGTTAATGGTGATGACCGAAACGTGTAGCTGATCACTTAAATAAGTGTGAGTGAGACAGTGTGCAGGACCTTATCTTGTTGTATTCAAGTTGCACTATCTACGTACTGCTTTACAGCAACCACTGGTACTCAATGGGGCATTTTTTTTGTAGATTGGTTGTTTTATTTCTTGTGTGTCAACTTTGTGTCTGCAACTTGCTAAATCTGGTACTGCCATCTCTTAATTTGTACAAATGATCAATGACCCTCAAACAACATAAAACACAAAATACTTTGTTTAATTAAATTTAATTTACTTTAAACTTAAAAACATTATCCAACTGCTTGGATTTAATTACAATTAAGTACCAGTGTGTAATAAAAACTGATTAAGTCATTCATCCTTGGACAGAAACAAATGGGACACACGAAATACCCCATGACCCTGGAATCATCACTGAAAATGTGTCCAAGCTGCACCTTTAAGGTGTTTCCATAGAACTTGTACTAGTTCAGAAGGAAAAAGTTTTACACTTCAAAACACAACAACTAAAACTTTTTTTTTCTTATTATTTAGAAAGAGGAAGTATTTCCCAGAGGAAAAGAAAATTTGAAAAGAGATCTCAAAAATATTTCATTTACTTCTCCTAGACAACTATGAGATCTGTGTGACACCAAACTGAGAATAAGGTTTATTGCTCGTGTCTCATCTGTTTCTCCTGAGCAATAAGATTCACTTAATCTCAGTTTAGTTTCCTTTTAAGTTTTAGAAGAGATCTCAACAAGCTCTAATCTGTTTCTTAGAGTTTCTCAACTAGTGTTTCTGTTTGTGATCTCAGGTAGAGAAATCAGAGAGCTCTCTCTATGAGCTCAATCTACTCTCATCCCAGCTTCAGTTCATGCATCTCATACAGAGCTCAGACAGAGCGAAGGAAGAGCTCTCCACAAACACTCTTTCAGTTCTCAGACTGACTTTATTGTAATCCACATATTTTAAAAATGATGTAGAATGAATTGATAGAAAATGTATGATTGTAGGCTGAAAGGCCTTCTGCATTTATATTTATATTTTTTATGAATAATCTTAAGTACTCCATTGCACATAATTCAGTTTTAATAATGAACCACATAAAACATTGTAAAATTAAAACAACATCAATTTATTAGTAACTTGACAGCCAATTACTATTTCAACATTTCAGCTGTATCAAAATTTAACTGCCAAAACCTCAGACCATTAGTGGTGTCATGTAGTACATTTATCTGTAGCTTCTCATGTGAAGTCCAAAGTGACCTTTTTGTGAGACAATAGATTTGCCTTAGTAAAACGAAGAGGGTCACATGATTGAAGTCTTACATTATTTTAAGTGCCTCATGAAGTTTAGTCTGTATCCTGGTGATGACTTATTATGGAACATCTCAGTCATGAGGCAGGAGTGCTGGTGGTGCAGTTGGTCAGTGTGCTGAGTCAGTAATCAGGAGCTTGCAAGTTCAGATCCAGTTCTGGCTTTTTATTCATATGTGGCTCCAGTATTACTTGTTTTCTTCTCCAAAGGAGAAATAAAGGAGCCATTAAAAACACTTGATTGAGATTAGCAAGGTTTCTCCATCAAGTCTCAGGTATGACTCCCTCTAAGGGCGCTTTCACATTAGGCCTACTTGTTTCGACCCGCACTGCAACGGCATAAATCCGTACTGGATTTATGCTAGCCAAGGATGGTGGCTGAGCTCCTCCAAAGATGGACGCAGGTGTGGCTCTTTGGAGAGGCACAGGCGCAGCATGTCCTGGCAGTCTGCAGGCAAGTCCTCCCTGATGGTAATTTCTCCACTGAGGAAACCCGGGGTCTTAAAGCGACCGATCTTCCAGTGCATCAGATCGTACAGGACGACCCCGATCTGCCACACCGTGGAGGGGCTGGGCCTGTAGATGCCCCTCTCATCAAACTCAGGTGGGATGTGGTCTTCAGTGCCAGAAAAGACCCTGTATAAGGAGGACTTCTTTGTGAAGCAGCTGAGACCAAAGTCGATGAGCCTGAGCCGAGGATGGCCGGAGCTGGTGTCGATGAGGATGTTCTCCACCTTGATGTCTCGGTGGAACACCGCCTTCTCTTGCAGCTCCCTTGCCGCCTCTACCAGCTGCTTCATCATCAGTCTGCTCTCCTCCTCGGTCAGGATCCCTCCTTGGACTTTAATGTAGTTGTCCAAGTCAACCACAGGGACCGGGCGCTCCATGACCAGGATGAGCTCCTTCTTCAGGTCGTAAAAGTCTAGTAGACAAATGGAGGCAGGCGCTGTTTGTCCCTTACACAGCTTTTGCATTATGGCCACCTCCAGAGGAATTGTCCTCTTGTTGATGTGTGTGTAGAGGACATCGTCTTTTCGGATGTGCTTCATGGCAACGGGTAACTGATCTTCTCTCCTGAAGCCAGCATACACAGAGCCAAAGTTTCCTGCTCCCAGCAGCCTGACCTCCTGATACTTGTCCTCGAACTCCTGTCTTTCTGAAGGAGTGGTTCTCCCACTAAGTGGGGAACTGGTGTTGGCCTCACATCCTGGCTCCTCCTCACAGACTCGTCTCTTTCTTGGACTGTTGTCCTCTTCCAGGTTCTTTCTCTTTGAACCAGGGACGGGGACTGGGGGCTTGGGACTACATATCCTCTTCCTCTTGTAGTCCCCTTCACCTTCATGGCTATGGGCTTTCCTCTTCCGACCCTGCTTGTCTTTGTTGGAAGTAACAGCTGTCCCCCCTGCAGCTGAGGAGGGTACAGCTTCATACCTCTGGCAGATAATCACAGGCGTAAAATGACTCATGTCGACGTTTCTAAACAGACTCCGAACAGTTTCTGACCAGCGGTGAACACGATGTCTATCTGGTTTAAAAAATGACCGAGCAGTTGGCCAAGACTTATATAGTCCACACTGTGGAACAGACCTTTGATGTATGACATCACAGTAGAGATCAAAGAGAACTTCATATGACCAATCGGAAAGGCCCCGCCTCCGAGCAACTGTTGCCAGGTGGAGTGTCGTCACCAATAGCCGTTTTTGGCACGGGACTCAGTTCTTTGAAGAGATATCGGCAAAAATATCAATATACACCAATATTCCAACTTTTTTTTGCCAATGTCTGTTAATACTTATATCCCATTATTCCTAATTGTAAAATTGATGTTTACTATTAAAGTCACACAAAAATAACATTAGAACTAGCACAAGAATATTTCTGTTTAAGATTATATGCATTCCTTACTAATGTGGCATCATTTAAAGTGGAAATAAAAGGGCTTTCCTAGGTGTAAGGTTTACGCTGTTTAATAATTATTCACCAAACACTACCACTGTTTTAACATCTATCCTAGATTCTGGTAAGGGGGGAAAAGTTAGAAAGATTATGGTCAACAGAGGTCCCCCAGAAATATTTACTCAGAAAAATTTAGAAAACAACATATTAACTGTTTTCCATGGGTCTTGTATGATCTCTTTCCTATGCATACAAAAATAACCAAGCTTTCCTGTTTTTAATCACAAAAATAATAAGAATAAAATAAATGGGTGTTGTATGTGTCTGTGTTGTTTATGTGGGTGCTGTATGTGTCAGTGTGGATGTTGTATGTGTCTACGTTGTTTGGTTGGATGTTGTTTGTATGGGTGTTGTATGTGTCAGTTTTGTTTATGTGGGTCTTGTACGTGTCTGTGTTTTTTGTGTGGCTGTTGTATGTGTCTGTGTTGTTTATGTGGGTCTTGTATGTGTCTGTGTTGTTTATGTGGATGTTGTATGTGTCTGTGTTGTTTATGTGGCTGTTGTATGTGTCTGTGTTGTTTATGTGGATGTTGTATGTGTCTGTGTTTCTCGTGTGGGTGTTGTATGTGTCTGTGTTGTTTATGTGGATGTTGTATGTGTCTGTGTGTTGCGTGGGTCTTGTGTGTGTCTGTGTTGTTTATGTGGATGTTGTATGTGTCTGTGTTTTTTGTGTGGCTGTTGTATGTGTCTGTGTTTTTTGTGTGGCTGTTGTATTTGTCTGTGTTGTATGTGTGTGTTAAATCATCTTAGCTTACAATAGCAAGTAATATAAATGTGGGAAATTTATTTTAACTTTAAATCAACTTAATATTGTGAGTTCAAACACACACACAAATATGTTTGTTTGACTAAGAAAGAAACATTAGTTACAATAATTTATTGATTTAGGTCAAGTAGGTCTCAGAAGTTATAAACAATTTGAACTTGGCCTTGAATGTTAAAGGTCCCATATTATGCAAAATCCACTTTTTTAAGTTTTTTGAACACAATTTTGGGTCTTTGGCCTTCCTCCCAGCACACAAAATGTTATCTTATATAACAAAACCTGTATTTAGTAGGCTGCATGAATGTAAAATCATGTCCTTCAGTGAGCTGTTGAGTCTGTGGATATACTGTTATGTAACAGTATATTTTTATTTGCATAAACTAATCTGACTGGTCCACCTGAGTATCTCCACTCCCACCCTGCTGCAGAGATACCTTTGTGAAGAGCAGCCATGTTGTTTTCACTCTTAGTGAGAGATCTGTGTTCAGCATGTCTAAGCTCAGAAGCTACCACTGCTCAGTTGTTGGCTGTAAACAGACACATATTTCTTCACATATAGTCTACCAGCCTCAGAGGACCAGAGGACCAAGTGGATTAATTTTATTTTTGAAGGGAATGCGCAGCTACAGTCGGCTAAAACCTGTATGTGTGTGTCAGTCACTTCACGTCCGACTGCTTCTTCAACTTCAGTCAGTTCAACACAGGACTGGGAACTAGACTTTTCCTGAATCCAGGCTCAGCACCAACTGTCTGCCACCAAACCTCGGACCATGGACATGTGAGTATTTTAATGCTGTGTGGTATTTATTTAGCTTATTGCTACGAGCTAATGCTAACAGCAGAGGGAAGTGGACCAGATGTAAGAGCTCAAGATTTTCGTCTGTGTTAAAGTTACTCTGACAGCCTGCAGTGTAAACTTAGATGTATGGATATTCCTGCATTAGTCAAGAGGAGTTTAACAGTTGGAGGAATATAATTATTCCTCATACACCCCCTCCTCTCCCCCTCCCTCAGTGTTAGCTTTAGGAGGCTAAGTTTAGCCTGCGGTTAGCCTGTTGTTTTAGCCTGTAATGTTTGGAGGAAACGATCTTCTCTGTTTTCTATCCATCAGGACTTTACAGTCGTGTTTGTTCAGGACTGTAATGTGAAGTCCCTGTTGTGTGTTACTGTGCTGTCTGCTGTTAAATGTATAGAGATCTGAGTACGAGGCAAACTGCTCTGCACTCACTGAAGCATGTAATCAGTAAATTATCTCCGATGGTCTCAAAACTCATTTTTGTGTCAAAACTGTGGACGAGGGAAACGATCGGTGAAGGCTGTGTTTCTGTGCATTTTGCAGCAGGTCATGTAAACATCAATACTAACAACAGAGGAAACTATGTAACATGTAATGTTAACGTCGGCTCAAATCAGTGTATCTGCAGATGTCATCGTCGTCACCAGCGTTTGTGGCCACAGTGTCGTTTTGACCACATTAATTTAATCTGATTTTTGTAAATTTAAAGACTCAGAAATGCCCCCAGGATGCTGTCATATGAGCTGTGTGACTGTGTGGAGTTTAGCTGTGAGGAAAAGTTACAGCCACATAACACTACAGCACGTTAGTATGTTAGGAGGAACTGAGGCAGTCAAATAAGATCTGTGAGATGATTATCCTCCTGATTTATTCACTGTAAACATACAGGCACAGACATTTGGTTATGTATCACTTAATGAGACATTTGTAAGTGAAAACACACTAACCCCTGAAAGCCTGTTGTATCATATTTGATATACTTTATGATACCTCTGTCTGATCAATATGATCAACCAATATCTAAGAAAAACCATATGAATACAAGCAGATAAATGATAAAAATAAAAGTACTCAAGTGAATTTTCAGTTGCCAGAAACACCTAATGTATCTAATGAGATTCAAAAACTGTATTTTACATTTAATGGATTTTTTTTGTTTATTTCAGTACAGAGTGAAACAAACATTTAACCTCCACAAAATAATAACATTTTATGGCTATAATTTGTGTTTTCCTACTTTAAAAGGTTAAACATTTTTCTTTCTTGTGTCTATGCTGGTCGACCTCAGGCAACATCTTCTGATGGTGAATCCTGTTTAAAGTCAGCTTCCCAAAATCCAAGACAGGAGACTGCACAGCAAAGCCAGTGAAAGCAGAGCCAACTTTCTGTAAAATGCACAAGCCTTTATTAAAAATCCACAAATTTAAAAACATTGGCAAATAGGCATAACACGAAAAGGAAAACATCAAGAAAACTTCAATAAAATGCTTTTAACATGACATTGAGAATAAATAATAAATAAGGAAATTGTGAAAATAAAAGACGACGAAAAAAGTGTACAACACTGCAGTGACGTATTTTGATTTTTCTTTTTGTAATCAAACATTTTTGTATTTTGCATTTCAGATTATGTTAGAGGCACCGTTGGACCTTGTCTTTGAGAAGGTTTTCCAGGACCCTGCTCCATACCTGAAGGAGCTGCAGAAAATACCAGACCCAGAGGACTTCTCTGCTCAATATGACAGACCTGACAAGATGGATGTGATAGCCAGCTACGTGTCAAGGTTCAACCAAGGAGAGCTCTGAACCCTTCATACTGGTCTTCTGCATCAGGAAACTCCGCTCTTATCTGCAGCACCACGCAGGCAGGCAGCACCACCCTGATTCTTCAGCCCAGAAGCTCCAACACCAGCTCACAGAGGGTCTGTAGGCCTGGGATCTGTAATGGCTGGACATGATGTGCAGATTTTGTCAGAACTGAAGGGTTACTTTCATAGGTGTTTTTATGTATATATTTTTTTCATATATATTTGTTATTATGGTTTTACAGTTTCTGTTTAAAAATTAATTTCTTTTCTTTTTTCATTTCTTTTTTACCTCCTTTATTAAAAAACTGTCTGCAGTACTAGTCGGTCCATTTGATGTTTTTATATGTAAAAATATTTTTCACAATAAAAAGATTACATGAACTGTTTTGTGTGTTTTCAGTGTTCCTTATGTTACATGTTATGTTAATAAGTAAAGAACAAAAAAGATGAACTGTAAACATGTAAGATGGAGGACACAGTGATGTACTTTTAATCCGTACTATTTTGTGTAACAGTAATGGGAGGGTTTATGTCAAAATACTGATGCATTATTCCTCTTAGATGTAAAGGCCCATAGTCTGCTCTATAAATGCATTTTGCACTGAAAAAACACATTAAAGCATAGAGGTCCAAGTCCAGGATGGTCCACCATGCAGGATGGTGGGTCTGGGAGTTCCTGTAGTCTTCCTCTGACCTAGTTAATTAAAAAGGGTAAGTAAGTGACAAAAAGGTAATGTACAAAATTATTATTTTGCACTTTTCACAATACCTTTGGTATCTCCATGCAACAGACATTTTCAGGCTCTATGTGTTTTTGCACAGTTGCCACAGGAGCCCCTCTGTAGGAGAAGAGTAAAAACAGGATGTTCAGTAGAATTTTTATATAAAGGAAATGTACTAGTTAAGCAATCATGATGTCTTGTTTTTGTTTAAGACAATATAATACTAATATACACAGGGCTGTGTAATAAGAAACTATATTGCAAGTAAAGAGGTGTTTAAGACAGACTGTGTGGCATACATTAAAGATATGGTCCAGAGAAAATTTCTGCCTGCTTAGAATTACAGGTTATGACAAATTTGCTCAGTGGCAGCACGTTACTGCCATGCGCTGTATGGCTCTATTAAATGCTGTATTCTGATGGGTCAGTCACATAACTAATGTTATCTCTGTAAAACACTGTTGCCCTGATCGGCCCTGAAGAACCCGTACATTATTTACCCACCGAGCGTTTTTAGGTCTATTCTACGTCTAATATACGTCTAAATGTTCCTTAGACGTCTAGTCTAAAATTGGTCTACCAGGGGTATAGAAATGAAAGGTTTTTAAAAAAAACTGCACCACAGTTTGTTGTCCTGCAGCCATTTTCTCTCAGGGCCCAGTTGTCATGGTTACGTGACGCCGTCCTCCCCCTCGGCAGACCATGCGGAAGAGCTGGGCATATCAGCAGTGGCTCATTAACATATTAAGGTCCCCGCCCACTAAATCAGACCTTTCTGAACAGAGGGGCTATGTGAGCCTGGAAACAATGCTGCTGTGCTTTATTCATAGGCTTTTTGGACCAAAGCATGTTACTAATGTTTCATGAAGACATCAAGGATCCATGTTAAACTCAGAATCAGAATCAGAATCAGCTTTATTGGCTACGTATGTTAGACATACAAGGAATTTGTCACCGGTTCACTTCACTCTCCAAGTACAAAAATAGGTACACACAGTGTACATCCTATATTATAAACAGACATAGGCAGAAATAACAAGGCAGGAATTAACATTTTAAATGAGAAGTTTAAAAAATTAAGTTAAGGTGAGAATAAAAAAATAGAATAGAGTATGTACAATATATACAATGTGCAAGATAAAAAAAAAAAAAAAAACAAGAAACAAGGTGCACAGCTACGTATAAGTGGGATGATGATATGTGCAATGAATGGTCATATATAGGGACTATAGACAGGCAATTTGCAGTTATGAGTTCAGTATGGCGACAGCCTGGGGGAAGAAACTGTTCTTATGCCTGGTGGTTTTAGCGTACAGTGCTCTGTATCGCTTACCTGAGGGGAGGAGTCTAAACAGTTTGTGTCCAGGATGTGAGGGGTCTGCAGAGATGTTACCTGCCCGTCTCCTGATTCTGGACCGGAACAAGTCCTGGATGGAGGGCAGTTTGGTCCCGATGATTTTCTCTGCAGACCTGACTGTCCTCTGCAGTCTGTGTCTGTCCTGCCTGGTTGCAGATCCAAACCAGACCGTGATGGACGTGCAGAGGACAGACTGGATGATGGCTGTATAGAAGTTGACCAGCAGCTCCTGGGGCAGGCCGAACTTCCTGAGCTGTCGCAGGAAGAACAGCCTCTGCTGTGCCTTTTTACGGATGGTGTCTATGTGGGGGGTCCACTTCAGGTCCTGTGAGATTGTGGATCCCAGAAACCTGAATGAGTCCACAGTAGACACAGTGTTGTCCTTGATGATAAGTGGGGGGAGAGTGGGGGGGGCCCTCCTGAAGTCCACTGTCATCTCCACAGTCTTGAGCGGGTTCAGCTCCAGGTGGTTCTGACCACACCAGAGGATCAGCTGTTCTACCTCCTGTCTGAATGCAGACTCGTCCCCGTCCCGGATCAGTCCGATGACAGTTGTGTCGTCTGCAAACTTCAGGAGCTTCACAGATGGGTCCCCTGAAGTGCAGTCATTCGTGTAGAGGGAGAAGAGCAGTGGGGAGAGGACACACCCCTGGGGGGTGCCAGTGCTGATGCAGAAAAGGAGCATAATATGAGACCTTTAAGACAACTACTAAATTGAAGTTAAATCAACTACTTGGAACTATTATTTGGGTTCCAACAAATTGAATTTTAAAGTTGACTTCATTTACATTTTCAAGGCAGAAGGGGAACTTAAATTTGCACATTGAACCAGCTTGAAATGTCTTACAGTGTACGAGTATCATCCGCTGGTTAATCCATCTCAGCCTCAGACATATAGAACATTGTCACTGATTTGACAGTAAATATAGCAGGATAAACTGCTAAGGTAAAGTTTGAGTGTGGAAACTGCATTTTAGACAGTTACATCTGCTCTTTACCGCTGAACCTGTCAGAGCGCAGGTGTGTTTACCTGGTGTCAAGTGTGCATGATGAGGAGGGGGAGAGAGAGAGAGAGAGAGAGAGAGAGAGAGGAGCTGCTGCTGCAGAAAATGATCCAAACCTCCCAAATGACTGAGACCTTCCACACCTTCAGTCAGGACACCGATGTCCTCTGGTTCATCTCCAGGCTCGGCTTCCTCCTGTACGACATACACTCCCAACACAGTTTGCTCCATGGAAGCTTTGGCCTTGGTGTCGGCGTTCTACAAGATATAAAGTGAAGGAAAGTCACATTTTAATAGTCTAACTGCTGATCTTAAAATTTCCAACTGTACAACAACATTTAACATTTTTAATAAATGTATATATTTATAACTGCATGGATTTCTGATGTCCTTGTAGGCTTATTTATCTCAGCAAAGGTTTGCACTGTTAAGCACATTATAGACTTGTAAGGTTTATTTAATTAATAGTGTTGAGGATCCTGTCACACTAATATTTAAACTGAGCATACAAAAAGTTAAAGTTATTGTGAGAAAATTAAAGTTTGTGTTAATTTTGGCAACTCCCTATTAAAAATGATCTTGACCTGTAAATGTATTTTAGTTTCTAAAAACACCCTGTCTTAAAATCATCAGCATATAAAATGCATTAAAGTACTTGTTAGAATACAATTACTTAAATTCTGTATTAAGTTTATACTTTAGAAAAAGCCACCATTAATTATCTCAATCCCCCTTTTTAAAAAGAACTCTTTTATAAATAAAATAGAAACATAAACTTGTTGCTGGGTTATTTTCCCTGACTCCTAAAGACAGCGAGAGAAGCTCCCACACAGTCTCGCTTCATACTGACAAGTTTATTCAATCACACGTTTGGGTCAGGGGAAACTTTTAGTTAATGGTGATGACCGAAACGTGTAGCCGATCACTTAAATAAGTGTGAGTGAGACAGTGTGCAGGACCTTATCTTGTTGTATTCAAGTTGCACTATCTACGTACTGCTTTACAGCAACCACTGGTACTCAATGGGGCATTTTTTTTGTAGATTGGTTGTTTTATTTCTTGTGTGTCAACTTTGTGTCTGCAACTTGCTAAATCTGGTACTGCCATCTCTTAATTTGTACAAATGATCAATGACCCTCAAACAACATAAAACACAAAATACTTTGTTTAATTAAATTTAATTTACTTTAAACTTAAAAACATTATCCAACTGCTTGGATTTAATTACAATTAAGTACCAGTGTGTAATAAAAACTGATTAAGTCATTCATCCTTGGACAGAAACAAATGGGACACACGAAATACCCCATGACCCTGGAATCATCACTGAAAATGTGTCCAAGCTGCACCTTTAAGGTGTTTCCATAGAACTTGTACTAGTTCAGAAGGAAAAAGTTTTACACTTCGAAACACAACAACTAAAACTTTTTTTTTCTTATTATTTAGAAAGAGGAAGTATTTCCCAGAGGAAAAGAAAATTTGAAAAGAGATCTCAAAAATATTTCATTTACTTCTCCTAGACAACTATGAGATCTGTGTGACACCAAACTGAGAATAAGGTTTATTGCTCGTGTCTCATCTGTTTCTCCTGAGCAATAAGATTCACTTAATCTCAGTTTAGTTTCCTTTTAAGTTTTAGAAGAGATCTCAACAAGCTCTAATCTGTTTCTTAGAGTTTCTCAACTAGTGTTTCTGTTTGTGATCTCAGGTAGAGAAATCAGAGAGCTCTCTCTATGAGCTCAATCTACTCTCATCCCAGCTTCAGTTCATGCATCTCATACAGAGCTCAGACAGAGCGAAGGAAGAGCTCTCCACAAACACTCTTTCAGTTCTCAGACTGACTTTATTGTAATCCACATATTTTAAAAATGATGTAGAATGAATTGATAGAAAATGTATGATTGTAGGCTGAAAGGCCTTCTGCATTTATATTTATATTTTTTATGAATAATCTTAAGTACTCCATTGCACATAATTCAGTTTTAATAATGAACCACATAAAACATTGTAAAATTAAAACAACAGCAATTTATTAGTAACTTGACAGCCAATTACTATTTCAACATTTCAGCTGTATCAAAATTTAACTGCCAAAACCTCAGACCATTAGTGGTGTCATGTAGTACATTTATCTGTAGCTTCTCATGTGAAGTCCAAAGTGACCTTTTTGTGAGACAATAGATTTGCCTTAGTAAAACGAAGAGGGTCACATGATTGAAGTCTTACATTATTTTAAGTGCCTCATGAAGTTTAGTCTGTATCCTGGTGATGACTTATTATGGAACATCTCAGTCATGAGGCAGGAGTGCTGGTGGTGCAGTTGGTCAGTGTGCTGAGTCAGTAATCAGGAGCTTGCAAGTTCAGATCCAGTTCTGGCTTTTTATTCATATGTGGCTCCAGTATTACTTGTTTTCTTCTCCAAAGGAGAAATAAAGGAGCCATTAAAAACACTTGATTGAGCTTAGCAAGGTTTCTCCATCAAGTCTCAGGTATGACTCCCTCTAAGGGCGCTTTCACATTAGGCCTACTTGTTTCGACCCACACTGCAACGGCATAAATCCGTACTGGATTTATGCTAGCCAAGGATGGTGGCTGAGCTCCTCCAAAGATGGACGCAGGTGTGGCTCTTTGGAGAGGCACAGGCGCAGCATGTCCTGGCAGTCTGCAGGCAAGTCCTCCCTGATGGTAATTTCTCCACTGAGGAAACCCGGGGTCTTAAAGCGACCGATCTTCCAGTGCATCAGATCGTACAGGACGACCCCGATCTGCCACACCGTGGAGGGGCTGGGCCTGTAGATGCCCCTCTCATCAAACTCAGGTGGGATGTGGTCTTCAGTGCCAGAAAAGACCCTGTATAAGGAGGACTTCTTTGTGAAGCAGCTGAGACCAAAGTCGATGAGCCTGAGCCGAGGATGGCCGGAGCTGGTGTCGATGAGGATGTTCTCCACCTTGATGTCTCGGTGGAACACCGCCTTCTCTTGCAGCTCCCTTGCCGCCTCTACCAGCTGCTTCATCATCAGTCTGCTCTCCTCCTCGGTCAGGATCCCTCCTTGGACTTTAATGTAGTTGTCCAAGTCAACCACAGGGACCGGGCGCTCCATGACCAGGATGAGCTCCTTCTTCAGGTCGTAAAAGTCTAGTAGACAAATGGAGGCAGGCGCTGTTTGTCCCTTACACAGCTTTTGCATTATGGCCACCTCCAGAGGAATTGTCCTCTTGTTGATGTGTGTGTAGAGGACATCGTCTTTTCGGATGTGCTTCATGGCAACGGGTAACTGATCTTCTCTCCTGAAGCCAGCATACACAGAGCCAAAGTTTCCTGCTCCCAGCAGCCTGACCTCCTGATACTTGTCCTCGAACTCCTGTCTTTCTGAAGGAGTGGTTCTCCCACTAAGTGGGGAACTGGTGTTGGCCTCACATCCTGGCTCCTCCTCACAGACTCGTCTCTTTCTTGGACTGTTGTCCTCTTCCAGGTTCTTTCTCTTTGAACCAGGGACGGGGACTGGGGGCTTGGGACTACATATCCTCTTCCTCTTGTAGTCCCCTTCACCTTCATGGCTATGGGCTTTCCTCTTCCGACCCTGCTTGTCTTTGTTGGAAGTAACAGCTGTCCCCCCTGCAGCTGAGGAGGGTACAGCTTCATACCTCTGGCAGATAATCACAGGCGTAAAATGACTCATGTCGACGTTTCTAAACAGACTCCGAACAGTTTCTGACCAGCGGTGAACACGATGTCTATCTGGTTTAAAAAATGACCGAGCAGTTGGCCAAGACTTATATAGTCCACACTGTGGAACAGACCTTTGATGTATGACATCACAGTAGAGATCAAAGAGAACTTCATATGACCAATCGGAAAGGCCCCGCCTCCGAGCAACTGTTGCCAGGTGGAGTGTCGTCACCAATAGCCGTTTTTGGCACGGGACTCAGTTCTTTGAAGAGATATCGGCAAAAATATCAATATACACCAATATTCCAACTTTTTTTTGCCAATGTCTGTTAATACTTATATCCCATTATTCCTAATTGTAAAATTGATGTTTACTATTAAAGTCACACAAAAATAACATTAGAACTAGCACAAGAATATTTCTGTTTAAGATTATATGCATTCCTTACTAATGTGGCATCATTTAAAGTGGAAATAAAAGGGCTTTCCTAGGTGTAAGGTTTACGCTGTTTAATAATTATTCACCAAACACTACCACTGTTTTAACATCTATCCTAGATTCTGGTAAGGGGGGAAAAGTTAGAAAGATTATGGTCAACAGAGGTCCCCCAGAAATATTTACTCAGAAAAATTTAGAAAACAACATATTAACTGTTTTCCATGGGTCTTGTATGATCTCTTTCCTATGCATACAAAAATAACCAAGCTTTCCTGTTTTTAATCACAAAAATAATAAGAATAAAATAAATGGGTGTTGTATGTGTCTGTGTTGTTTATGTGGGTGCTGTATGTGTCAGTGTGGATGTTGTATGTGTCTACGTTGTTTGGTTGGATGTTGTTTGTATGGGTGTTGTATGTGTCAGTTTTGTTTATGTGGGTCTTGTACGTGTCTGTGTTTTTTGTGTGGCTGTTGTATGTGTCTGTGTTGTTTATGTGGGTGCTGTATGTGTCTGTGTTGTTTATGTGGATGTTGTATGTGTCTGTGTTGTTTATGTGGCTGTTGTATGTGTCTGTGTTGTTTATGTGGATGTTGTATGTGTCTGTGTTTCTCGTGTGGGTGTTGTATGTGTCTGTGTTGTTTATGTGGATGTTGTATGTGTCTGTGTGTTGCGTGGGTCTTGTGTGTGTCTGTGTTGTTTATGTGGATGTTGTATGTGTCTGTGTTTTTTGTGTGGCTGTTGTATGTGTCTGTGTTTTTTGTGTGGCTGTTGTATTTGTCTGTGTTGTATGTGTGTGTTAAATCATCTTAGCTTACAATAGCAAGTAATATAAATGTGGGAAATTTATTTTAACTTTAAATCAACTTAATATTGTGAGTTCAAACACACACACAAATATGTTTGTTTGACTAAGAAAGAAACATTAGTTACAATAATTTATTGATTTAGGTCAAGTAGGTCTCAGAAGTTATAAACAATTTGAACTTGGCCTTGAATGTTAAAGGTCCCATATTATGCAAAATCCACTTTTTTAAGTTTTTTGAACACAATTTTGGGTCTTTGGCCTTCCTCCCAGCACACAAAATGTTATCTTATATAACAAAACCTGTATTTAGTAGGCTGCATGAATGTAAAATCATGTCCTTCAGTGAGCTGTTGAGTCTGTGGATATACTGTTATGTAACAGTATATTTTTATTTGCATAAACTAATCTGACTGGTCCACCTGAGTATCTCCACTCCCACCCTGCTGCAGAGATACCTTTGTGAAGAGCAGCCATGTTGTTTTCACTCTTAGTGAGAGATCTGTGTTCAGCATGTCTAAGCTCAGAAGCTACCACTGCTCAGTTGTTGTCTGTAAACAGACACATATTTCTTCACATATAGTCTACCAGCCTCAGAGGACCAGAGGACCAAGTGGATTAATTTTATTTTTGAAGGGAATGAGCAGCTACAGTCGGCTAAAACCTGTATGTGTGTGTCAGTCACTTCACGTCCGACTGCTTCTTCAACTTCAGTCAGTTCAACACAGGACTGGGAACTAGACTTTTCCTGAATCCAGGCTCAGCACCAACTGTCTGCCACCAAACCTCGGACCATGGACATGTGAGTATTTTAATGCTGTGTGGTATTTATTTAGCTTATTGCTACGAGCTAATGCTAACAGCAGAGGGAAGTGGACCAGATGTAAGAGCTCAAGATTTTCTTCAGTGTTAAAGTTACTCTGACAGCCTGCAGTGTAAACTTAGATGTATGGATATTCCTGCATTAGTCAAGAGGAGTTTAACAGTTGGAGGAATATAATTATTCCTCATACACCCCCTCCTCTCATCCCTCCCTCAGTGTTAGCTTTAGGAGGCTAAGTTTAGCCTGCGGTTAGCCTGTTGTTTTAGCCTGTAATGTTTGGAGGAAACGATCTTCTCTGTTTTCTATCCATCAGGACTTTACAGTCGTGTTTGTTCAGGACTGTAATGTGAAGTCCCTGTTGTGTGTTACTGTGCTGTCCGCTGTTAAATGTATAGAGATCTGAGTACGAGGCAAACTGCTCTGCACTCACTGAAGCATGTAATCAGTAAATTATCTCTGATGGTCTCAAAACTCATTTTTGTGTCAAAACTGTGGACGAGGGAAACGATCGGTGAAGGCTGTGTTTCTGTGCATTTTGCAGCAGGTCATGTAAACATCAATACTAACAACAGAGGAAACTATGTAACATGTAATGTTAACGTCGGCTCAAATCAGTGTATCTGCAGATGTCATCGTCGTCACCAGCGTTTGTGGCCACAGTGTCGTTTTGACCACATTAATTTAATCTGATTTTTGTAAGTTTAAAGACTCAGAAATGCCCCCAGGATGCTGTCATATGAGCTGTGTGACTGTGTGGAGTTTAGCTGTGAGGAAAAGTTACAGCCACATAACACTACAGCACGTTAGTATGTTAGGAGGAACTGAGGCAGTCAAATAAGATCTGTGAGATGATTATCCTCCTGATTTATTCACTATAAACATACAGGCACAGACATTTGGTTATGTATCACTTAATGAGACATTTGTAAGTGAAAACACACTAACCCCTGAAAGCCTGTTGTATCATATTTGATATACTTTATGATACCTCTGTCTGATCAATATGATCAACCAATATCTAAAAAAAACCATATGAATACAAGCAGATAAATGATAAAAATAAAAGTACTCAAGTGAATTTTCAGTTGCCAGAAACACCTAATGTATCTAATGAGATTCAAAAACTGTATTTTACATTTAATGGATTTTTTTTGTTTATTTCAGTACAGAGTGAAACAAACATTTAACCTCCACAAAATAATAACATTTTATGGCTATAATTTGTGTTTTCCTACTTTAAAAGGTTAAACATTTTTCTTTCTTGTGTCTATGCTGGTCGACCTCAGGCAACATCTTCTGATGGTGAATCCTGTTTAAAGTCAGCTTCCCAAAATCCAAGACAGGAGACTGCACAGCAAAGCCAGTGAAAGCAGAGCCAACTTTCTGTAAAATGCACATGCCTTTATTAAAAATCCACAAATTTAAAAACATTGGCAAATAGGCATAACATGAAAAGGAAAACATCAAGAAAACTTCAATAAAATGCTTTTAACATGACATTGAGAATAAATAATAAATAAGGAAATTGTGAAAATAAAAGACGACGAAAAAAGTGTACAACACTGCAGTGACGTATTTTGATTTTTCTTTTTGTAATCAAACATTTTTGTTTTTTGCATTTCAGATTATGTTAGAGGCACCGTTGGACCTTGTCTTTGAGAAGGTTTTCCAGGACCCTGCTCCATACCTGAAGGAGCTGCAGAAAATACCAGACCCAGAGGACTTCTCTGCTCAATATGACAGACCTGACAAGATGGATGTGATAGCCAGCTACGTGTCAAGGTTCAACCAAGGAGAGCTCTGAACCCCTCATACTGGTCTTCTGCATCAGGAACCTCCGCTCTTATCTGCAGCACCACCCAGGCAGGCAGCACCACTCTGATTCTTCAGCCCAGAAGCTCCAACACCAGCTCACAGAGGGTCTGAAGGCCTGGTATCTGTAACGGCTGGACATGATGTGCAGATTTTGTCAGAACTGAAGGGTTACTTTCATTGGTGTTTTTATGTATATATTTTTTTCATATATATTTGTTATTATGGTTTTACAGTTTCTGTTTAAAAATTAATTTCTTTTTTTTTTCATTTCTTTTTTACCTCCTTTATTAAAAAACTGTCTGCAGTACCAGTCGGTACATTTGATGTTTTTATATGTAAAAATATTTTTCACAATAAAAAGATTACATGAACTGTTTTGTGTGTTTTCAGTGTTCCTTATGTTACATGTTATGTTAATAAGTAAAGAACAAAAAAGATGAACTGTAAACATGTAAGATGGAGGACACAGTGATGTACTTTTAATCCGTACTATTTTGTGTAACAGTAATGGGAGGGTTTATGTCAAAATACTGATGCATTATTCCTCTTAGATGTAAAGGCCCATAGTCTGCTCTATAAATGTATTTTGCACTGAAAAAACACATTAAAGCATAGAGGTCCAAGTCCAGGATGGTCCACCATGCAGGATGGTGGGTCTGGGAGTTCCTGTAGTCTTCCTCTGACCTAGTTAATTAAAAAGGGTAAGTAAGTGACAAAAAGGTAATGTACAAAATTATTATTTTGCACTTTTCACAATACCTTTGGTATCTCCATGCAACAGACATTTTCAGGCTCTATGTGTTTTTGCACAGTTGCCACAGGAGCCCCTCTGTAGGAGAAGAGTAAAAACAGGATGTTCAGTAGAATTTTTATATAAAGGAAATGTACTAGTTAAGCAATCATGATGTCTTGTTTTTGTTTAAGACAATATAATGCTAATATACACAGGGCTGTGTAATAAGAAACTATATTGCAAGTAAAGAGGTGTTTAAGACAGACTGTGTGGCATACATTAAAGATATGGTCCAGAGAAAATTGCTGCCTGCTTAGAATTACAGGTTATGACAAACATTTGCTCTGTGGCAGCACGTTACTGCCATGCACTGTATGGCTCTATTAAATGCTGTATTCTGATGGGTCAGTCACATAACTAATGTTATCTCTGTAAAACACTGTTGCCCTGATCGGCCCTGAAGAACCCGTACATTATTTACCCACCGAGCGTTTTTAGGTCTATTCTACGTCTAATATACGTCTAAATGTTCCTTAGACGTCTAGTCTAAAATTGGTCTACCAGGGGTATAGAAATGAAAGGTTTTTAGATGTCTAAATGTAGACTTGACATATATTAGATGCCAAAACAACGTGTATATATATATAGACGTCTTGATGTTGAAATCACGTACAATAGACGTCTAAATTTAGACGTCTACATTTTAGACATTCATCTGATGTTCATGCCTATACCAAATATAAACCCAGGTATGAATTTATACGTTGATTAGATGCCTATAAGAGGTCTAGTCTAAATTTAGATGTCTAAAAAAGTTTCATTTCTATACCACTGGTATACCAATTTTAGACTAGACGTCTATTAGACCTAAAAAAAAAAAAAAATAAAAGCCCAATGGTTTCTTGTCAATATTTTGATAAACTGACAAAATATCATCAATGCATATTTTCATAAACATCTAATACAATACAGTTGTTGGTTATTTTATGTCAGTTATATGACATAAAATAACCAATAACTTGCAGAGATATATTCTTTTACCGGGAACAACAGAAGAAGTGCAAGAATTGTCACTCGAAGTTCAGGAAATCTGATGATCTTCCAGTCCGACGGAAGCAAAGTCGAGTCGACTCAATGTGCATAAGTATTTTTCAGCCGGAAGTTCCACTGTTTCCACGTAAAGTCCACATTTTCATGTTATGGTCGTACGATCTCCGTCCGGATGTAAAGCAGGGTCTTGCAGAGCTACTAAAAAGATTTTCGTCGCTGATCTCATGGCCTTACAGCGATGCTGATGACTTTTATCATGGACTAATTCACTCTGAGCGGAATAACATTTTGCCCGGAAGTGGTTGCACGGTGCATCACGTGAGTGTGCTATACCAATAAGGTGGCTACATTTTTGTCAACAGCACAGGCAACATGGCGGCAGCCAGCATTAATGAGACAGAGAAAACACCCGTTATTTAATAATCAAATAGAATTTCAGCAACAAATTTTGTCGAGTGCTCAGCAGGACCCGGGCTTTCAGATAAACCAAAAGTTTTTTGTTGATTTATATGTTTTGACCGAATAAGGCGAAAACGCCGGTCACTCTACAGTGTAAACAATGCTACAATGCTACAACGACGGCTGCCTCCCACAGCTGTAGTTGGGCACTGCACATTTTTCAGGTCTAATAGACGTCTAGTCTAAAAATGGTGTAACAGTGGTGTAGAAATGAAAGTTTTTTAGATGTCTAAATTTAGACTAGACCTCTCATAGACATGTAATCAACGTCCAAGTCTATATCTGGGCTTATATTTGGTATAAGCATGAACTTCAGGTGAACGTCTAAAATGTAGACGTCTATTGTACGTGATTTCAACGTCAAGACGTCTATATATATATATATATATATATATATATATATATATATATGTATATATATATATATATATATATATATGTATACGATGTTTTGGCGTCTAATATACGTCAAGTCTACATTTAGACATCTAAAAACCTTTCATTTCTATACTCCTGGTAGACCAATTTTAAACTACACGTCTAAGGAACATTTAGACGTATATTAGATGTAGAATAGACCTAAAAATGCTTGGTGGGTGTTATCCCTTACCAAACGCTATTTATCGCCAGTCTAAGTTTTGGTGAGCATGGCACGAATACAAACTACACTGTCGAGGAGCTGATATGCTTCACATCTACAACAACACACGGAGGGGGAGGGGGAGCAAAAACAGCAGAACAACTTTAATTCGTCTACACATTAGCATTGAAGAAACAAACTTTACATACAGACCTCTTGGTTCAACCTTGGCTCTCGACTTTCTTCTGGTGCCTCTTCATATTCGGGGTCTGGCTCGGACTCAAACATGAATGGCTGCACCACAGTTCGTTGTCCTGCAGCCATTTTCTCTCAGGGCCCAGTTGTCATGGTTACGTGGCTCATTAACATATTAAGGTCCCCGCCCACTAAATCGGACCTTTCTGAACAGAGGGGCTATGTGAGCCTGGAAACAATGCTGCTGTGCTTTATTCATAGGCTTTTTGGACCAAAGCATGTTACTAATGTTTCATGAAGACATCAAGGATCCATGTTAAACTCAGAATCAGAATCAGAATCAGCTTTATTGGCTACGTATGTTAGACATACAAGGAATTTGTCACCGGTTCACTTCACTCTCCAAGTACAAAAATAGGTACACACAGTGTACATCCTATATTATAAACAGACATAGGCAGAAATAACAAGGCAGGAATTAACATTTTAAATGAGAAGTTTAAAAAATTAAGTTAAGGTGAGAATAAAAAAATAGAATAGAGTATGTACAATATATACAATGTGCAAGATAAAAAAAAAAAAAAAAAGAACAAGAAACAAGGTGCACAGCTGCATATAAGTGGGATGATGATATGTGCAATGAATGGTCATATATAGGGACTATAGACAGGCAATTTGCAGTTATGAGTTCAGTATGGCGACAGCCTGGGGGAAGAAACTGTTCTTGTGCCTGGTGGTTTTAGCGTACAGTGCTCTGTATCGCTTACCTGAGGGGAGGAGTCTAAACAGTTTGTGTCCAGGATGTGAGGGGTCTGCAGAGATGTTACCTGCCCGTCTCCTGATTCTGGACCGGAACAAGTCCTGGATGGAGGGCAGTTTGGTCCCGATGATTTTCTCTGCAGACCTGACTGTCCTCTGCAGTCTGTGTCTGTCCTGCCTGGTTGCAGATCCAAACCAGACCGTGATGGACGTGCAGAGGACAGACTGGATGATGGCTGTATAGAAGTTGACCAGCAGCTCCTGGGGCAGGCCGAACTTCCTGAGCTGTCGCAGGAAGAACAGCCTCTGCTGTGCCTTTTTACGGATGGTGTCTATGTGGGGGGTCCACTTCAGGTCCTGTGAGATTGTGGATCCCAGAAACCTGAATGAGTCCACAGTAGACACAGTGTTGTCCTTGATGATAAGTGGGGGGAGAGTGGGGGGGGCCCTCCTGAAGTCCACTGTCATCTCCACAGTCTTGAGCGGGTTCAGCTCCAGGTGGTTCTGACCACACCAGAGGATCAGCTGTTCTACCTCCTGTCTGAATGCAGACTCGTCCCCGTCCCGGATCAGTCCGATGACAGTTGTGTCGTCTGCAAACTTCAGGAGCTTCACAGATGGGTCCCCTGAAGTGCAGTCATTCGTGTAGAGGGAGAAGAGCAGTGGGGAGAGGACACACCCCTGGGGGGTGCCAGTGCTGATGCAGAAAAGGAGCATAATATGAGACCTTTAAGACAACTACTAAATTGAAGTTAAATCAACTACTTGGAACTATTATTTGGGTTCCAACAAATTGAATTTTAAAGTTGACTTCATTTACATTTTCAAGGCAGAAGGGGAACTTAAATTTGCACATTGAACCAGCTTGAAATGTCTTACAGTGTACGAGTATCATCCGCTGGTTAATCCATCTCAGCCTCAGACATATAGAACATTGTCACTGATTTGACAGTAAATATAGCAGGATAAACTGCTAAGGTAAAGTTTGAGTGTGGAAACTGCATTTTAGACAGTTACATCTGCTCTTTACCGCTGAACCTGTCAGAGCGCAGGTGTGTTTACCTGGTGTCAAGTGTGCATGATGAGGAGGGGGAGAGAGAGAGAGAGAGAGAGAGAGAGAGAGGAGCTGCTGCTGCAGAAAATGATCCAAACCTTAACTCATTTAACTTCATTTATAAACACTCTGTCTATTTATTTAATTGTGCACACCTCTTGCATGTGGAGTGCAGAAGTGAGCAGTAAATTCATGCGGGATTCTCCTCAATATCTGTGGCGGACTTGCATATTTCGTGCGAGATTCAGGCCCTGACATAACTCGCCTCTCATGGCAGGGTAAAAAAGTCAAAACAAATTATGCACCTATATAATTAAATAAAACTTCTTAAAATATCAGTGGATCAAGCTAGCACTAACTGTGACAAACAGGTGACCAAAATATTGAACTAGACAAAGCTATTTGAACAGAAATCTCTCATAAATGTGCAATTATTGATTTCTATTACTCACCCTACTATATCAAATAAATTAATGCATGAGTATATGAATTACTTACATTGAAATCCAAGGATTACAGACGATTAGACAGCATGGGCAACCGATTGCTGCAGCCATTCCCGTTTTCCCACTTGTTTCTCTGCATCCGGGTAAGAAAATGGAACATGTGCAGCAGCTGAGCAGCATTAACGTCATAGCTTGGATGAACCATATTCTCATTGGACTGACATGTATTGATTTAATTCACTTGACTTTTCTTGTAGGCATGTTCAACAAGCAAGAACAAATCATTTAGGCCTAATGAACATAAACACAGTGAATTCATTTAAATCAAACATATGTAACAGGATTTATATTGTATGTCTTCCACTTGCTTTCTGAGATTATGTTCCTTTTTGGCATTTATGGCTCTAGGGCGCCCTCTCTTGGGTGTAGTCTATATACACACAATGGGCAGCCGCAATGCATTGCCATTGTATGAGAGATGTGCCCGAGGTGAGTCGCAGACTGAAGCAGTTTGTACTATAGCTATGTATAAACATAATTTTCTCCTCTTGTAGGCTTCTATACATACAGGGATTTATGTAGAGGTTTCTGAGATATATTATGCATTGTTTACCATCGTTTTCATGTACTTAACTGTCTGTATAATAACTTTGTATACTTATTAACAAGGTAACTAGCATTTGTGCTAACTCTGCTATCCTGTTGTAGTAACCTTTGGTATGCCGAGACGAGCCAAGTGCATGACCAGTATCAATCTGTTTGTACAGAGAATAACCGGTGGCACACAGACAGAGCAGCAGCCCGCTTCTTACTCTTCACACAACGCAGAGTCTACGGGGGTTTCTTGAACCAGCCAGCTGCAGGAAAGTGCAACTGTGCACGGTTACAATGCTGCCATGATCTGAGCTTCCATCGCGGGGTGGCGGTTGCCTGGACGGCGACCAGGAGAGACGGCGGCAGTGAAACAATGTATACCTACCTCATTTCCCCACTAGAGGGCAGTGTAACGACAGGTTTTATTGACCTGTGTCAAAGGATGTCTGAATAACTCTATGAGCTCTGTGGGAATTTGGCAGAGACTTTGATAGGTAAAATAACAGACTTTTAGCTGAAATCTGACGAACTACTTTTGGTTGCTTAAAGTTGATGGATAGGGGTTTTCAGGCCTATTCAAGGAGCCTTGTATTTTGTTTATTGTAAAGCTGTTATTCTTGAGGCTCTATATTATAATTATTATTTTTTCTTTGTTTCCTTATTGATCATTCTTATTTTGTATACTGACGTGATTTGTGTTTAATGAGTCATGGAGTTTGGTAGAGGGAGAGGTTCGGTGACATTTACTCCAATACCGACATTTGGAAGGGGAAGAGGCGCTATTTTCCAGCCAGGTTCATCTACGCCCTAATCTAGGCATGAAAGTTTAGTGAATGCTGATGACACAAAACATGAACCATCACAGGACGTTTGGACTTTCTGTTGGGGAGAGTATTGCCTCCTGCATTGAGTCGTGCTAAAACAATGAGATGGGACCTGGTCTAAGTGGGGCTATGGGAAATGCAATGACATATCCTTCACTATTAAATGTTGTTGTGAGATCTGAGGTCAAGAGCCTGTGAGTTTTAAAGGGGATGGTCATGATCCACATACAGTTCAAGAGTGGGAAGCTGTAATGGTAGCCTACATGAAGAAGAGGGGGATTCCAGTAGCTGAGCAGGCGGAGGACGTGCTGAGTAAGCTGGTGGGGAGGGCACGAGAGGTAGTGAAGGTGGGCATACGTAGTAAGCCATCTTTATCCTTGTCAGGGGGCCCCGACCCAGTATTTGAGATACTCAAGCAGCATTTTAGTGTCACAGTCTCTTCTGGTATGCCTTTAGCTGACTTCTATGCAACATTAACCAACTCAGGTGAGCGCCCCCTTGACTACTGGTTGAGTCTTAATAGAGCCATGGAGATGACTGAGGACTGTCTTAGGAGGGAAAATAAGACATTTGACAATTTGTCACGTGACCTGACAGCAATGTTTATTCGTAACTGTCTAGATCCAGAGCTGTCCTTGATGTTTAAGTGCAAACCACTGCAACAATGGACAATAGCTGAGGTCTATGAGAGATTGGTTGAGCATTGTAGGGATCAGAAACAGACATCAAAGTTCAACATGACGACTGCCATAACTTATCAACAACAGGAAATAGGCTCCAGTGTGCAACATGTAAATCCTGACAGTCATGTTCACAGACGAGTGGCGTCTGTTCCAGAACCATCTACGGGGAGGTTGACGGAGGGATCTGCGGATCGTCTGGACCGCCTCATAGCCATGCTAGATTGTGTCTTGGAGAAACAGACCCAGCAGGACAACTTGTTAAGGAAAAGTGATGTACGTCCTAACGAGCAAGTAAAGGGGAAATCTAAGCCTTTTCCGCCTTGTGATGTCTGTGGGAATGTTGGGCACTCAACTCACTACCACTGCAGAACACACCAGCTTTGTTTTGTCTGCTATAAACCTGGTCACGCTCGTGCTGAATGTTCCAGGGCTGCGACTGAGAGTAGTGTTGCAAACCCCACAGCAAAGCAGAAGGGAAACTGGAGGGCCTGCCTGTGGATGGGGCAAGTGTTAGGCCTGAATGTGACCCCCTAGAGACTGATGATGATGAATTCATTGTTCAGAGTGTTCGCGAGGAGGAGAAACAAGGACGCAGACCTGTCCTACAGAACAATCAGAGACTGAGTCCACATGATGAACTTTTTTATGAGCATGTAACACTGGGTGGAAGAGTGACAGTTAAAGCTATGCTGGACAGCAGTTCAATGGCATGTACACTGAGCTCACGTATGGTGCCCCAACTGCATCAGCAAGCTGTGTTAAAGTCCCCCAATCTGGAACTCACTGATGTTGTCTTGATTGGGTGCGGTGGATTGAAGACAGTGCCGTTAGGCATGTGTGACCTTGAAATCGAGGCATATGGTTGCAAAGTGATTGTGCCGACACTGGTTATTGATGGACAGAATGATCATCGGCAGTAACCTAATGAGATACCTGGCTCAACGGCTGAAGTTGGAGAGGGGTCTTCTGAACTTTGGTTCAGCTTCTCCACATCATGACAGCGACAAAGAAAAACATCTGTTGAGTTTAATCACTGAGGTCTCCGAGGAGACAGAGGACTCTGTTGACAAGGTTGGAAGTGTGAGGATCAAGCGAGCTGTCACCGATGACTGAACACTTGATCTGGGGCAAGTTGCAACGGGTGAGTGTGTCTGAAGTTGGCACTACTGTCATGTTGGAACCTACTAGCTCGAGGGCTAGACCAAGATCAGTTATCGTGGGACGATCTGTTGCAATTTTGAGAGAAGATGGTTGGCTGCCACTTAAAGTTATAAATCCATCTGAAAAACATGTGCAATGCTAAACTTGCTGATGTGTATTCTTGTGCTGCAGTAGAGTGATTTGGTAGTTCTGAGGAGGCCGGTGACTCTCAGCATTGCATGCAGCAAAATGTCCAAGTGACAACATCAGACTCAACCTGTCACCTAGAGGGTCAGAGCTTAACTACTGATGTTTCCAGTTTGCCTGATCAACCTTTGCCTAAGAAGTCCAGTTATCCGACTGATTCCCTACATGCAGTTTTGGATGATCTGGGGCTATCTGACATAAATATCAATTCCTTTGAAGTGTCTCCAGTTTGCAAAGAGAGATTAGTGAATATCATTGCTGAGTTCCAGACCATTTTCTCCAGAGCCAAGGTGGATTGTGGTAAAGCTACAGGTTATCTGCACCGGATACGGGTTGTTGATGACAAGCCCTTCCGACTGCCATGCTGGCGTGTGCCACCCACACAGTATGAGAAACTCAGAGAAGTGTTAGATAATATGGAGGAGAGAGAGATCTTAAGAAGATCAAGCAGCAAGTTTGCATCGCCATTGGTGTTGGTTTGTAAAAAGTCTCATGAGTTGAGAATCTGTAATGACTTCCGCTGGCTTAATGCTTGAATGATCATCCTCTCCCTCATTCAGCAGACGCATTGGTTGCCTTGGGGGGCAATGCCTTCTTCTCAACAATGGACCTTACTTCCGGCTACTACAATGTGGAAGTACATGAGGTTGATCGAAAGTACACAGCTTTCACTTCACCCTTCGGGTTGTATGAATACAATCGAATGTCTTGGTGTTTGCACCAACAGAGGAGCTGGCGTTGGAGCGGCTGTGGATGGTCTTCCAGCGACTCAGGGCTCACAAAAAGTTGGCACCTAAAAAATGTCACTTTCTACAGAAGTCTGTGAGGTTTTTGGGACACATTGTTAGCACTGATGGGATAAGGATGGACCCAGATAAGGTGGCAGCCATCACTTCCTTGACAGAGGTTGACCTTATGGAGCAAGGCACCAACATACCTTCTCAGAAAAAGATTCGATCTTTCCTTGGAATGGTTGTTTTCTACCAACAATTTATGGAGACCTGTTCATCCATAGCTAAGCCTTTGTTTGGTCTGATGACAGGACAGAAGAGTCCACATGGAGCGGGTAGAAAGCGTCAGTCGGCTCAGAGGAAGTTAAGTGCTGCTGATTGGACAGAGGAGTCCAGGCTTTTCAGCGGTTAAATTCAGCCTTGCTGGAACAAGTCCCTTTAGCTCACCCAAACTTTAGTGGTCCCTTCCTGTCGTCAGTGGATGCTTCTACCAACTGTCTGGGTGCTGTGTTATCACAAGTTCCTGCTGGACTTCTAGACTGATCGCCTTTGCAAGTAAATCACTCAGCTATGCACAGTCCAGATACCCTGCACATAGGCTGGAGCTTTTCACATTGAAGTGGGTGGTATGTGACAAGTTTCATCATTGGTTGTGGGGTCACCAGTTTACTGTTTGGAATGGACAATAACCCCTTGACTTATATTCTGTCTAAAGCAAGGTTGGATGCATGTGAGCAATGGTGGATTGCTAAGCTGGCACCTTTTCAGTTTGACATTAAGTACATACCTGGTTGTACTTAAGTGGTTGCTGAAGCCTTCAACCGAGAGCCCTCCGTGCAGCCCAACACATCACATCGACTGACAAGAGTGCCTTATGAGACCTGACTGGCCAAAGCAGCAGCTGTGGGTAAAGATGGAGTGCGGGAGGCCCTCCTATGATCAGCTCACCCAGTCAAAAGGTTGCAGATGTCCTCCAGGCGCACCATCAGCATGATGTTGGAATGTGTCCACATGCATTGTTACTGCCTCAGTTCCCTCAGACTGTGCAATCACCTGGATACATTGACTCAGAGGTGCTCTCCCCTGAGGAGCTAGCAGAAAAGCAAAGGAGTGACAATGTTCTCAGCAGAGTGATGTTCTTTGTGGAGAGAGGGCGGAGACCATCAAGAAGAGAACGTGTTAAAGAGCCTGTTGAAGCTGACAAACTGATGAAAAATTGGGACAAACTCATAGTGAGAAACGGTGTGTTGTATTGTGTGTCTAAGAACACTGTTACAAAGAGGAAATCCTACCTGTATGTTGTTCCATCTTCACTGCACTCCAAAGTGCTGAAAGGGGTCCATGATGAGGCTGGTCATCAAGGACAGCAAAGGACACTGTATCTTGCAAGGCAGCGGTTGCAAGGGTCTCAGTAAAGATGTGACAAGTTATGTAAGATGTTACACATATTTCAAGTTTATTGATCAAACGAGTGCCTAGTTGATTTTTTGAGTGCAACTTCTGATCTGCCCCTCAATTCTCACCTCAGTTCCTCCATCCCTCTTTCTACCTGCGACTCTATCTGCTGAAGTTCTTCCTCTGTTACTCTGGTTCCTAAAGACATCCCCTTGTACCCACTACTAACGGCATGTTGTCGCCACTGGTGTCAAAATCTCTCATTCCTAGTTGAGTTTTGGTGAAGTTAGTGTTTGTTTTTTCTTCTGGAGACAGACAATCTGACCAGATGGAAAGCAGTGTGCTGCTGGCAGTTGCCAATATGTTACATCGTGACACACTTCCAAAGACAGGCTTTGAAGATCTTACTGTAGCGTCTAGTCCAGCCAGGATATTTTTTTGTGTAATCTATAAGTGGGGCCATTAGGAGGCTTTCAGTGGCATCATGCTGTACTGCTATGTATAGGCCAATCAGTCAATCAATCAATCAATCAATCTTTATTTGTATAGTGCCAATTCATAACAAGTGTTATCTCAAGACACTTTACAATAGAGCACAAAGCTCTTCATATTATGGATACACATATATGCATAGATACATATATACATATATAAAATACACATATACATATATATACAAATATATACATCCAACACCCAACATGAATCCATATAGCCAATCATGAATCCCTCATCATGGCTCAAGAAAAAACCTTCTGTTAAGCAGCAGGAAATCTTGAATGTGGACCCCAGTCTCATGATGAACAGCAAATCCACACGATGCTGTGTTGGGTGTGTGGGCAAAGGGAGGGAGGTAAGTGGAGACAAGTGGACTAAAGTAAGAACTAAAGTTAGTGACAGATCAATGGACCAATCAAAGACCTGTCGTCGTCGAATTTGTTTCTGCTGAAAACAAATTTATTAGAGGTTAGCCTCTTAAGATGCTACAACTTGTTTTCAGGAGGGTCCTCATGTCTGTGTGGTTGTGGTGATAATTTTATAGAAGTATAATCAATAAAAGTCTTACTGAAAATAAGAATTTATGGTAGTGACGAACTCATGGGTGCCCAGACCACAAGTGCATCCAGCGTCTGCACCTGGCTACATTTGCTCTAGGACTGAGCTGGCAAGTGTTTTTATTGGCAGTCATGTTTATTTGTGCCGTTAGCCTCCAGCAGCCCCACTGCATGAATTCCAAACTTTCACTTTAAATGTGCTTTTATTTTGAAAAGCGTCCCCATGGAGTATCAGTTTAACCTTTAGCTGTGGTCCAGCATCCAGACAATATTTCCTGATCATATTGTTTTTGTTTCCCTCTCTAATGAAATGGTCCCCCTGTGTGTTTCTGCAATTGTAAACATTCATCATCTTAAACCAGAGTGGACTCACCGTCCACTGAGCAGATCTGCTGAGCGCAGCAGGACGAGCGTGTTTGTGTGTCTCCCTGCAGACTGCAGATTCAGAGCCACAGATGGCAGAAAAACTGTTTGAACCTTGTTTAAAACCTCAGAGGGGCTTCGTTTCTTCTTCAAACAACAGACGGTGTGCGTGTGTGTGTGTGTGTGTGTGTGGGTGTGTGTTTGTACTGCTATCTTTGTGAGGACCATCATGGGTTTATAACCTTTCAAGTGAGGACAATTTTTGAAAGTGAGGACATTTAGGCCGGTCCTCACAAGATTTTCACTGCAATAGCCTCCAGAGGCTGTAAACATGCTTCTCTCAAAGTTTCAGAGAGGTCCTCAGAAAAATACAAAACTGAGAAAAAATACACACAACATCCTGTGTGTACTCAGTCTGAATACACACACATTTTGCTCTTTATTGCCCCCCACTGGTAGTTTTTGATTACTGCACCAGAAGGTCTTAAACTAAAGAAATGACAGTTTCCAAGTGCTCTAGAGTAAAATAAGACATATTATGTAAAATGTCACTTTTGTTTTGTATTCCTACGATATTTAAAATAAATTAAAAAAAAAAATTAGGTTGTAGTTTGTCATTACATTAAATTCACAGAAAAAAAGGCTCATAGACCCTGCCTGAAGTCTATTTTGTTTATATCTTTTTTTTTTACCTGAACTTGTTGCCATCTTCATAAAGCTAACTGTAATGTCACAGACCTATCTGAATTATATCTGATATTACAGCTTGTCAGAACAGATATTAAAAGTGTTTCAGTCTTCATTTTGCTACTCTCCTTTAAATAAGTGTACAACAGAAGTGCACATTTGTCTTCAATCAGCAGCACACTGTGCTCATGTTAGCCATAGTTAATGTTTTGGGTCTTGATAGAATTAGTGGAACTGAGACCACTTTACTTTTGACCAAAGGATGAACTGATTAGATTTTCACAGGTCAGAGGTAACTCATGAATGTGATATATCAGAAATGGTTTGGGGAAGTTTCTCCAAGTCTAAAAGTCATGTCTATTAAGACCCAATGATGGATTGAACAGAGTTGGGTGTCGTGGGTCAAAGGTCAAGGTCACTGTGACCCCAAAGAAACATTTTTGGCTATTTCTCAATGAGTAATATGATAAGTCTGATAAAGGATAATGAAGTGATGACATTTCATATTCAATAAGCCAAAGGTTAACTTTATTGTGACACACAGAAAATGAAGTTCTGGCAGTTTTTCATCACTATAGCTCAAGAAAAACCAAACTTCAGTGGTGTGCAGAGGCAAACAATTGTGATGCTGTTATTCTAACCTAAAATTAAACATTAATCCAGTTTTTCAAATGATGTGGCAGCATATGCATGAAGTATGTATGGATGATAAAAACTGCAATATGACTACTGCTTTTGTGAATGTCTTAAATATTACACATGCAAAACTTCTACTTGTCAAGACAAAGATTACAAAGACTAATGATACACGACTTAAAGTTAAAGACATGTAAAACAGTGTTTTAGTGCATAAACTGTAATCATATCTTGTGGTATTTTTGCAAATTGCACAAACTTAGATCCATTTATTATATATAGCATGTCTATAATACTTTCTATTATATAATTTTAGAGCATTTAGGTCATTTAATTGATTTTTTCTGTTTGTACATTTTGTCCATGCATGCTATTTTTTGTTCTCAAATTTCCCTCTACAAGGGACCAATAAAGATATAGCATATTTTAATTTAATCTTCCCTTACTTTAGCTGAAGCTCTTAAACATACTTAGTTTTGAGAATACCATGCAAATCACCAGTTTATTATACAGTGTTGAAAAAAAAGTTTTTCGGACACCCCATGCATTTGTTAAATATTGCATTAAGATTCGCTCTTAGGTCAACAAGTGTGATTTCATTTAGTACTGTCACAGCCAAAATACTAAATAAATCCTAAAAAAGGCATAAAAATGAAAAATTGATTGGTTCTATAAAAATACATAACAAATTTTGAGTATTGGGTCATTTAGTAATCAGTACTCCGATAATAAAGGTTTTGCTTTTTTTTTTATTTAAAAAGAACAAAGATACATCAAACAGAATGTAAACAAATTAATAAAAAAAAACTTCAACACAGAGGAGGCCAGGTAAAGCTTCAGAAAAAGCTATTGATTATTGCTGATAAGTATTTTAAAGACAGCATCCAGTATTATCAGTTCTGTGCAGAACAGCATCACCAGCATTTTGGTGTATATAATAATCCATCCAACTGTTAGGTATAACAATGATATATTTCTAACCCTTATCTGCAAGACCCTTTAGTGTAACACCTGATAACCTAGTTTCAATAGCTAAAAAACGGGGACCAGATGTCATAAAATACCTTTACCTTCCACTTTGAACAGTGTGTTAGATATTCTAAAGGTATGATATCAACGATCAATCTATGCCAGTCAGCAGCTGTAGGTGGTTTACAGTCTATCCATTTCAGCAATATAGCTTTTCTTGCACGGAAAGTAAGGACACATAAAAGTCTCTTGGAATTTGAGTTTTGAATTGCTTATCTGGCAGTCCAAACAAAAAATACAAAGGATCCTTGTTCAGTTTAATACTGAAAATCATGTGTTTGCATTTCATGCAGAGATCAGATTTATTTTGATCCATTTTGTGCCTAAGTTGGGGGTTATCTGTAGATGGTGCAGCAGCCTGAATTGATTTTCTTGCATCCTTTTACAAATGGAGATATTAATTGTCAGTTTCCATATTTGCAACCAAGTTGTCAATTCAATATTTATACTTGGATCATTTTTCCAATTAGTGGACATGAATGCTGGCTTGCCCATATCAAATGTAGACAATGCCTTATATCCAAGCCCAAGGATGCCTTTTTTCCTTCCAGCAAAAAACGTATTTTCTAGTGGCGATAATTTGTGAAATGGGCTCCAGTCTTTTGTGCTATTCAAAAAGCTACGCAACTGAAGATATCTAAAAAAAATCAGTTTGGGGTATGTTATATTTTCTATGTAGCTGATCAAATCAGAGTGATATTTTCCCTTAATACAGATTTCCTACAGTAACTATCCCTTTGTTTTTCCACAGCTCAAACCCTTTATCTGTAGAACCAGGTATAAAGCCTATATTTCCCCTGATGGGAGAAAGAGCTGGCAGTTTTCTCTGTAGTCCTTCAATTCTTCTCATGTCTTGCCAGGCTTTAAGAGTTGTATGTACAATATATATTATATCATATCATATTTTATCATATATCATATTGTATTATATCATATTGTATCATATTATATTATATCATGTTACAGTATATTATATTATATTATATTATATTATATTATATTATATTATATTATATTATTTTATATTATATTATATATTTATCATATTATATTATATTATATCATATATGGTATGATAGGACTTCTGGTTTGGGAGGGGCTAGCAAAACGGTTCCAGCACAGTATGATTAAAGAGTTTTCAGAGGTCCCAGATCCCAGGTTTCAGCTCTCTAAGTGTCACAGAGGTGAAATGAGAGCAAAAGAGCAACAGTGGTGAAAAAACATGTCTTTTTGGCCCTCATTCATGCCTCCAGGCACCTGGAGGTCTGAAAACATGCATGGGTATTCACATTAACCTAAATATAGAACCTATGTGTTTTGGTTAAGATCGGTTAAGGAATCTGTGAGATTTTGACCTTTTTTGGCCTTTTTGGACATTAAACGGTTAATCCTCGTGCACGGGACCCTTTCGAGCTAGGGACCTGAAAATTAATTTGGAAAGTCAGGGGGAGGCCTAGTAGTTGTGTCTCCGATTTGGTATCAACAGATCCACAAACGAGGGAGCACGCCTTATTTTTGCATGTTTGAAGGACTCAGGCTTCATCACTACTAGTAGGCCTCACTGCTGGAAAGTGTGGGTTCCGATGGGGCTAGAAGCTTGAAAACTGATACAGTGCTTCATATCACTGCTCTAAATACACCCACAACATATCAGACCTCTACTCCACTCGGAAAACATTTGTGTGTGGCTTAATATGTAGCACAAAATGTTTCCAGAAAGGTCAGGGGGCAATGTTTTTCTACTGGGACCCCCGGGGCGGATCTCTTAGGTTGTTATACTAGGCTATATTTGGAGCAGAACTGTGGTGGTTTGGTGTCTCTGTGACCTTCCTGTGACCCCTGGTGCCATGTCAAAAGTTCAAAATTTTGGACTTTGAAGCCCTATAAATCGTTCATTTTTGCATCAAATGAGCTGAAACTTTAAGAGGTGATTCAGCTCACCTCCATGAACAATTGATTTCAAGGGCAAGTTTCTAGGTCATTCTTGGAGCTACTTCCGGTTTGGGAGGGGCTAGCAAGACGGTTCCAGCACAGTATGATTTTAGAGTTTTCAGAGGTCCCAGATCCCAGGTTTCAGCTCTCTAAGTGTCACAGAGGTGAAATGAGAGCAAAAGAGGACAGTGATCATGTCAGACATTAAAGGGATACACCTTCACAGTCTCAAGCAGCTGCCATTTGGCCCCCTGTGGAGCTAGGTGGCTGAAATTTAAATTCCTAATTCCCTGGGGCCCCTAGTACTTGTGATAAAAATTTGGTCCCAACTGGCCAAAAAATTAGGGTTACGATCTAATTCTACTGGCAGAATGGTCTCAGGGTATAAGAGGCTAACGAGACTTTATTTTCCAGCAAGGACAGGGGGCAATGTTTTTCTACTGGGACCCCGGGGCTGATCTCTTAGTTTGTTATTCTAGGCTATATTTGGAGCAGAACTGTGGTGGTTTGGTGTCTCTGTGACCTTCCTGTGACCCCTGGCGCCATGTCAAAAATTTCACATTTTTGGACTTTGAAGCCCTATAAATCGTTCATTTTTGCATCAAATGAGCTGAAACTTTAAGAGGTGATTCAGCTCACCTCCATGAACAATTGATTTCAAGGGCAAGTTTCTAGGTCATTCCTGGAGCTACTTCCGGTTTGGGAGGGGCTAGCAAGATGGCTCAAAAAGCATATGAGTTTAGATTTTTCAGAGTTCCCAAATCCCAGGTTTTAGTTTACTAAGTGTCACAGGGGTCAAATGGGAGCAAAAGAGCAACAGTTGTGAAAAAACATGTCTTTTTGGCCCCTGTTCATAACTGCAGGGCCCTGGAGGTCTGAAAATGTGCATTGGTATTCATATCGGACATTCAATAGAGAGCCTGTGTGTTTTGAACCAAATTTGATAAGGAATCTCTGAGATTTTGACCTTTTTGACCTTTTTGTACACTAAAGGGTTAATTGTCAAGTGAGAAACAGGCCAGTGCTCAGGCCCCTTTTGAGCTACGGGTCTGATATTGCATATGCACACTCATTGGGGGACCTTATACTTGTGTGAGAGTGTTGGAGTCAATAGACCTAAAAATGAGGGAGCTGGACTAATTTTTACATGCTGGAAGGCCTCAGGCTTCAATCCTAAACTGAGAAACAGGCCTTTGTTAGGGCCCCTTTGGAGCTAGGGATCTAATCTTGCACAAGCACACTCACTGGGGGCCCTATTACTTGTGTGAGAGTTTTGGAGTCAATAGACCTGTAAATGAGGGAGCTGACTAATTTTTTCATGCCTGCAGGCCTCAGGCTTCATCACTACTAGTAGGCCTCAGGCATGAAGTCAAGCCCTTGGGCCCTACATAGCAGGTGTTTAAGACATCAGAAATGTTGTGGGCTGTGAGATGAACAACTGTATCAATTTTCAAGGCTCTAGCCCCATGGGAACCCCCTTTTTCAGTAAAGGACATGGGCAAACCCCCAGTTTCCCCTGGGAACTGTCCCTGATTTAGCTGGTGGATACAGGAAGTAGCTAGAGGGCTTAAAATATGGGTTGTGGGCATGTCTCTGGCCCCTGATAGCACACAATAGATCTCAGAAATCTAGCACCTTCTTGTAGCCCTTAGCTACATCAGGAACACTTACCAATACCACATATGGGAAACTGGGGGTTTGCCCATGTCCATGTTTGTCTGTGTTTTATCCTTATTATAAGCCTACTGTTTTCAACCATGTTAGTATTAAAGATCTACAGATGGCAGTGACAGTCTGATGATTCACTGCTTTGGATCAGAATTAAATACTGCGTGTCAACTCTTGTACAGTCTGGGGAAAAAAATCTGGTTCAGACAAATTTGTCATGATAAATTGCCAAAACTTCATGATCTTAAGCCTTTTCATCACTATATGCCAGTTCTGATTTTAATGAGTTTTAATGTGTAGACAGGTTGAAAAATTAACAACATTGGGTCTGGGTGATTAAAATCATCCAAGCCTGTTCAATTATGTTGCAAAGTCTGTGTCAGCCACAGTTAGCATTAGCTTGTAGCATCAGGAGTAAGGAGGGCTTGTCATTTTCTATCATTAACTAGAGTCGATTTGATCATCCTTTTTGCACAGCATCATTTATAGAAGTCCAGGAAATTTTGGAAACTTTACAACGCTGCGTCTGTGTCCTGTGGTGTATGAAGTTGAGTTGTCTGAAATCCTTACTATTCACACACAGCAACAGTTGTTTCGACTGCTATATCTGATTCAAAGTCTGTTTGGTAAATTCCAACAATGCTTACGCCGTTGGGGCGGCATTGACATTGCAAGAAACTTGACAATAATTGGCGGTCACAGCACAACGTCACGCGATGTACCATTGCAGTACTCTGTTTTTATGGTGCTTTAAATTTTGTTCAGAAAAATTACTGTAGGTTCCTTTTATTTTCAATGATGTTTTTTATTCTTGTGGTTTTGACAAAACTCAAGATTACCAATCACTTTAAGGTTTGAGATTTCAATTTATTGCGGCAATGAAGGTGATGGATGCCTCATCATGTGATTCCCATTGCATGTGTCACGAGATTCATGTTGCATGAAGTGACATTACGTGTAATCACATCTTTATATTGATTTTGTAGCCTTTGTTTTCTTGTAGCGTTCTTCACTTTTGGTCTGAACACACCTTGATGATAACAATGATCAAAAACAAACCATAGCAAAACCTTGCCTTCAAGGCTTGGATTGCCTTTTTCTGTTGTCACAACGCTATCCAGTAAGCACTGAATAGTCATAGATTTCCATACTTGCTATGCTCCCTACCATGTACTAACTCTCCTGTCATTTTAGATCCATCCACCTGGATCCGATCCCCATCACCTCACTCCCCTGCCTACCTGCCTGTATCCCTGTCTCCACAGATCCAGATTGTCTGAATTATGTTCCACCTGCAGCTTTCCAGCTCTTCCTCTTTGCCTGCCTGATCCTGCCTGCATTATGTCCTGCAAGCTCAACTGACTTATCTCTCAGCACAACCCACCTTTTTGATTCAGTTGCTCATTTGTATCAGCCTGTTGATCTTTAAACAAATTATTTTTAGACCACAAGTTAAGATGAACTCTCACCTCTCCTGCCTGTCTCTACATCATATATCTGGGTTCACTCCTGTTCCCCTGTGAAAACCATTACACATGTTGAGAATTACTTAGTTTTGTCTGAATTCTGATCTGTCACATGCATCTTGAGAATAAATTAAATTGAGCAAAAAACAATCTTATCAAGTAATCAGGCTGAAAAAAGAGGAACTGAGTATGATCATTAAAATAGAGACTTGAAATTGAGTAGTTGTTTGTAAAGACAAAATTCAATTGTGTGGTATTAAAATGTTTTGATATCAACAGGAAATCAATATTTAATCTGTGTTCAATGCTAAGTGAAACAATATTAAAACCCAAAATGAAACATCACTGTATTCCGGTATTTCACACAAGTGTAACAAAGAAGTTAAAAATCCACTTCTTAATCCTCCTATATACTTTCAAGGCCATCCACAACCTCCCCCCAACTCCCCATCTGTCTGACCTCCTCCACAGTGCCACCCCCTCTCACTCCCTCAGGTCCTCCTCCTCCCTCCACCTCTCGGTGCCCTCCACTCATCTCAGCACCATGGGCAGCAGAAATTTCAGTCGCTCTGCTCCCAAACTCTGGAACTCTCTCCCCACTCAGAAACATGGACTCTCTACCTCACTTCAAAGCACAGCTCAAAACTCATCTCTTCCAACTGGCATATTCCCTTTAACTTCTCACACCCATTTTAACCTGCTTTCATTTTTGTCTGTAGTTTTTATTTATTTTAAATTGTGATTTTAACTGTGTTTTATTCATCTGTAAAGCGTCCTTGAGTGCTGAAAAAGGCGCTTTTAAATAAAATTCATTTTTATTATTATTATTATTATTGTTGTTGTTGTTAAAAAGACCATTTGAACAGTGTTTGAAAAATGACCTCCTAAATGATTTACTGCATATTTCCATACTTTTTCATACAGAATATTTTGTGTTAAACCTCAGTTTCCCTTTATTTGCAGGCTGACACACCAGAGGCCTGATAGAGCATAGGAGAAAAGATCTTAAACTAATAGACATCCTTTTGGAGAACAGTTTTTTGGCAGATACTCATACTAGGACTGGGTGATTTGTCCTGGAAATCAAGTTGTAATATTTTTAGGCTATATCTTTTATCTCTATATGACATATATCTTGATATTTTTTAAATCTCCTTTAAAGCACTTAATTAATGTTGGACTGGGAGACAAAATGAAAGATACCATCACATGATATACCATCTTGGCTACAACAATATTGTAGGTATGACTTTTTTTCACAAAATATTAACACAATAATATATTGGATAAAGTATCATCAATGATGTGAATATGATGACTATGTGAGCCAAGGAAAGCACTGAAACAGGGAGAACAGTCTAGTAAGTTGATAAACTTACATTACTTTCATGTATTTCAGTCTTTATTCAGTCTTTAAAACCAGGAAATAACACCATTACTGCCATATCTCAGTATCCACAATCTAAGACAGTGTATCTCATATCTCGATAACGGTATAATATAATAAATATAATATTGATATATTGCCCATTTGCTGTACTACTGTTGCACCTTTACTGTATTAAAGATTTAAGTTACTTACACTTTAGGACTCTATTTTCTATAGTACACTTCAGAGGTAAATGTACTTTCTAATCCCCTAGATTTTGCTGACCACTTATGTTGCTCTGGAAATCCCAAATAATTCTACAATATGTTGTCAACACAGAAACTTTGTAGTATTTTTATGGGTTTAAATTAGATTTAATCATCCTTGAATTGACAAAAAATGTAATTTTTCACTTAGGAGGAATTAAGCAGTTAACAGTCTCTTTTCCATATGAAACACTAGAATAAAACATTAATGCATTATTGATAATAATATGTAAAATAAATTAATAATAATAAAAATAAAATATAAAATGATGAATACAAAACAGAATACAAATATAGTAAAGCAGGGTATATTCTGAGAGAGGCTCAGTAGTTTATTTTTGATACTTACTACATTTTTATTGCCTTAAAATTTTAATGCAGGATTTTTAGTAATATAACAGTATCTTAACATTGTAGGGTCACTTCTTCCACTACTCTGTGCAGATAAATTAAATTCATCTACTTAAATGTAAGTTTGCAGCCTGTAAAAAGGCCTGAGAGTCAGAGCTGAAAAGTGCTGATATTGTGGTGCACTCTGCCTGCACTCTGCAGCCTCAACTAATGGCCCATCAAGGGGAGGGGCCGCTTATCCCCCGCACCTGTGAGTGGGGGATGGGCAGTGAGCAGAGCTAGCTTCCAGCCCTCACCTTAGCTACTCTGCTTGTGCTGTGGGCCTGCTAGCTGAAGGAGCATGATGAAGGAGCGTCGAAGGAGTCTTGACAGGCTCAGGAGGAGAGTTCAGCAATTACGACTGCATCACGAAAACTGCGAAAGGCGTTTTCCTCAAAGAATCTGCCAGCAAGTAAGTGTTAAAATATTTTAAGTTGCAGCTTTTATATGTCAATTTATGCTAGCTGTGTACTATTATTTTGTGATTTAGAAACATGTCACCATTTAAACTTTCTAAACTGCAAGGTGGAAATATCAAGTTATGCTAAACTTTAAGCTAAAAAAGGTAACTGTTACTCTAGTTTTGTATGTGACCATAAATCTGACTATACAAGTTTATAAGAAACCAGTTAACTGCTGCAGTATATAGTTAACCCATCAGATTTTCTGACAAATGAAATGATAAAATCATGGTTCTAACCTTCATTTAAAGCAATCTCTTAATGTATGTTCACGTCTAGTTTATGACATTTCTCAGTATGAGGAAATACATTTAGGTGCTTGTGATTAATGTAAGGTGTAGTGTCTTTCAGTCTTCATGTTTTTATTACTTTGTTAAAATACAATTATTTTGTCTTTGTGAAATTTAGAGGCATTTCACAATTAAACTGTGAAAAAATTGTGACAAATGTGCAAGTAACATGTTGCTTCAATTGTAAAATATTTTAACTAAACTTAAAATGTGACTTTAGGAGACAAACCGTGGCTGTAAAGGCTAGTTGGTTAGATATACTTGAGATGTAAGCAGGCTAAAATCAGCTCTTACACTTTGTGTGAATAATAATAATTAGCTGTTTAACTTGATATAGTACCTTTCATTTTGTTTAACTCCTACCCATCCTTTTAACTGTCAGTTCAGTTATCACAGTGCACAGGGTATGTTGGTGTGAACTTACATCCTGTAACACAGATGACAGCTGTCACTGAAAAAATGTGATTTGATCTTTTAGACCTGAACTAAAGAAAATGTGATCTTGTGTGATCTTAAGATGGAGCAACATGCTATTTCTGAAATTACGCAAAGCACATAATACAATAAACCTGCAAATTATTTCCCAGAAAACATTAACAATCTACAAATTGTCAGTGATCAATTCATAAGATACATGTGTACAATCTTCTGCTTTACATGACAGCTGTGCTGACAAAGTGTAGGCTCGTACAGAGGGGCTAACTAATGGTGCTTGAGCACCTGCCTATTTGCCCCTAATGCTGAAAGTGTGTATTTGCCAAGGCAACTATATTTTCACTGTAATGAAGGCTGGGTAAAGAGACAACTTTTCCAAGACAAAGTATATCAGTAAATTCTGTAGTGAAGTATAGGACAATGTACGGTCAAGGTGTTCAACATAATTTTCAGTAAAGCCCTGCAACTGAACCTCTCCTCTCTTGATGCGCAGCTCTGCCCCACTCACCATGTAGTTCTTCTGAAACACTGAGGGAGATGCAGCGCTGCTGCTCTGTTTTTATTAGACAATCAGACATAGGCCTGAGTGTTACACAGACGATGCAAAATCAGTTGGTTTGATAAAGAAATGAGCAATCCAGGTTAAAATCATTATAACACCTTGAAGTATACTATAGTTCAGAACAGAAAGACTTCAAATAATACCTTGCAAACCAACAAACAAATATTTATATTTACCTATTTTTGAATCAGGCTCCAGAAACTGAAATGATGGCAGATCTGTGTCTGGCCCATAAAGTGGCTGCATGGAAAATTAAGAATTTGTAATTTATAGCCCATTTCCTGATGGAGTACATCATTATTATGTTAATTGTACCGACCAAATTCAGTAAATGAAAGCATGCAGATTACAGTGTGTAGATTGTATGTATTCATGATGAGAATTTTTTTTTTTTACAGTCATTTACATATTATATACATGACAGTGCCTTTTTAACAATGTAGCATTGATTCTTGTTTATTGTTGTATGAGGATGAATGTAGCAGAAAGATATCAATGCACAACTGTATAGTATAACTTTCTAGAGGTGACTACTTACCTGTGATTGTAATCATTTGTTGAAACTGTACCACACACTAACATTTAAATACTATCTTTTCTCTGAATTGTTAGGTCCAAAACACAATGACCCAGAGGCCAAATGAAGTAAGTAACCTTTCAAAATCAATATACCATACTTATTCAGACTTACTGAAATGGTCAAACGAGGAAATCAACCTCTCACCTGTGCCTCATCAAAAAGCTTTGATTTTGGATTTTTACTGAAAATGAACTGTTTCATGATATCTACATATTTTGTTCAGCACAGTAATCTTCGCAGATAAGAATCACTTTGATTTTTGAAGTGTTAATTAAATTGTTAGCAGTAAAATGTTAAGTCATAAACAAACTACATTAGGGTCACATGAATGGAACATGCTTACCACAGAGTCTTGCTTCACTATTACTGTGCTTGTTTTCTAAGAACTGATCAATTGTACAATTAGAGTTAAAATAGTTTGCAACTAACGCTGCCCTGTAAAGACAGGCTGTTGAATAGATTAATCTCCTTGTTCAACATTATGACAGTTAATCTCCATTACAACTAATACAGTCTCAGTAAGACACTCATTTGCCACAATTTTAAAGACATGTAATTGTTTTTTTTTTATTTGAAATGTGAAGTATTTAATGATGTTTTATGTAATGGAACAAAATGTGTAAATATTGATTAAATATTGAAATGCTGAATGACTTCAGGTTAAAAAGGGACTTGTTAATTGTTTAATGTGGGCTAGTCTGGTCCTTGATATTTACCAAGCGCTACAGAATTCAAAAATTGGTTCTTCTTACTAAAGCTTTGTTATGAATGAATTTATGGATGTGATATTATTAACTATAAAAACAAACAGTTTTAACATTTGCAAGGTGCCTTCTTGCTGAGAGTTGGTATATATGAGTAAACTCTCTTCATGTATGTGGAGCTAGAGCCAGTCAACTTCAGGTAAATTTAGTTTTGTGCACTAATTAGCTCAACTGCATCAGTTAGTTACCTCTGCCAAGGAGGTTATGTTGTTGAGTTGGCTGGAAGAAAAGAATCAAACACTAGTCATTCAAATTACTATTTGACCACTGTTGATTTGGTTGATGGTTGTAACACTAGAAGAGTTCTAACGCCACAGTTTTCTCTAGTCAGGGATAAGCTAGGAGTCACATGATTATTACCGCTGCCAAGGAGGTTATGTTTTTGGGTGGTTTTGTCTGTTTGTCTGTCTGTTAGCCACATAGCTCAAACAGCTGTGGGCAGATTTTGATGAAACTTCAGAAAATGTCAAAAATGGGACAATGAATGATTGATTAGATTTTGAGGGTGATCCAGATCACCGTCGGGATACAGAAATTTTCATTGGTGGAACTGAGCTGCTAGGCAGAGGTCTGCGCTCTCTGAGTGCATTTCTAGTTGACAATAAATTCATTTCATTTCACCAGGATAATCCACTCAGCATCATTATTGCTCTCCAGGGTTTGTATTAAAGACAAAGAAAACATTATAAAGACTGAAGACTAATTTGATTAGTTCTAGACATAAACACATTTACAAAGACACAAAGTAAATGCATGTTAATTAAAAATGCATGAGGATGGCAACATTATGATTGATGGTAATGTTTATTTAAACAAAACTTATCAAAAAGTGAAACCGTTCCAATCTAGTATTAGTGAGTAAAAAAGTTAAACTGCAAGACTTAGAACTACTTTTTCTCCAACGCATATGCTTTTTGCTTACAGTTGGACAATATCCGCGAGGAGTCGGAGAGTGAGTCCTCTGAATCTGAATTTTCCAGCCATATGGGATCAGACACAGAGTACAACCCAGCTCAGACTGAATCATCGTCTGATGATGAGGATGTGAAAATCTTGGTTAAACCTTCTTCATTTGAGGAATCATCCAGTGATGAAGCTCTTGATAGTCCAGATACAGTTTCAGGAGAAGACAAACATCAACAAACAGGCAAGTGCAACATTAAAAAACACAAAAACCCCAGAACTTATGTGAAAAGAAAGAATAATAAAGAAAAAATGAAGAAAGACAAAGTGAAAAGTGTGACTGTAAAAACCTGCACAAAAAGGGAGGATGGCAAACGATCATGGGACAAAAAGCACTACTGTCTTTACTGTGGAAAGCCACACTCAAAGATAGCAAGGCATTTGGAGAGAAAACATATGGGGATCAAGGATGTAGCATATGCCTTCAGCTTTCCGGTGAGATCAAAAGACAGAAAGGTTCTTCTGGATGAACTACGTAATAAAGGGGATTTTAAGCACAATGCCAAAGTCCTGGAAAAAGGAAGGGGACAACTTGTGACATGCAAGCAGCCCTCTCATAAGGCCTTGGTTGAGGATTATTTACCCTGCACATATTGTTATGGGATGTTTGTAAAAAAGGAGTTGTGGAAACATCAGTCCTCATGTGGAAGCAAAAAATCTTGTATGACAGACAGTGAAACAAATAGAAGAAGAGACGTACAAAGTCGTGCTGCACGCCTGCTTCCAATCACTGCTTCCTCCACCGGATGTCAGAAGATCATCAATAACATGCGACAAGATGGTGTATCCTTTCATATCAGGACAGATTCTTTGATTTGCAGTTATGGTGAAGCACTGTTTGCAAAACATGGGCGAGTGAAGTCAAGATACCAGTACATTGCACAGAGAATGAGGGAGCTTGGCCGATTCATGTTGGTTGCTAAAGACATGGACAAGACTGTAAAGGGTCTGGAAGACTTGTGTGAGCCATCAAGGTTTAAGTTTGTTGTCAGTGTGGCAAAGAAGGTTACAGAGTTTAGTCCAGGCAAAAATGAGTATGGAAAACCATCCACTGCTGTCAAAATTGGATTCTGTCTCAAAGGAGCAGCGGAGGTCCTGATTGGACAAACACTCATGAATGATGATGACCTGGCTGAGAGGAAGGCAAAAAAATTTCTGGAACTTTTGGAAAAAAACTGGAGGACCCATGTTTCTGTCAGTGCTCATCAAACGATACAAGAAAAGAGATGGAACAAGCAAGATGACATCCCACTTACCAAAAACGTGACGACTCTGAGGGATCATCTGAGGATGAAGGAAGATAAAGCAAAGGAACAACTAACAAAGGAGCTAAGTCTAACAGCCTACAAGATGTTGAATGAGACAGTTCTGGCACAGGTCATCATATTCAACAAGCGGCGTGAAGGGGAGGCATCACGCTTGACTCTTGACACCTACAAGACAGCAAGCACAAATCCCATAAACGAGGACATCTATGAAACCTTGTCTCCACTAGAGAAAGAGCTCAGCAAGCTTCTAACTCGCATAGAGGTCAGAGGAAAAAGAGGCAGGAAGGTACCCATTTTCTTGACAGAGAGAATGAAGGAGTCAATTGACTTGTTGATTAAAAGAAGGGATGAAGCTGGCATACCTGCTGAAAACCCTTATCTATTTGCAAGACCTGGTGCTATGACAAACATACGTGGATGTGACTGCCTGCGAAAATATGCAGAGGAAAGCAAAGCAGAAAACCCTGAGCTCCTGAGATCAACTAAATTAAGAAAGCAGGTTGCCACTCTCTGCCAACTCCTGGACCTAAGTGAACAAGAGCTGGAACAAGTTGCAAGGTTTATGGGGCATGACATCAGAGTTCATCGGGACTTTTACCGACAGACGGACAAAACCTTTCAAATCGCCAAGATAAGTAAACTACTGTTTGCAATGGAGCAAGGCACTGGGACTTTAAAGGGAAAGAACCTCAACACCATCAACCTCTCTGTTAGTGGTATGTATGCACTAACAGCTGACACAGTTTTGTCCTGCTTTTTTAATGCCATCATGTACAGTATTCTCACAATATCCCTGGAAATCTATAGCTAATAACAATAGCTAAAAGAGGTCCTGAAAACAAAGAAGTGTACATGCATTTACAAGTCCAAGGAGAAGGCTAGTGCCTTGTAATTTGTACAGTCTAAATCAGCTGGACAGTATCAGTCTCATTTCATAAAAACACATCGTCAGGCAATCCATAAAGATACACAGTAACACCTTTTTTATGAGAAGATGATATATATATAATGACTAGTACATTTTTGAACTACAAAAAAAAAAATTAAAGAGGAAAGTAAATGCCTGCATGAGCAAGAATTGTTTTGAGTAATTTCTCTGGCTTGAAGTTACAAATTATATTAGTATAGCAGTAGTAGAACAATCTCATCAAATGAGCTAGTTTATTCAACAGTGGTCTTTGTACTTGAAGAATTTTTGGTTCTGCTTAGCACTGAATTTGACTTTAATTACCTTTCAAAGGCACAAGTCCCACATCATCTTCTGACATTGGCCCACAGAAGAAAAGGATCCCAGGCGGAGATAACGATGATGGTATGTGTCTTAGGATTCTTTTCATTTAAAACATGTCTGTGTTAGAGGTGCGCATAATCATTTAATCTGCAGCTATTTTGATTGGTTTGATTTGTCTTTTAACATATTTGCTTGTTCTAGCTTCTTAAATGTGAGGATTCCTTTCTCTGGTTTATACAATTTAAGAAGTAAACATTTTTGTTATACAAAAGAAAATGTTCACTACTTTGAGCCATTTTATAGACAAAGAAATTTATTGAGATAACAATGGAAAGTTACATCAATTGTGAAAGTGACTGATACTTGCAGCCCTTGTCTGTTTTTAGTGACTCCCTTTCTTAGGTCTACCTGTACATATTTTCTTAATCGGGTGCAACGTCCAAGATGTTTAGTTTCATTAAATTATCTATTGAGGTTACTGTTTTGTTGAAGTGCAGTACTTTTGATGTGTTTGAAATCTCTTGTCTTCCATGTTTATGTACAGGAAGAGGACAAACTATTCGAGACATCTCTGATTACATTGCAGTCCAGTACAGCACCATAATGACCTTAATAGTGAATCACAGAACTGAACTGACTCCTCTGTGAAAGTGTTAAAAAAAACTGTACACTGTAAGAACTGCCATAGATGTCTTCATGGCAGAACAGTTGCATTTGATTAGTATGTACAGGTTGTATTCCTATAAATATTTAGTTTACGTCAGCAATAAGGTGCTGGAAAAATGTGAAAATGACCCTTAAAAGTGTTTGAAAAGAGCTTAAATTTGACCTTGCAAAATGTGTGTGAACCCTGTGTATATAAACACAATTTAACTCTTTTTTTGCCTGCTTTCATTCTGTCTTCTCTTTCAACACAGTACAGTATGATGTCTCACTTTTTATTTTCAGATGAAAACCCTAACCTCTCTACTGAAAAGAGTCCCAATCCCTGCAGAGAGGATGGGACCTCAGATATGGATGGTGAGTTAAAACTATATGAAAATAATTGGTTTAGGCTTATATGTATTGAGCTCAATCTTGGAACCATGTCTGACTTAAAAAATCAGTACTATCCTCAGTATCCTAAAATGGTAAACATAACAGCCACCCAATTTACATTGGAAAAAAAAAATCAAAATAAATGGCTAAATATTATTTGAATGAGTTTAATGAGTACAAGTAGCAGTTTTGTGGCAGTTGATGGTCTTGAGTGGGCTTGTCAACATTTTTGACCCACATTTAGATTCCAAATATGAAATAGAAATACAAATATAAATTAGATCAGATAATTTTATAGCCTTATAAAAAGACCTAATGGTTAAATACAGACACCTTAGTTATTTCAACACACTCAAGTTGGCTTTTACTGGTCAGGCAACGTGAACAGTTGTTCCCACTATAGCTGAAGGAGAGAAGTAAGCTCTTCTGGGGCGTCAGTACATTTGGGAAGAATAAAAATATTTTAATCAACAAGAGTCTTAATGTGAGGTTTTAAGCACTCATATTTGATCTTTATCTTTCATAGCTGAACATCCCTCGTCAACTTCTGAGTCTGTCCCACATAAAGGACGAAAAAGAGCCAGAGAGATGGTTGACGGTATGTTCTTTTTTTTTATTTCTTATTTTCTTTCTTTCTTTTTTTTTAAGAATGTTGTCCATTTCTAACATTTCACAACCCTTGGTAAACTCCATGCCATCAATCTGCAGATACAGTTACATGCTTTCAGTATAATTTTCTAAACTCCACAGTATTGTGTGTCATATATGTCATTCTTTGCTCTTGTTTTTAGATGGATGTCTGGACCAGTCCTCCCCCAGAAAGAGATTAGACCCCTGCAATGCAGATGGTAAGTTTCTGGCTGTTGTATTATACTCTTGCCTTCTGACCAAAAAGACCGTGCTGGTTCTTTTCACTAGTAGATCTCAGTAAAAAAAAAAAGGATCAGTGATGATTTTCAAGTGTACTTCTTTACTCAAAAATGTAAGTCTGATACTCCCCATTTCATCCTATCAGCACAACAGCTGCTGAGATTAGTGGTGCATCACTGAAAAATATTTAGTGCTCCTTTATGAAAAAAAAAATATTTCCTGGTGTAAGGTCTGTCATTTCTTCTTTATACCCACCATCATGTGCTTTCCATGACAGTTTACCAGCTGTGTGTGGATTTATGACATTAACTTCATTAAAAGTCAGGATTAGTGATAAATACTGTGTCAGACTGTGCTTTCAAGTGCCAACTTAAAGGGCACTTTGGCTCAAAACAGTCAAGGTATGCATTCCTGCATCATTTAATTTCTCCTTAAATATGCACAAGTCAACAAATACTAGTTATTTCAACACTCAAGTTGGCTTTTACTGGCCAGGCAACGTGAACAGTTGTTCCCACTATAGCTGAAGGAGAGAAGTAAGCTCTTCTGGGGCGTCAGTACATTTGGGAAGAATAAAAATATTTTAATCAACAAGAGTCTTAATGTGAGGTTTAAAGCACTCATATTTGATCTTTATCTTTCATAGCTGAACATCCCTCGTCAACTTCTGAGTCTGTCCCACATAAAGGACGAAAAAGAGCCAGAGAGATGGTTGACGGTATGTTCTTTTTTTTATTTCTTATTTTCTTTCTTTCTTTTTTTTTAAGAATGTTGTCCATTTCTAACATTTCACAACCCTTGGTAAACTCCATGCCATCAATCTGCAGATACAGTTACATGCTTTCAGTATAATTTTCTAAACTCCACAGTATTGTGTGTCATATATGTCATTCTTTGCTCTTGTTTTTAGATGGATGTCTGGACCAGTCCTCCCCCAGAAAGAGATTAGACCCCTGCAATGCGGATGGTAAGTTTCTGGCTGTTGTATTATACTCTTGCCTTCTGACCAAGAAGACCGTGCTGGTTCTTTTCACTAGTAGATCTCAGTAAAAAAAAAGGATCAGTGATGATTTTCAAGTGTACTTCTTTACTCAAAAATATAAGTCTGATGCTCCCCATTTCATCCTATCAGCACAACAGCTGCTGAGATTAGTGGTGCATCACTGAAAAATATTTAGTGCTCCTTTATAAAAAAAAAATATTTCCTGGTGTAAGGTCTGTCATTTCTTCTTTATACCCACCATCATGTGCTTTCCATGACAGTTTACCAGCTGTGTGTGGATTTATGACATTAACTTCATTAAAAGTCAGGATTTGTGATAAGTACTGTGTCAGACTGTGCTTTCAAGTGCCAACTTAAAGGGCACTTTGGCTCAAAACAGTCAAGGTATGCATTCCTGCATCATTTAATTTCTCCTTAAATATGCACAAGTCAACAAATACTATACATTTTTAAGCTAGGTGTGGATGGCACAGCCTTAAAATTGTATAAAGGTATTTTTGGCCACATTATACATGCTGTATGTTGCATATTTCTCCTCAAAAGCTCTTCATAAATTCAAGGACTAGGCAACGATATCAAATATCACCTTTTTTTAAAAACAAATACCTCTATTTTGACACTGCAGCAGTATTATAGGAATGACAATTTGAATCAGTCAGGTGGGCCCTTAAACAAAAAGCAGATGTTTTTTATATTTTAAGTTTGCAATGTACAATAAACTTTCAGAATTAAAGCCAAATAACTCACCATCTGTATCAAGTATCTTGTTAGGGAAGAGGAGACAGGGACCTTCATCTAAAAAAACAAGCAAGCAGGGTATAATACAGTGTTGTAAACATGATGAGAGCAGGGAAGTGTATCAGCTATGATTATTAATACAATAGGGCAGTGGTTCCCAAAGTGGAGGCCACACAGTTATTACAAGGGAGCGTTGTGAGGCTACACGAGTAAGCAGTGAGTCTGAAGCTCCAGCAAAACATGCAAAAGTTGTGACAGGGCCCCCCAGGTAAATGTAAAGCAGATAATGAAGATAATGAATCTTCACAACTACGGGAAAAAAAGATAAATTTCCATAAGGGGGAGAACAAGGTTTGAAATTGCATTAGGATTTATACAAGAGCTTTACACAAGCCTCTCATTCCCACTGAGTAACCAAACAAACTTGCTATGAATACAATAAATGCAGAGCTCTGTTTAAAATCAGTGCTGGAAAATATATACAATATAAATCATTTAATGGCATGAGAGTGAATGCTGTCTAAAATGCTGGATATGGTCATTAAAGGTTGACTGATAGGCGATGTTCAATGGCCAGTATAATCATGATAGTTTAGAGCAGGAAAAAGCAGATGACAAATGAATCAGCTGATAACGCCATCAAATGAAAAAAGCTTTTTTACTGAGTTAACCAATGCTTCCAGTAAGCAAGTAAGTAACACATTGATATTGCAGGTTTGCTCTTAATTTAAGCTAAATTACAACAACCACGTTTGCTTTCAGAACAGACAAAGCTTTCAGCTGTGCTGAGCTACCTTCAATGTAATTAAGGTATTAACATTATTCTGAAACCAGCAGTCTTATTATGCCCCTAACAAACCAGTTAAGTTGTTGCATAATAGTTAACTTTGACTTAAATCATACTAATTATCTGAGGCAAACATAAAGTTAACATTTTGTCTGGGGCCTTCATGCGAAACACAGGTAGTCATTCCCATGTGACCAGTGGAGGGTTATAGCCATCAGCAACTATCTATTCTATTGTATTATGTACTATGTTTCTGCTTTTAAAAGCTGCATTACAGTAAACTTGTTGTTTTCTCTCAATTTATCAGACTGTTCTACATATTCTAATATTTGTCTTCACCCTCTTCAGTCGTTAAATCCACATCACTGATGATTACTGATCAAAAATCTCATTGCATTAATATTTTGTAGAATTTATTTTGAACTGTCTAAGCCTGTCACCATGGCTGAAGGCTCAGGTTCCACATTGTAACCCTGAAAAAATGGGTGATATCTGATGTGTGGAAATACTGCAGATTACTAACTAAAAACACAATGGGGAGATGAGGCTACCAGCAATTATTGAGCCCTTATTTGCAAATGCATGTATCACAGTTATGTTGGATACAGTCATTGCGGCATTAGATTTTAATATCAGTCAACGCCTAGCGTGTACTATGGAGTTATCAAGGATCAGGTGATTGACAAAGAAAAAGGACAAAAGGAGATATCATCAGTAGTAAATGAGAGAATGGAGCCAATCAGCTTCTTGAGAGGTCACAATAACATCACAGTACATTTTTAGTGACTCAATTATGCCTTGGTGATGCATGCTAGTGGCAGAACTTTTTTGCATGGTTCAGTGTTCAAGAAAACAGATGGTGAAAGGAAAAGGTAAATTCTTATAAACTGGGCAAACTTCTCTGTTGTCATGACGAATTTCAGTTTGTTGGATTCTACAGAGGGACTGCTCAAGATCAGTGCAGGTCTGAGGAGAAAAGTAGTCTCTACTCTAAATAGCTCTAATTATTAATAATGCTGTCACCTCAGCATAACATTCTCACACCCAGTTAGTCAAGCCCCCCACCTCCACCCCCCACACCCTGCTGTACATTAACGGCCTGTCTCTCTCATACACACAAACTTATGTAACCTAGTTCAGTGAGTTAATGAGCTCTTATCCTGCCAATTTCAACACTGACTTCAACATTGGATTACTGTTTTTTACTGATGAAACTTGCTACACAGTTTAGATGTGCTTACCACAGTGCATGGATGAGTAAACAACTGTCATGCCCGCTGATCCCCTCGGAGGGTCTAACATCCACCCACCATAGTCTCCCAAAATGCTTTTGGAAACTGTACTAACACATTGTGGGCTAAGTTTGTCTGTGTATTTATTTTACTAGTTGACAAGTCACTTGTGCAGTTATACAGCAATTAACAAAGTGGCAAAAACAACTGGTGCTGCCAGTTACACCTTAGGTTTACTGATTGAGATTGATGACTTGGCCTGAATTTTTTTTTAAGCCACATGACTTTTTTTTTTGCTCCACACCCTTTCTCCATGACTGTTTGCTAGCTGTGCATGAGCCAAGTCACGAAATCTGTATAGTGGTCTATATTTTGAACATTACAAAATCTACATTGCCTTCTTTGTCATTTGTAGAGCCACCCCGAGCTACAGCAAGGAGACCGTGGAGCGAAGCAGAAAGGACGGCAGTGAAAAAGCACCTGGGAAAATATGTGACAGAGCGGAGAGTTCCTGGCAAAGATGACTGTCTGCGGGCTATACAAGCCGAGAAAGCCCTGTGTGAAAGGTCATGGAAAAATGTCAAAGACTATGTGTACAACCAAATTGTAACTTTAAATCGCAGATCTGCCTCAAGAAAACTGAAGTATTAAAACTAGAGATGCACCATTCCAATTCATAGAGCTGATCTAGAGGGGTGCACGATTGACCAGCCAGTGACTGCAATTGGACAATTTTAGGTATTACCTGGGATGACCAGGGACGTGTCAGGCAATGTATCATTCATCATAAATAACAACAGTAACAGGAAAGTTTGATTCCCATTTATATGGAATGTTTAACTAAGCTGGGGGAGCTGCAGTATTTGCTGATTCTCAGATTTAGCTTGAAGTATTGGTGCATCTAAGCTGATCTGTTCACTTCAGTTTCATGTTGTCTGTGAGCAGCTTCAGTATTCTTGACTCTGTTTCAGAAGCTTTATTTTATATAGCATTTGCACTTAATGTTAACAGGAAAGTTTGATTCCCATTTATATGGAATGTTTAACTAAGCTGGGGGAGCTGCAGTATTTGCTGATTCTCAGATTTAGCTTGAAGTATTGGTGCATCTAAGCTGATCTGTTCACTTCAGTTTCATGTTGTCTGTGAGCAGCTTCAGTATTCTTGACTCTGTTTCAGAAGCTTTTTTTATTTTTATATAGCATTTGCACTTAATGTTAACAGGAAAGTTTGATTCCCATTTATATGGAATGTTTAACTAAGCTGGGTAAGCTGCAGTATTTGCTGATTCTCAGTTTTAGCTTGAAGTATTGGTGCATCTAAGCTGATCTGTCCAGTTCAGTTTCATGTTGTCTGTGAGCAGCTTTAGTATTCTTGACTCTGTTTCAGCAGCCTTATTTTATATAGCATTTGCACCTAATGTTAACAGGAAAGTTTGATTCCCATTTATATGGAATGTTTAACTAAGCTGGGTAAGCTGCAGTATTTGCTGATTCTCAGATTTAGCTGTATTAAGCATTGGTGCACCTATACTGATCTGTTGTGCATATATGTACTGTTTCCACATGCAGTGATGACGTCATCACTTACTGTTAAATAATTAAAATACTTTCTAAGAGAAAATGTGTTTATGTTCAGTCACCAGAAGGCACTGAGTTAAGCTTGTATACACCTCTTCAGGGTCCTGGGCCCTTAGGTATCTCGAAGGTTTGCTTTGTGTAGATGAGATTGTGGGAACTTTGCATTTCAGTCTGTTTGGGAAAACACTATAATATCCAGAATTATTTTACTAAACTGAATTTGGTGCAAAGTTTGGCTGAGAATCTGACCACATCCTAGGTATTTTAGTTTGTTTCCTGTGACAAATCTTTTGAAAGATGTCGATTCATTGTTCTTGACAATGCTGACAATTCCCCCACTGAAGAGCCACAAGGAAATTTTTTTAATTGTTTTGTAAAATATCTGTTGGCAACAAAGAGTGACTGAGAGCAGCTGGCCTGCTGACACACATCCAGTTCATCAACAGTCACTTTGACTGATAGAGTCAACTTTAACTTATATCTGTGACCATAGGAATTAAAGTACACATAGTATAATAACATATATAAAAAGTTAATGTAGAACCCATTCATGTAGACAACACTTTCAGAAAAAAAATTAAATGTAGAAAAACTGAGTCAACAAGACAAACTGCTGCAATGACCTCTAAATTCACAGTGACAAAACACCCAGAATACACAAACAGAACCACCAGAGTGAAAAAAAGAATTTCTTGTGCAGCAAGTATTACGCCACACTGTAATTTTACAATAAAAGTACAACTGTACTTCGATGCAATAGTCTGAAGGGACAAAACATTATGCATATTCTGCTTATTTATTGACCTAAAATTCTCCAATTCCCATAAAACACACTTAAAATTATTTATTATTACAGTATGAGTCCACAGTAAAACATAAAAAGGGAGAAAAGAATGATTACAAGCTAATAAAAGAAAAGGTCTGACCAGAAATGGACCAAATAGCACCCCAATGAAAAGGTCCTCACTAAAATAGTACAGAACTTTTTCTCATGGTACTCTTCCTTTGTATTTTTTAAAAAGCTGAGGTGGAAACTGGAGTTAGGGGGCCACCTAGTGTTGAAGTGCAAGATCCATTTGTCTCTAAGTATAGCAGAAAAGGTGGTCCTCAGTCCCAATGTGAATTGTCTCGGTCCTCACTTTAATGCCTGTACAGGAATGTGTGTGTGTGTGTGTGTGTGGGTGCATCAGTGTGTGTTTGTGTGTTAGAGGCAGACCTGGGCTCTGGTTCACCTGCACTTTTAGATCAGTTTGAAGAATTCAGCTTGGTTCACTCTTAAAAATATGTAATCTAAGTTATAGAATAAATACCCGTTTCTGACCTGTATCTCTGACATCATGGTATCAGCTGTAAGCAAAAAAGCAAAACTGGAGGCAAACATGAAGCACAGGGTAACAGGCAGCTCAAGCATGATCACAACACATCAGACAAACTCCTGAGGAAACAGGCTTCTCTTTCATCAATAAAGACACTCACCGGCCATTTTATGAAGCACACTCATTCCTTCATTCACACAAATAGCCAGTCAGCCAATCACATGGAAGCAACTTAGTGTATTTAGGCTTGTAGACATGGTGAAGACGACCTGCTGAAGTTCAACTGGGCCTTTTGATGTCAGAGGTCAGAGGAGAAGGGTCAGAGTGGTTGGAGATGATAGTAACTCAAATAACCACTCAATACAACCAAGTTCCAGCCGTGAAGCAGATGGACTACAGCAGCAGAAGACCACACCTGATGCCACTCCTGTCAGCTAAGAACAGGAAACTCTTCTGACTCTCCAAAACTGTTCAACAGAAGATCATAAAAGTGTCTCCTGGTCTGATGAGTCTGGACTTCTGCTCCACATTCAGATGTAGGCTCAGAGTTTGGTGTGAACATCATAAAGTATGGATCCATCCTGCCTTGGATCAGCGGTTCTGGCTGCTGCCGCTGGTGTGATGGAGTGGGGGACATTTTCTTGGTACACTTTGGGCCCCTTAGTCCCACCTAAGCATGGTTTAGACCCCACAGCCTACCTGAGTGTTGTTGCTGACCGTGTCCATCCCTTTATGACCACAGTGGACCATCTTCTGATGGAGACTTCCAGCAGCTCCATGTCTCAGAGCTCCACAGTCACCAGACTTCAATCCAGTAGTTTGGGATGTGGTGGAGCAGGAGATTCTCCTCATGGATGTTCAGCAGCTGTGTGATGCTGTCATGGAGATGTGGACCAACATCTCTGAGGGATGGTACAGCTCCTTCTTGAATTAAGGAGCTTTGAAGGTGAAGGAGGTCCAACCTGGGATTATTGAGGTGTCCCTAATGAAGTGGCCGGTGATTATGCATCCATATTGTGAATTTCAAACATGCCATCATAAAACCACACTGATGCTTCATATTCTTCTTCTTCGTCCTTCACATCAGCTGTTCTGTCTTTGACACAGCTTGGGTCTGCCCCCTCCCCCTCGAGGATCCACGCAGGCCCCTGCTCTGCAGTTTAGTTCCACCCTGTAAGTTTTTGACAGCAGAATACTATACAATTATTTTGTTGCACCAACTGTGGGAAGAAGGGTCTCTGGTCTCCTAGCAACAGTCAGCTGCCACTATGCCCAAGGAGGTAGAGACGGTCCTCTGAGAGTGAGGGAAGAATAACTCCTCTCTGCTCTCTCTTTGGTTTCATCTCTGCAGCGAGTCGACCACACCGTGCTTCATCTGTCATCCTCGTACACTCTTCATGTTCAGCCTGCTGACGTTCTGCTGATGGTTCTGAGAAACCAGGCGCTGCTCCACACGCTGCTTCACGTTTCTCTGCAGGGTTTACAGAATCTCCTTCCAAACGTCACGGTTCTTCAGCTCTGATTCAGTATTCTCCCTGTGATCCTGTTTGTGTGTTTTTACCTCCAGCTCCATACTGATGATCCCCCCTGACCCCCCCTCATGACATTAGCATCAGCGTAGCGTAGCATAGCTGCAGTGAACAAAGCCATCCTCCGGGAGGCGTCGGCGCTCTCTGCGGACGGAGTGTGTTCCCCACGCCAGCCTGATGTGAGGAGTAATCAAATCAGATGTGTGGGCTTTGTTAATTGCCTGTGGAGAGATTGGAGGGGATGTTTTAATGTGTGTGTGTGTGTGTGTGTGTGTGTGTGTGTGTGTGTGTGTGTGTACGTCTGCTGCATGGGTGCCCACTGTAATGAGCGTGTGCAGACAGACCTGCAGGAGCCCCCAGGGGAACTTTGACGCCCGTGGTTGACATGCACGGAGAGAGTTTCTGCTTCACTCTCACACACTTTAACATGTTGCACTGATGTGTAATTCACATGTGAATCAGCCTGAAAACAGACAAACATATGAAATGATGATGTTTAAACTTAAAAATAACCGTTCCAATAAAGTTGGGACGCTGTGTGACACGTATATAACAATAGAATACAATGAATTTTAAATTCTTATCTACCAATAGGCCTATTTAATTAAATACAACACAAAGACCAGATATTTAATGTTAAAACTAGATTTGTTTTGAATTTGATGCCTGAAACACACTCCAAAAAGCTGAGACAGGCTCATGTTCACCTTTGTGTTTCATCACCTGTCCTTTAACATCACTCAGTGACTGTTTGTGAGCTGAGGACACTAACTGTTGAAGCTTTGGAGGTGAATTCTTTCTCATTCTTGATGTTTGACTTCAGTGTCTCAACAGTCAGGGGTCTCTGTTGATGTCTTCATAATGCTCCTCACATGTTCAGTGGAGACAGGTGTGGACTGCAGCAGGTCAGTCTAGTCCCTGTTCAGTGGAGACAGGTGTGGACTGCAGCAGGTCAGTCTAGTCCCTGTTCAGTGGAGACAGGTGTGGACTGCAGCAGGTCAGTCTAGTCCCTGTTCAGTGGAGACAGGTGTGGACTGCAGCAGGTCAGTCTAGTCCCTGCTGTTGTAACTCGAGCAGAATGTGTCTTCATTGTCTCTGAAATAAGCAGGGACGTCCCTGAAAAAGATGGATGGCAGCATGTTGCTCCTAAACCTGTATGTACCTTTCAGCATTAATGGATAAGTTCGGTTTCTACAGCTTTCACATAGTTTATAGAATGAAGTAGAACAATATACTCACCCAGAAGGCTTTCCTGATCCAAACAGTGCTTCGGGAGATATTTAGATCCAAAATCGAGCGGCGGACATCCGTATAATGGTAGCAGACAGGGCATGTATAGCCGCTCCTTAAACTGCATTAATCGTCCACAAACTCATTAGTTTCACCAACATTTCATCATGGTCCGCTCGCGCTACTCCTCCACGACAGTCCGGTGTCACTCCATCCATGTTTTTGTGACTGTGCTGACCTCTGAACTGAAAAGTTTCTTGCCTCCGCGTCCTCCTTTCGATGAGCTCCTCATCTGTATACTCTGGCTCGAAACTGAAAGGATACCCATCATATTCAAAGTTCTTGTCCACAACATCTTCATCTGATAGATATTCGTCCATTTTGCAGAAAACTGGAAGAAGAAAGTTATTGTGTAGCCACCGCTCGCCGCTGGAACAATGAGCCGTACTGTGCATGCGCGCAACCGGAAAGAAACTTTTCAGTTCAGAGGTCAGCACAGTCACAAAAACATGGATGGAGTGACACCGGACTGTCGTGGAGGAGTAGCGCGAGCGGACCATGATGAAATGTTGGTGAAACTAATGAGTTTGTGGACGATTAATGCAGTTTAAGGAGCGGCTATACATGCCCTGTCTGCTACCATTTTACGGATGTCCGCCGCTCGATTTTGGATCTAAATATCTCCCGAAGCACTGTTTGGATCAGGAAAGCCTTCTGGGTGAGTATATTGTTCTACTTCATTCTATAAACTATGTAAAAGCTGTAGAAACCGAACTTATCCTTTATTGGAGCCTTCACAGATGTGCAGGTTACCCATGCCATGGGCAATTTCCTCACTTTTACATTCAGACCTGTTGACTCCCCATCTACAGATGTTTCTCCTGTGTGTTCTCCAGAGCATTCAAGTATTCACAAAGAAAACTTTGGTCAAATTCACTGCAGAAATCATCCATTAATTTGTGACATTTTCTGAGAGCATAAGCAGATCTGTCTCCAGCTTTAGTGAAGTCTGTTTGCTCCAGCTAGAAGCTGGAGACAAGCTATTTATCTTGTTAATGTGTCTTATTGCATTTTAAGTTTCTGTCCACAGAGTGAAGCTGTCTCTGTGTTGACTGTTTTATACCGAACCAGTTACTGGTTTGTTGAATTGTACCTGGTGTTTTCTATTTGTGTCTGCTTAAAGTTTTCAGCACATGTGGGCTTGATCCTGAATGTGTTAAAATCAGGGTTATTTACCTGCTTTTACATGTTTGTGTCTCCTTCAGAGATGTGAAGCCAGACAACATCCTACTAGATGAACAAGGTAAGAGGCTGAATGTTTCATGTTTGTATGAATGAGTTCAGTATTTTTCTCTGGTTGTCTGCTTTTTGTGTATTTTGAAGAAAAGGGATTATTTGTCTCACTGATCCTCTGTTTCCAAAAGAAGTGTGTTCATGTGATTATATATTAAATTAACTTGATCAGAGCTGTCCTAATTTACAGTATTTTTATCTGTTGGATTTATTCGATGTTAGAAATTCTGATGCTCTCCTTATTCTCACATAAAATCAAGTTGGTGCTAAAACAACGAGACAAACAGATAAGCTCAGATTTAGGCAATAAAAGCATCCATGTAGTTAGCATAAATTACTCAACAACATATTAATATGATGTGTCAGATCTTTGGTGTAGATCATGACATGTTATATGAGTTTATTTATTTTTTATGAAGAATAATAAATGTAGTCCAGCAAATATTAGAAATCCGTTGGCCTTGAGGGACAGCATGGTGCAGACTGGCTGTTAGCAGAAACAGCAGGTTGCGCTCATGTCATACAAAGTCCAGTATCATTGTAAATTGTTTTCTTTTAATGTACTTTAGAGATGTCAATATAAAAGATGAGTTAAGTATTAATAAGTTGTTTTCTCTTCCTTCTCAGGTCACGCCCATCTGACAGACTTTAACATTGCGACGATAATAAAAGACGGAGAGAGAGCCACAGCCTTAGCAGGAACAAAGCCCTACATGGGTAAATAATGAGCATCGTTACGAACATATGTGATTTATTTGTGAAATAAACATAATGTATAAAGGAATATAAATAAGAAATATCACTTTTTAATCGTTTATCTCTTTGATACTGCCATTAAACTACGAAGCAGTGCTGCTAAAGTCACTGTAAAGTTATTTAGTCTACAGTTTTATTAGATGTTTGAGAACATCAAACACTTTTCCATGTTTCATCCACTGAAAGGGAACATGAGGCATGGACACTTAATCATGGTTTGTCCATTTCAAGGGCACCCAAGAGGGCACTTTGTCTTTTTTGTCCACTGGCAGGAAAACTTAGAAACACCTCATCATGTTTCTGTCGACTCATTCACCTCAGAGAACGCGTCATCACGATGTGACCGCTGGAAAGGCACAAGAAAAAGACTTTGTTATGTATTTCCCACTGAAGGGCGACATAAAGACAGTTTATCATATTTTGTCCACTGGAGAGCACACTTGAGGACATTTTTTCATGTTTTGTCCTCCTGTGGACACCCTAAAGGTTATTGTCTGTGTAGGTTCTCAGTCATGGTGGTTACGGTGATCCATCGCTGTTTACAGTTTTTCGATGTGTAAAACAGATCCTTTAAGCAAAGTCTATTCAAACCTTGTCTTCTCTGTGTTCTGTTACTATTACACAAACAGAACCACGTACTGAGGCAAAGTAATTCATTTATGCACTAAAATAACTCTTTTGTGAAGTAATCTGGTGGTTTTCAAGTGAGCTATGTAACTATATTACTCTTTCATGTGATTTAATGATGAGATTTTTCCTCCTACTCTAACCTGAGAGTGAATTCAGTGATCTGACGACAAGTTTGAGTGATCCTGGAGCAGGAGCACAGAGTGTGTCCCATGCTGTCCTGGTCCTGCACTGGTAAAAGATTAATGGGGAAAGTTTCTGTTGTCTCCCTGCAGAGGAACTCTCTCTCTCTTCACAGCTGTTTTAGGCATCATCTTCTCTGCTTGTTTCAGCTCCAGAGATCTTCCAGTCGTTTGTTAGCGGGGGGACGGGATACGCCTTCGAGGTGGACTGGTGGTCTCTAGGGGTGACGGTTTTTGAAGTTCTGCGAGGATGGGTGAGGATTCATGGGAATTTAAATTTAAAGATGTGATCACCAACCCTTGGCTTCGTCTTAAATATTTTTTTCATGTCTGTATTTGTTTTTTCTTTGAGCAGAGGCCATACGATATCCACGCCAGTAACTCAGTGGAGTCTCTGATCCAGCTCTTCAGCACGGTCAGCGTTCAGTACAGCCCGGCGTGGCCCAAAGACCTCGTCTCACTAATGAGGAAGGTGAGCTCAATCAGCAAATCTCTATCTTATAAATATATGGAATTATCTAAAAGCCTAAAATCTGTAATCACGCTGAGAGATGTGATAAATCTCTCCATGCCCTGGCTCCACGATACCTTTCTGATCTCCTCCATCCATACACACCATCCCGCAACCTTCGGTCTTCAGACACCGGCCTACTTTCCATACCCAAAACCAAACTCTGAACCTATGGAGACAGAGCCTTCAGTGCTGCAGCCTCCACCCTTTGGATCTCTCTCCCTGCAGACATCCGTAGCCCTCCATCTCTGGACATTTTCAAAAAACATCTCAGGCACCAGCTGTTCACCACAGCACACAGTCTTCATGAAACCACCCCTCACACTCATCCTAATCCCCACTTAGTTTGTCCATGTCTATGTGTCCCTGTAAAGCGTCCTTGGGTTTCTTGAAAGGCACTATAGAAATTCAAGATATTAAAGATCCTGAAACTGATCTGAAGAAATCAGGAACGTTCTGTGCAGCTCAAGTTTACCTCTTTATATCATAGGCACACAGCACAGATACTTTTGACAAATGTGCTAATTTTTGTCAAACATACTTTACCCCAACGACACCATCCACTGTGAGACACTCAGGCCGGTGCATCAGTGCAAAACCTGCAGTTCGTCAAGTGTCCACTAGAGCTTGTCCTGAAAGCGGCAGGAGTCACAACGCGTTCAAATATATTAACAACAGAAATAAACATATTTACAGCAGAAATAAACATATTAACATCATTAGTCCTGTCTTTATTGTCTCTGATCAAAAAAAGAAATATTGAAAAAAAAAATCACATGGTGAAAAGCAAAAATTCTCTCCATTTTCCCCTGAAAAGTTTGTAGTAATATGTAATCAAACTGATATTTAAAGGATGAAAATTCTGGGATTGATTAAAATTTATGATTTCATGATCAAGACTGATGCAACATTAAAAACACAAGCAGTGAAAGTAGTAAATAATTGATGTATATAGTGGTTTTATATCATTTTGCAAAAACAAACATGAGATGTCCATTTTCGTCCACAAACTCACTCAGTGGGAGTTTTTGTTTTTCTGTCACAACACAAAAGAAATGATGCATAAAACTAACTGATTCTGCTAATTATTATATTATTATTTTAATTATTAACATACATTTAGCTGCAGTGACTGTTAAAAATAAATCCGGTTGTTTGTATTATTTGTTAAAAATAGGGAGTTTCTGCTTTCCTCCCTTTGTAAATAATAAGCATCATGTGATCAAACAGGCATTTAAAGTGTTAAAATTCTGAATCTGACTGATATTTTGGTTTTCATGATCAGGACTGATTCAAAATAAAAAAAATCATATTGGTGAAAGTAGAAATATATGTCAATTTTAAAACATTTTGGGAATGCAAACATTAGTCATTTTGACCTCAAACAAGCTGAGTGGGAGTTTTATCTGTTTTTCTTTCCCTGCACAAAAATAACATCCCATAATAATCAGTGTTACTGTTAAACAGTTACATCACAGTCTGTTATTTAGACAGGAAAAGATCAGTTTCTCTGAGCGTATCAAAAATGGTCATTTTAAGGTTGTTTTTGAATCAAGTTCGTTTTACAGACTTCCGGCATTTGAAGGGTTTAAATGAAAAAGAAATGGTTATTCAGACCTATGAAAAGATGTCAATTAAAAACTTTATGCAGCAAAAGAAGAAAAAAAACATAAAAATCAATCAAATTACAGACTCAGTCGCTTGGCCACAATGAGGCTGGTAATGATTTTTAACAAACTCAGAAGGTTAATAAAATAAACACAATTTCAGCCCATTTATTTTACTTTTAGTCATTTAATTTAACGTTTTTTTAATTACATATTACCAACATTTTTGTATTTTTTTTTACAAATGCTTTTTGATGTAGATTAAGATTAATTTTAAAGAAACAATAATAGCCAATTAGTGTCTGATTTTGTAGGTGATGCTTTCAAGGCTGATTCTGTCATGTTTTTTTCATTTATACGTTACTTTGATATTCCATGTTGACTTGTGAGGCACAGTGAAGGAGCAGGGAGATCACATGTGGCCCTTGTGCAGCATGTTGCCCATGAGTGACTTTGATGATATTCTTTTGTTTATTTTTATAAGAAAAGTGCTCCAGTGTCTGAGCGTTATACATTTATTTTAGGAAGTTTTGCACTGCTACACAGACAGATATGGTGCATCAGTAAGGGCAGAGAATCCCACACTAAAGCCTTCTCCTGCTTGCTGCCTTTTACACAAAAGTTTGACCCAAGCTGACCTGCCTGTGTGCAAAGCTATCCCATCTTTGGGGTTTGCATTTTGGTTTTGTCCCATCCCCTTGCAGCTTTGTCCCAGCCGTGAACAGTCCTGGTCTCTGTGGTTATTTGTACCTTAAAACTCCTGAACTTTACAAACTACAGGGACGAATAAAACACATGTATAAACACAACCTTATCTTGGTAGAGGAGCATGGCAGAGGCTTCCTCACAGATAAAGAGGTGAGCCGTGGTTTATATCAGGGATGAAAAAGGCTCGGAGGATGCAGGTTGTGAGGGGAGAGCAGAGCTGGAGGGTGAGGATAAGCAGAGACCCTCAGGACAGAGGAGGCAAGAGGTGACAGATGGAAATCTGAAGGATGGGAGAGCAGAAACAGAGCAACTGGGTTAGAAGAGAGAGGAGAGTCTGTCCCTGCTGATAGGATTCATCAAACCAGGACTGACCCCTTCAAGCTCTACGTGGGTTAATGCTGCCACCAGGGGGCGCCCAACCAGAGCAATGACAACATATGACCTACCAAGCTCCAACCATGTGCTCCACCACATTTTAACTTATAGACTATGTCTTAAAGATATTCTTCCATATTTTTGAGACATCTTAAATATCCTCTGCTGAGGAGCTCTTGGTTGTATAAAAAGATATTTTTCCATCCAGGCCTCAGTACGAAGGCGATGGCGTGCATGTGCAGAGCGTCTGAGTGTTTTTGGACCGAGCTCCGGTCTCTTCCGCTCCGCTGCTGATCGATTACCTCGTCTGGACTCGGCCGGCCCTGCAGGAGGAAAGTGAATCAGCCGCTGACCCTGAGAGGAAGAATGAGGAGGAGGAGGAGAGTAAACATGACAACAAAGTCAGATCTCATTACTGCTCAGAGTGCTCACCCCGAGGATGAAAATCCAACAGATGGGCTCATATTAAAAAACAAACTGAAGCAGGTTTGTTTCTATTAACAACCAGAGTAAGTGACTGTATTCATGTGTGGTGATCATCTGTTTTTATTAATGAGACAGCCCTGAGCGTGGCTGATTGATGAACACTGCCCCCTGTTGGCTGAATTCATGTAACTGATGAGCAGCAACATACAATCAAGACTCATAAAAATAGTAATTAAATAGTTTTTTAGATATATTTTCAGAAGAAATATACAGAAAAACATGATTTAACGTGAACAGTCTTCTCCCAGTTTTTCCTTTTTTTTTAAAACTATAATAACAGAGTCAGACAAAGTTCTCATCTTTTTTGTTTCTTGTTTTGTTTCCAAGTTACACAGAAAAGGAAAAAACATGCAAAATTGAAGGTGTGCAGGATATCAAATGTTCCTCTGTGCTGTTGGGATTTTTCCAAACTATAGCACCAGAAAAGAAGACATTCAGTAGACAGTTTTCATCTTGCAGCACAGTTCATACCCATCAGCAATCTTCTTCATCAAACTGTCCACCAGAGGCTAAATGCAAACCTGAAATTAAAATAATTTTCTTTAGAGCAGAAATGAACATGTTCAAAATTATTTTTGTCTAAATAGTTAATGTCTTTATGTTCTTACACTGTGCAGTGGGTTAATGTTTCATAACTTCTCTGTTTTGATTTCAATAAGGGCTTCAGGTGATCATACTTAGGGGTTAGTTTGCACCTCAGGGGTGAAGCCTTACTGAGCATGGTACAGAATACCTAGTGCAAGTGCTTCCTTAGTGCTTTGCACTGGAAGTGTTTTACTTGTGTGACATTGCGGCGTACATGTAAAGTCAGATCTTTCACAGTAGAAGAGCAAGCACGTCTCGAGGCATGTCTCTAACGCATCTCCTGCTCTGAAAATCTCAAGAATAGCAGGCTTGTGTATTTTCTCTGCAAACTGCTCATGTTTCTGAGCCAAAAGAGACAAAAAAATAACAAATATAGAGCCATATTTACCTTAATCCATACATACATGTATGTCCACAGAGGAAGAATCTGTCACAGAAAAGATAAAAATGTCCAAGTCTTCCTCTTGACTGTTCCTAAGAGTTAAAGCTTCAGTTTGTCTCCTGTGAAGAAATTCATCAGGATGTTTTCATTCTGCAGGTTTCAGGTCAGTTATGCATGAATCAGGTCACTGTGAGGAGATTTATTGTTGTTCTTCCTTAACTTTCTACAGGAACTCATTATTGTGATGATATATTTGCAGAGAGAGAGAGAGCTGTGACAGCAGGGAGACCAATGAGGCCACAGGGCATTCATCCTGGTGTGAAAGCTGTGGCGGCACTCACCGGAGCAAACCTGCGGCAAATGCAGACAGACAAAATGGTCTCAGTGTGAAGCAGGATTTAGTAGCACTCTAGATACTATCAATAAAACTATTACTGATTTTATTAGTCACCCTTGTCCGATGATGAAGAATTTCTAATTCACTCCTCATATAGACATATAGATATAGTAGTTTTATTTATTGAGCGCATTTCACTGCAGGCAAACTCAGTGTGCACTGACTTTAATGTGCTTTAGATTGATGGCTGATATTGATCCAAACACATCATGAAAATATCAAGGTGTTCATTAATATGTTGATTTTTGCCTTTGTGGCAGTGGTGTAAGGGAAAAGATTCTCTGAAGGGACATTCTGGTAAAGACTGTGCTCTTTTTAGTGATTTATAAAGTCTGGGTGCTGATTAAGGGGGAAAATGATAGTTGGCACACAGCAGACAGTGTAAGCTGACACCTGTTCCTGCCCGAAGCTCTCTGAGCTGGTCACATGACTGAAAGCTAACTGCTGATTATACCTTTTACAGATATGTAACCACAAGGCAGCGGGTCTGTTTTTGTTTTTCTTAGTTAGCTAGCACTGCTGACACCATCCTCTTTAATACAGGGCTTAAGTTGTTTAAGTTATTTTATTTAAGTCCTATTTTGTGGCATTTTCCAGCCTTTATGATGGCAGAGAGAGACAGTGGTAAGGCTGTGAAAGCGGGTGAGACAGATGGCACGGGAGGTCAGTTGGCGAAAGGGCCTCAGGTGGGAGTCTAACTTGGGTCGGATGAAGCCAAACCAGCCCCCCAGGGTTCAAGTCATGATCCTTAACTCTTAGGTCAGCCTTGATAGTTACCTGGCCACACAATGGCATCAATTATTTCATTCAATAAAGATAAATAGATTATTATAGGATACTTTTACTGAGTGTAAGGGGGCGGAGTCTGCAGTTTGTCAGCTGGGAGGTTGGGGGTTAGATTGCAGCCCCTGCAGTCACAGGTCAGTGTGTCCACTAGCAGGACATTTAACCTGAACTGTTCTGCTTCTGCATCAGATGAATGCAAATAAGTCTATTAATGCATTGGTGCACCACCTACCAGACAGGTACCAGGGTGGATTCTACAGCAGTGCAGCCTGTTTCAGTACAAAATGTGCTGGTATTTTATGTAAAACTCAGTGATTTATTGATGTATTTATGTCATTGTGACCTCTCGTATATTAAATAACAATCACTGTCTCCTGCCTGTTCACAAACAACATAAACTTTGGCTCAACATAATGAAGAATTAATGACAATTATCTCGTATACCCTGAAAATAAACATCATGAGAGTTCTGCATTTGTATCAGGATTTTTGAGCTTATGTGGTGCGTGTCAGGAGAAGAATATTAAATATTAAATGTGGAAGATTTTAAGGAGAGATAGTTTCAGGGAAGTCGGGGAGGATTACAAATTTAACAGAGTATTTTTGGCTCCCTGTTATGTTCGCTTCACTTCGCACAGAAACAGTCTGCCGTCTCAAAGTGCTCCACAAAAAGGAGGAAGACCGTCTCATTGTTTCTGTTCTTCACCCTCGAGTCATGTGACCATCAGCAGAGAGAGCAGTCATGACTCTGACATGATCTCTTTGTGTCCCTGCAGCTCCTGACGGTGAACCCCGAGCATCGATTCTCCAGCCTGTCCGACATGCAGGCCGCTCCCTACCTCGCTGACGTCAACTGGGACGCCGTGTTCGAGAAGAAGACGGAGGCGGGCTTTGTTCCTAACGTGAGTGTCCCGCCATCAGCACACATGCATCATGAATATTGAATGTGCAGTAAGGTGCTCTTGCCACCAGGGGGCTCTCAGTCTAAACAATCACAAAATATGACATGGTGAGACACTGTCAGCTCCGCCCACCTACGCTGCATGCTTATATTCTTTTTTTGTGGACTCATTTCAATACAAACTGCACTTCATTTAGTGAATTAATGAGTGACAAAGTTATCAGTCCGTGATTTTAATATGTTTTAAAATGTTTTTGTAAAAAGGTTTTGGGTTCAGTCTGGTTTTCACAGCCCTGCTGTTGGAGGGTCATTTCTTGTGTTCTGTTCTGTGGCATCTTAGGCGACTGTCACCAGAACAACAAGAAGTTAATGGGAACAATAACGTTTTTTCTTAACCCCCTAAAGACAAGAGGCGTTTTCATGCTTGGGATCCCTTTATTAGCAATCTTAACAATAGGACACAAAAACACTTTTGGCCTATTATTTCAAATATCGGACCCAAAACACACACAAAAAAAGAAAGAAAACAAATTTAAGACATGTTTTTTAATCATAAAATATACTGCCTGGCCAAAAAAAAAGTCGCTACCTGGATTTATTTAAGCAAATAGCTACAAGCCTCCTATTGGATAATTACTGAATGGGCGATTATCTTTCAGCAACAAGTAATTTAACTCCAGCTGATGCAATGAGTAGCTTCTCATTTCTTAAACAACCATGTCGAAAGACACATCCTGTGGTCGTGAAAAAGATGTTAGTCTGTTTAAGAAGGGTCAAATCATTGGCATGCATCAAGCAGAGAAAACATCTAAGGAGATTGCAGAAACTACTAAAGTTCGGTTAAGAACTGTCCAACGCATTATTAAAAACTGGAAGGATAGTGGGGAACCATCGTCTTCGAGGAAGAAATGTGTGTTGGAAAAAAATCCTGAATGATCGTGATTAGTGATCACTTAAACGTTTGGCCAAATCAAATCGAAGAAAAACAACAGTAGAACTCAGTGGTATCTTTAATAGTGAAAGTAACAGCATTTCCACACACAATGTGAAGGGAACTCAAGGGATTGGTACTGAACAGCTGAGTAGTCTTAAGAAAACAACCAATCAGTAAGGCTAAGATGCTATGATCTGGGGCTGCTGCAGTTGGTCAGGTCTAGGTTCACCCAAAGAATGAGGTCAGCTGACTACCTGAATATACTGAATGACCAGGTTATTCCATCAATGGATTTTTCTTCCCATGGGCATATTCCAAGATGACAATGACGGGATTCATGGGGCTCAAATTGTGAAAGAGTGGTTCAGGGAGCATGAAACATCATTTTCACACATGGATTGGCCACCACAGAGTTCAGACCTTAACCTCATTGAGAATCTTTGGGATGTGCTGGAGAAGGCTTTGCACAGTGGTCAGACTCTCCCATCATCAACACAAGATCTTGGTGAAAAATTAATGCAACACTGGATGGAAATAAATCTTGTGACATTGCAGAAGCTTATCGAAACAATGCCACAGCGAATGCGAGCTGTAATCAAAGCTAAAGGCGGTCCAACAAAATATTAGAGTGTATGACCTTTTTTTTGGTGGCAAGTTTATATTCAAATATTGTTATAATATGGCTGCCTAACTGTAACAAGATGACATGGCAATTATTTTTTTTAACCTTGACTTAGTTTAATTAATATTTGTCCCTAAAAACACAACAAATAACAAAACAGTTTTAAAAGAATATATCATAAAATATATTCAAATATTTACAAATAAGCAGATTTAGAGGAGAAAACGCCTCTTCCTGTCTCGGCCTTGACACTCTTGTAAATCAGATTCTTAATCTCAATGATGTTTTCCTGGTTAAATAAAGTTTATATGATATAAAATTAATTGTGATGGCTCATCACATTAAGCTGCACAAAACAGAATAGAGATACACAGATAGAACAACAGCTTCAGCTTCTTTATATTGAGGAACAGAGAGGAGGTGTTTCCAAAGCAGAGGGAAACATCTCCTTAAGCCATAATTATGATGGATCTGAATGTGTAAAATACTTGAGGTGATGTTCTTATTTTGCTAAAATATCACTGATTTATTTGGACATCAATGCATTAAGAACACAGTCACTTCCTCTTGTCTGCAGATCATAATGAGCGTGTGAGGCCACCTCATGATTCACCTTCTCCATATGTATGTTCACATCAGCTCACCGCACAGCACTGTCTGTGTTCATCCATGTATCACACCGGGCTCTTTGTGGCTCCCTGTGCACAGCACCGCAGCTGATTTATGATCCTGCGTCTCCCACAGAAAGGTCGTCTGCACTGCGACCCCACCTTTGAGCTGGAAGAGATGATCCTGGAGTCCCGCCCCCTCCACAAGAAGAAGAAGAGACTCGCCAAGAACAGGTCCAGAGACAACAGCAAGGATTCACAGTCTGTGAGTGACACTGGCTTAATATTACATCTTTCATTGTATTTTATTTTGAAGATCATTTTGAGGCTTTGATTGTGGAGGAGAGGACAGTGGACAGATTTGAGGAGAGGGTAATGATAGACCAGAAGAAGGCTTCACATCATTATAAAAATCAACATTTTATTTTGGCTCTTTTCACTTTTGTTTGTATTAAAAAAAACCTGCATTAAGAACAGTGAAAAGTGTTTGGTAATCAATATTTGAACTAACACTCAGTCGCTCTCTTTGTTTGAAATAGGGGCGGGCATTATTTAGATTTAATTGGTCACACAAAAGTTCCAAACACCGTGGCTTTGTCGAGGAAAAGTGAAATGCTGTAAAGAATCTCACTGCAGTGTCTCGTCGAGCCAGTGTTGACGTTGTAACTTGAATTTAAATAATTCATTTTTATTTAAGTTTTAGTGAAGGTAGTGTTTGTTTCTTCTGGAGACCGATGACCTAAACAGCTGATGAGAGGAAGGCAGCACGCTGTTGGTGGGAGGATACGTAGCCCACAGTGAAATGCTGCAAAGAATCTTACTGTAGCATCTCGTCGGGCCAGCGTAGTTTTTTGTGTAGTTTTGAGTTACAAGTGGAGTGATTACAAGGCTTTTGGTGGCACTGTTGACTGCTTTATATCAGCAGTACCCCCCTGTTTTGCCTCAGGGGCAGAGCAGGCCAGGTGCTTTAGAGGCAGTTATATTTACCAGTGCCATAGACCTCGTGCAACGCCACTACAAAAAACCTGAACTGTCCCTTTAAGTCAAGCCTGATGAACCTGATGAAGCTACAAGCTTTACAAAGTGGAAACAAAGACAGACTGTTAGTTTGACTGTGTTTTCACTGCTGCTTTAACTGCACAGCACATCAGCACAGCCGGCTGAAAGTCACCAGATAACATGGTCACTCTTTAGACAAGAACACTGAGACAGTTATGGTGATGCAGACAGAGCTAATGAGGAGGTCTGACCACATCTGATGATAAACATTGATTATTGATGTTTATTTTATGAGTTTTACTCTGAGAAATACTTCCATTGCCACCATGTTTAAAGGCTCCTTCTCACACAACATGTAGCTACATACAGTCTGAGGTTGTTGTGGGCCCTCTAGTGGTTTCCTCCAGAAACACACGTTCAGGCTCATAGCTAAACAAAAACACTGTGACAGCCACAGATGCAAACATAAGCACGAGGAGAAACAGCCTTTATATCTTTGGCCTAAGTAAGCGAGCATGAAAAAGCTTTAAGTGGATTATAAGGCTGCAGATATTCTCGCAGCTCATTCTTGTGTTCATGTTTCTGTCTGTTGGAGTCATCAGCATTTTTGTTCAATACTTGCATGTTGTGTGCATTCAGTTTCTAACCTTGAGTTTGTAATGATTATTTTGGCTGATTTGCACTGCTGGGCTGTTTGAAAAAGGCTCTCATCCTTCATATTATCTTTATTTCAGCTTCGTCTTCATATTTAAGCCTCAGATATGACAGAGAAAACAGTGAGATGTTGATAACAGAGTGTTCTGCCAATGAGAAGGAGGACGAAGTCACATGATCAGTGATAAGAGCTTCTGTTCTCTCTGATGGTCACACTAGTGTTTAAGTCTCGTTTTAAAAGCACGTTTACAGGACGGTGATTTCCTGCTTTTACATTAAAATGATCCTGTTTACACATCACTGTCACTTCCACACTCTCTCATCTCATAAATAATAACCTGCTGTGTACTGTAGCAGCATAACTCACCAGAGAAGATGGGACAGGCGGATAATAATGCAGCTCGGGTTTACCTTCCTCTACGCTCCGTCACGTCCTGTCAAACTGGATATTTTTAGATCGAGGAGCGTCTTTTTTCTTCTTCTCTGTTTTGAATTATCTCAGCTCAGCAGACAACATGAATAACAGGGTGAAGATAAAGAGAAACTGACTGTAGTCTCCTCGCTGCAGGATGTATGAAGATTACAGTAAAAAGATCAGACTGGAGTCTCTCCCTTACTGTGGAAAAACTGAGCGATAAAAACAGATTAATCCTGCTGGATCATTATGAAATGACTCCTTATGCAACAAAAGGAGCTTGAAATCTAAAGAATGCCTCATACTTTGGAAACTTCCTGCTGTCTTCAGTTTGATGACAAGAGCCCAACTGGCTTGAATCTTCATAGAGCCTCCCTGTAAAGCACACAGCAGCCATAGAGAGGACTGCACAAAGCTAAACTGACAACAGCCATGTGGTCACTGAAGGGGCTTAAGTTCCCCTTCTTAGATCCACTTTAAGACAGTAAAAGAAGCTGAGCTAAGGCCGTCTGACCAATCGTGACACCATCTGCCAGAAGTCATTCAGTCATGGCCCAAACCTGCATAACATCAAAAAAACCTGAAATAAACTACGGATTAAATGTAAGAAAAATTCAGGAGTGGACAGTGAGAGGAGCCATGAACCCAAAGCCCCAATTTCTACATAATGCGAAATCCCCGTGTCGCGGTCTTGAATCGTACTGCGGAGCACTTCGCTCCCACTCTAGTCTATCAGAGCATTTACACTGCCCGCGCTCCAGCATGGAAGTGCAGCGTCGCTGAAGCACCAGCGCCTGCCACGGCGCTGGAGATTCGCTTCAGGTCTATTTTCTGCGCGACTGCTTCCAAACCTCGTAAATTCACTGTCGTTCAGAAAGCACCAGAAAGGAAGTCAAAGGTGTAGAGTATCCGGTACTTTCATAATAAAACACAATGCACAGACTCCCGAACGTAAATTTCCTAATTAGGTTGTCCTTACGTCACAACCGGAGGCACGAGTATCAGGTCAACAGTCGGTCAGAGGGTCCCTGAGGCAACAGGACGCCATGGATGAAGAAAAGTGAATCATGGAGGTACAGAAATATATAATATTATATATGACACCAAACATCCTTTCTACAAGGATACAGGCAGATAGAAGTGAAATAATTCACGAAGCTGTGTGGTTGGGACCAGCAAAGCGACCTTAGGGAAGCAAAGTGAGGTGTTGTTTATTTCTTTTCTCAGTTTATAACATGTTTTGTTATCGTGTGACATCGCTGTTCACATGAGAGCCTGTGGATCTCCGGGGATCAGCCCTTCCCCTACATGACTGCGCGGTGGGGTTTGTCGGTTGGAGCAAGACCGCGGCTCGGCGCTTTCACGTTTTGTAGAAATTGAGGGTCAGGCCTCCCATGACCCTTTGGGACTTTTATTTTCTGCTCTTATTTTGTCAAAGAGGTTCTTTGTTCACTGAACTTTTAAAAAGTTAAAATCCATCCTTATCTATACCGCTTATCCCTTTCAGGGTCATGGGAGCTGGAGCCTATGCAAGCTGACATTGGACAAGAGGGCGGGTAAACCAGCCAATTGCAGGGCAAGGGCGAGAGACAACCATTTGCTATCACACTCACATCTAAAGCTGCGTTCACACCGAACGCGACTTGGTGACTGAGATCATGTCGCCCACCCAAGTTGTGTCGCCCATCCAAAATAGCTTATTTTGGTCACCGTTGCATCGCTCAGTGACGTCACGTCCACTTGAGTTTCACCGCGATCATATCATATTATGTAATAGGATGTATTTGCTGACATTATTCCAACTGCATCCTTTTCACTCACCTACCAACCATGAAACACTGCAGCTGATGGCCCTGCAGCAGCATCGTCTGTCAGCTGCAATCCAGATGACCTGCTCACAAATAACATAACTGGATGACCTATAAAATAATATCTAATAACTTAAAACTGTAGCAGCACAAGCAACAATTTTTACGGCACAAATCAGCACAAACGAATCGCAAATGAAACAGTATTTTCTCGAAACTTTGCGTGGGGTGGGGGGCCAGCTTCATGCAGGTCTGCACCTCAAGTTCTTTGCAGTCCCGTCTAGGCAGAACTAATGTACTCACCAACTAATGTTCTCACAGGGACATGGATTGTTACTCTGTGAACGGAAATAAAAACAGTCTGTCACGGGTGTCGTCACACACCCACACAACGCTGATTGGCTGTCATGGCACAGCCACACGGGACATCGCCTTAGAAGTTAAAATTTTTCAACTTTGGCGACTGAGCAATGCAACCTGGTCGTCCAGGTCACCCCGGTCACCCAAATCGTGTTCGGTGTGAGTGCACCTTTAGAGCAATTTAGAGTCACCAGTCAACCTCATGAGCATGTTTTTGGTCTGTGGGAGGAAACTAGAGTGCCCGGAGAGAACCTGAGCATGCACACTCCACACAGAAAGGCCCTGTCTGGCCCCGGGATCGAACCAGTGACCTTCTTGCTTTGAGGCACGTGCACTACCAGTTGCACTGCCATGCCACCCTAAGAACAGCATCAGCACTGTATTAACAAAATCCTCCACTGTGGAGACAAAAGTCTGACAGTCTGACACCTGGAGCCTTTTTGGCCCCATTGACTCTCATTAAAAACACTTTTTTCATTCTACTACCACTGCAATACAAAAATTACAAAAAAAAACTGCACCCACAAGAAAATCACAGCTAGATTACGCCATGTTTTCATGTTTGCAGAGAGGCATTGTGAGAAGTGTTGACCCTGAACTGACTGAACTGATAGGATAAAGTAGTGAGTGTAGGACAGTGGAATTAATTAGTTCAACTAGCTGAAACTTCCAGTTGCTGTTAATCATTGACATATCCAAGACTTATAATCACTGCACAAAAAATCCATTTTACATTCATTGAATTGGACTGGACTTTTGATGATAAGTTACAAACATATTTAAAAGATGTAGATACAACCTTACATCTTTTTGCACCCAACATCTTTGCATCATGAAGACGTTAGTACCACATGGTGATTAAGTTCATCAGGTGACTTCTTTCTGGAGTCTCAGTTTGGTGAATAAAGTTTAGGTGGATCTTTTATTAGTGGTCGTTGTTCCACGTTGTCCCAGTTTGGTGCCATGTTCTTTGGTAAACGTTTGAAGTCTTTGGCCTAAAATCGCTCCACATGCAGATGTTTATGTGAGAAATTCTGAGAAATTCTGGGAACAATGAATGCAGACTTATTAACAATCCTTTTGAATGACTATATGTTATATGTTACAGCCTCCATACCAATGACAAAGAACCTGGCAATGTTGACTAAAAATGAGACCAGAAACATATAAGGACGCCACACAAAAGACAAAATTGTTGGTTTTAATTAGGAAAAAATTCCAAATAAGAAACAAACTAAATAAACCAAAAGGGGGTTGGAGCTGTCAGCAAGAATGAACAAAACTGGAAGAAATGATCAGGCCAACACATAAGGGGCCGTTGTACCTAACATTCCTCCATAAGCTGCCTGACCAAAACAACTAACTAAACCAAGGAACAATTACAACTGAGAAAGCAGGACCACCGACAATCTCCAGCCCAAACTAAAATAACAAAACCTAGTGCTGCTGAGGAACAAAAGAGGGAAAATGGGAATCAAAAATACCTGCTGAACCAGGGAAACCCAGAAACCAGGAAACGAAGGAGGAGTGAGCAGAAACCTCCTGGTCGTCGGGTATGTGTGTGTGCCAGCCATTGCTTTTCTAATTTATTATTTTTTATTATTTTAAATCAGGACCAGGATCATGTTCACCTGCAGAGCAGCTCTGTATTCGACTCCTCTGTTGTTGTTGTTGAAGTTGTTCCTCAGCCCTAACAGGAGAAGTCATTCCTGTATTTATGAGAAACAGCCTGTTCCCGTCACACACTCATCATGACCTGAGACATTAACGTCACACCGGTGTGTGTGTGTGTGTGTGTGTGTGTCACGTGTTTTCAGACCTGATCAGTGTGAGCCGTGTGTGCGTGTGCTCACGCTCATGCTGCGATATTACCCAGATTATTAAATTATGAAGCCCTCTCTGCTGTTGTCATGGCCTCCAGTGCTTTCGGAAATATGAGCTTCTATTTTTGTCTCGGGCCAAACATCCAATTTGAGGAGCTTCACAAACAATCATGACGAGTTCAGAGAGCGAGGCGGAGGAGGGCGACTGGCACGAGGAAGGAAGAGCCGACTCATGACAGAGAGAAATATGAGAAGGTCTTAATGATGATGATGATGATGGTGATGGTGCTGTGTGTCTGTCTGCAGGAGAATGATTACCTACAGGAGTGCCTTGATGTGGTGCAGCAGGAGTTCATGATCTTCAACCGGGAGAAGTAAGAGCAGAGCAGACACCAACATCCCAAAAGAAAGATGCTGATTAAATCTTTAACCCTGACACAGAGAGAGACCGATGGTTTAATCACTCTGGACACATGACAGCTGCTGTGTATGCACAAACCACCATTCCTATGAAGTAGGGACATTGTGAGAAATGTTAAGAAAGCAAAATACAATATTTGCAAAACCTTTCTGACCTACATTCAACTCAATACACTACAAGGACAAGATATTCAATGTCCAAACTGATAAACTTTATTGTTCTTTTGTAAATATTCACTCATTTTGAAGTTGATGTCTGCAACACGTTCCAACAAAGCTGGGACAGGGGCAACAAAAGCCTGAAAAACGCTCAGAAAAACAGCTGTTGGTCACAAGGCAGACTCGGAGTTTGTTACACGTGAAGTCAATCAATCCAGGCAGGGGTTTCTAATTAGGCAGCAGACAATAGGCAGAGTCAAGACAAAACAGGGTGGCAACAAGAACTAGAGCTATGAAGAAAACGCTGGAAAATGACATGGCGTACAACAATCTGGCACAAGACTGTGGGAGACACAAGGTTAAATAACAATCAGGGAGCAGGTGTAATGAGACAAGACAGGAAGCAAAACCTACAAACAGAAACAACAGTTACACATTTCAAAATAAAACAGGAAAGACAAGACATAATCATAAAAAGCAAGGGAAACAAAAAGAGGAACTTAACAGACAGACAGGTGACCTTGACATGTTTGGATCATTCCACAGGTGAACAGGTCAATTGGAAATGGGTGGAACACTTCAGAAAACTGATGAGACACTGAAGTCAAACATCAAGAATGAGAAAGAATTCACCTCCAAAGCTTCAACAGTTAGTGCCCTCAGTTCACAAACACTCACTAAGTGTTGTTAAAGGAAGGGTGATGAAACACAGAGGTGAACATGACCCTGTCCCAGCTTTTCTGGACTATGTTGCAGGCATCAAATTCAAAATGAGGGAATATTTGAAAAAATATACAATGAAGTTTATCAGTTTGAACATTAAATATCTTGTCTTTGTGGTGTATTCAGTTGAGTACAGGGCTAAAATGATTTGCTAAACCTTGTATTCTGTTTTTTTTTACGTTTTACACAAATGTCCCAACTTCATTGGAATTTGGGTTGTAGATTTTTCCTGCAGGCCCTTCTGTTGTAATTGTTTGAGTCTCCCTGTTGTTACAGCCCTGTCTCTCCTCATATTTAATTTTGCTGGCTTAATAAAGGTCAATGATTATCTACAGTTAAGAGTTTCCTCACATCTTAACTCCTCCCAGCCAGGAAGAGACAAGAGGACGGAGGAGGAACAAAACACCAAATGAGAAATGCTTCACTTCATCAGTCTGAGCAGCGTCAGGTGATGAAGATGAGCTGATCAGCTGACAGGCTCAAATCCCACACCGCACAAACAGCCTCTGATTTCAAAATTGAACAAACATTATATCACAATAATGTTGAATCACATAAAACAGCAGTTAGTTCAGATATAAATCCTCCTGTTTAAAACTTAAAGTGTCAAAGAACAGCTCTGTCAGAAACACCTGAGTGAAACAATAATGATCAGAATGAAGGAGTGTCTCCTCGCTCTGAGCCTCCTCTCTCCTCCATCCTCACCTCCTCCAGGTGCATGTTTGGGAAGTGGAAGATCCTTCATTATGGTGGAGGGAGAATAACTTCCAGAAACTCACATGAGAAACACTCCTTTAGTAAATTCCTATTTGCTGTGTAGGAATTACCCGCAACGCCTTGCCATATCTGCTCTGATGCTGGGCTGCAGTCCCACTTTCACAACAGCAGGTGTCACTGTTGTGCTGTTTAGCTGGATTTGACGACGACGTTGTTCCCGTCATACCTGCTCCAGGTTTCTGGGAATATGTGACTGCTGATGCAGACAGAATTAAATCCCTGTCTTAATAATACACAAATTAAATCAGCATGCACAGGCGCTGTTATGCAGCCAGAGTTCATCCAGCGTGTTTTAAACCACTTTTCAGCAGGTAAACTGAGAGCTCTGTTTTACATGTTACCCTCATTAAGACTGATCCCATATAATGACTATGGTTTCATACAAAACTGAACTAATTTAAGGTACATGTTTCAACAATGATGGGTAAAGGTACAGTTTAAATCATTTAATCATTCCTTATCCAGGAAGTCTTTTGTAACCAGAAGTAACAGCAGATGCTTGTTATGGTCTATTAGCAGTGCAGTAAATAAATACCCTGGGTACTATTTTATGGGTTTACGCCCCACGAGTAACTAAAAAACTGGTTTTGTCGGAGTGTTCAGGTCTATGAAAACACATAAATGCTCAGACATAATTAAAATCATTTTTCCGTCTGTGTCAGGTTGAAAAGGCGTCAGGAGGAGGGTCAGTCCGAGGCAGGCGGCGACGACGCCAGCGGAGACGGTGAAGGAGAGGCCGAAGCCGGGGCCACCGACGATGATGCTCCAGAACCAGAACCCGATCCGGAGCCTGAGTCCTCCTCCAAACTGAGCATGTGCGGCTCCGTATGCTCCTCCCCCGGCAGCTGCTAGCTAGCGCCACGGTGATGCTCGTGGGCATCTCCGTGCCACGCCAACACACTCGATCTCTCCTTTCTCCTCTGTCGTAGCCCAGAGGTGGAAACTAACGCACATCAGGACCCAAAATGGCCCCCATCATTTACCCCACTCCTTTTTTTTTCTGTAGCATCCTTCCTGTAAGGCATGAATGAAGCAGCCCGCCTTCTTCACGTGCGCCCTAGAGTTAGCTCTAACTTCTATGCAACGTTACAGATTATAGCATGAAAATAAGGTAGAGGAGGTGTTGATCCCGAGCGGGGCGAGCATGATGACATCCCCAGCAATAGCGGTTCTTTCTTCAGAGGTTCGGAGGTGGGGGGGTGTTGTTTTATTTTTTTTTTGGTGGGGACACCCTCTCAGCCTTCCTGCTCTCGGTCTGATGGGGACGTCTGAATAATTCAGAGCACGCAGCTTGTTTCTGTCTCCGACTCTTTCATGTCAGCGTCAGTTTCTCCTCCTGTTCCTTCACCTCAGAGACAAACTCAAAGTCACACTCAGCTTTCATCTGCCCTCCTTATTATTATTATCGGAGTGTGTTAAAGGGATAGTTCACGCTTTAGTCCACACGGGGTTACTTTGGTCCCTGTTAGCGTGCTGTATGACCTGCAGAGGATGGCTGACAGCTGGTCTCCTGTTGGACAGACCAGCCTGACCACAGGCAGTAGAGTGAAAGGGTTTAGTTAAAAACACAAGACAGATGCTTAAAGGGATAGTTTAGGATTTTTTGTGGTGGTGCTGCATGAGCTCCATGGCATGAACATTAGCCACAGTGATGGAGATCAGTTCTGCATCCGCACAGACAGAGCTAGAGACAAGCTAGAGCCGCATGCTGCTGCACAGGGTGCCACTGAAGATTCAGGATTTATAGAGTTTTACCCCAGATTTAGCCTGATTTGGTGAGTCATACACCTGCAAATGGTGCAAACAAGTGCCAGAACTTCACCATCTTCATGAATTAACATACAGCTTATTTCAGGTATAACATAATCTAATCAAACACACGGTAAAATAAACAGGCAACTGCAAATATTAAAGGTGAACTCTCTTAAACAGCTTAACCTCTGTAGCTTTAGCCATAGCAGAAGATTTCCTACTTCTGCTCCCTCAGCAGAAACTCCGCCCATAATCAGCCCAACAGTTATGGGAATAAGGTGGATATCAAAGCACAAATACACAGACTTATGGAAGATCACAGCTAAGTGAAACACAAAGATGCCAGAGGCTGAAATATCACAGCACTGTAAGGGAGGGTTCAGTCAATGACGTGCTGTGCAGAAAGTTAAAGGAACAGTGATCAGGCACATTCAAGCGACGGAGCTGCTCTGAGCTGAATCAAATGCTTGCTGAGGATTACAAAAGCATTTTCAGGTGCAGGTGCATGAGGATAAATATCAGTATCATCAGCACAAGACTGAAAAGAGAGGATTACGTCATGTTAGGATTTAACTTCAAAATCTGTAGACGGTTTTGCTTCTGACATCATGTCTGCTCCATGAGGTGTTATTGTTGATTTATGTTCAAATAAAGGATAAAAGCTGCCAAAGAGTGCTGCTAGCCTCCAAGCTGCTGCCTAATTCACTACCATTCAGTCCGGCTTTCTGCACAAAACTTACAGGAGGATGCAGGACAGATGTAATGGTTCATTTTGAGCTTAAGCCAGGACTCCCTTTAAAAAAGAGGTTTTTAATCTCAATGGGACCTTCCTGGTTAAAAAAAGGTTAAATAAATATAATAAGATGTTTGTAATGCAGAGTGTGACTGTAATGTTAGCGATGACTGGCCCAAACAGATCAAAATCAATCTAATGTGCTGCATAAACAGGACCTTTTTGTTCACTTCTGCAGGAAATACTGAGAATGATTTTACTCAGCCCCACTGTAAACCTGAACTATCCATTTAACCGTATTGCAGTCAAAGATGCGTTTAAGGTCAGACTAGGGCTGGGTGATACGGACTAAGTTGGATTTCTCAATATTTCAATATTTGATAAATGTCTAGACAAATTCTGAGGTAAAGACATAATAGAAAAATTTTCAGTTTTTAGTTAAATCCACATGAACTTAATGATAATTATCTCACAGGCATACTATTAACTCAGCTGCTCAGGTCAACATGTGCATTAAAAATGACATGACAAGAAACAGTTTAACAGTTTCATCAAAATGTAAACAGAGCACATTTATGGCAGCAATTCTCTTGCAAAACATGTGTGACTTGGCGACTGGTATCTTGGGTCAGCTGTTTTCAGCAGCTGAATAAAGTCGTCCTGATCAACAACCTGGTCAGGGGCCTCATCATTGATAATAAGGTAAACCACTGCCTCAGTGATATCACACACTTCTTACCTTTTCTTCTATAAGGTGCAGGGGCTTCACACTTTTGAACGTTTTTCCTTTATTACAGACTAACTCTTTTTCAGAGGCGTTACTCCTGTCATTCGTGGCCTCTGTGTTCTCGTTGTTGTGAGGGAGGGAGGCTATGAAAAAGAACAACAGTCAAAGAGCATAGGGCGAAATGGTGGTTTGTGGTGAATTATTTTAATGCAACACAAATTGTTCTGTCTCACCTCTTGTCTCATTTAATAATATGCCACTATATTTCAATACTTGATATATCGCCCAGCCCTAACTGTTATGTTGGCTTATCCAGTATTCTAAGATGTATAACTTTGATAGCTGTTGAATCATTACAGAGATCTTATTTTTGTGTCTGTTTCCTGCTCCGTGCTCTGTCTGATTCAGAAACTCTGCTCTATGGAGAAACACCGACCTACAGTCACATCTATTAAGAACCTTTTAGATATCTCTTTCTCTCTTTAAGTGCTGCGTTCGTCCCCTCATCCATCCTTGCAGAGCTTGTTTTGGGGCCATATCACACCTGTAGCTCGTCTCTCTGTCATAGTGCTACATCTAAGGTGGCACCATCAACACCCGTGTGTGGGCACATGTAGCAGAAGTCCACCTTTAAACCCTGAAGCCTAATTAAACCAAGACCATGTAAATAGCCAACAGTGTAGGTACTTTAAACTCTCCACAGTTTTATGTGGGACTGCGACATACGAAGCTAAAGAAGAGCGGTGTGAAGCTCCGCCCCCTTCACCCAGCTCTTCTTTCCAAGTGTGCAGGCACAACTTGTAGGCAGAATATGCCAAAGCTTTTCTACCATTTGCATTAACATTTCTAAGGAACTTTGAGTGTGTGAATGTACGTGTCCTTCTACCAGTGTTAACTTAGAGTCAGTGTTCCTTCTGCAAGTGGAAACCATTTATACGATCATAGTGTGATTATGTATAACATATATTTCAGGTAGGGAGGGGGGGTAGGTTAGAGGTCTGACATCTGGGAAATACACTTTCTTTGAGTCTTAAGATGTTTTTGAGATTACTGAAGCCATTTTTATGAACTGAGCTCAGAGTCAATTAGATTAGCTTAGCATCAATTACCCAATGCAAGAGATGGTACAAGTATTTAAGTACTCAAGTACTTTTAGTATTTAAGTGGCAATCAGAGAAAGGTCAGGTCAGGGCTCTAAAATCACGAGGAGAAAAACAAGCAGCCTCGCATCATAACACTGGCCTGCATTATAGGAGGAAAAACGTGATGTTCAATTTTATTATTAAATATGGTGTTTTTTAGCTATCACACAGTGTCCTAGCCTTTGTTCTTCCAGGGTTATCACTTTTAAAGCTATAAAGGTCAAAATAAGGTGGATAAAAAGGAATACTACTCCAGACATCAAGTGACAAAAAGGCTTTGTGTGTTTTTAACAAACTCAGCTACAAAATTTAACTTAAATGTCACCTTTAACACCTCACATCATCTTTGTGACAACCCTCAAGACTACAGTGTTTACAAGCTCCCTCTTTGTCTCCGAGAGTAAGGGACAGCTTCCTGTCAGTCTCTTGACCAATCATCCATCCATCATCTATACCGGTTATCCTTCGGGGTCATGGTGGCTGGAGCCTTTCCCAGCTGACATTGGATGAGAGGCAGGATATATCCTGAACCCAGCTAATCACAGGGCCACATAGAGAGACGGACAACCATTCATTCACACACTCACACCTAAGGGCAATTTAGAGTCACCAGTTAACCCACTGAGTTTGTTTTTGGTCTGTGGGAGGAAGTCAGAGTGCCTGGAGAGCACCCACGCAAGCACAAGAAGAACATGCAAAGTCCACATGGAAATGCCCTGACCGACACGGGGATCGAACCAGCAACCTTTTTGCTGTGAGGCACACTCACTACCTGCTGCACCACACTGCCGCCCTCAACCAATCATCTGCACAAAATGTTTTCCTCTTTTGTCTTGATGCTAGCGTCCGATTAGATATTTTCTCCCAGTTTTAAACAACACTTGCTCCTGTAACATGTTTTTTTCTGAATCTAAAAGAAATTTTAGGAACTTTTACTCCACTGAGGGGCACAAATACATTCAAATGTAGCTTTTAGCAGCCTGTGTTCACCAGACTGCACCACAAGGTGGGAAAGTGAGGTTGTTTTATTTGACCCCATTAGAGAAGTTGTTTTGATTCATCCTGATAAATTCACTCTGCTGTGATATGTTTATTGTGAATACTCATTTTGCAATAATGCTAAAATTGCAATTATTTGTGAGCTTTGTTACCACCTGTTAGTATGAGTTGTTGGTAGGATGTCAGAGCAGAGGCTAGCCTGCCGGTGGTGACCGAGGACGTGCTCCTGTTTAGGTTTGTGGAATGACGACTGATGGAGTTCTTCAGGCCACCATCACCTCAGTGCAGAAGACCATTAGGGCCAGACCGTTAAACATGTTGAGAAAAATTTGAAATGATGAGGAAAAAATGGTCATTTGAAGTCCAGATTAAATTTGACCTTTGTCACAGTGACAGCTTCTAAGAGACTTTGATTAGGAAGATTAATGATCAAAAACAGTGTAGTGCTCATACCTCACTGCAAGAAGGTTGCTGGGTCGACTCCCTGACTGGCCTGTCTGTGTAGAGTTTGCATGCTCTCCTTGTGTGTGGGTTTTCTCCAGGTTACACAGACCACAAAGGCTCACTGGGTCAGTGTGGGCATGCCTGCTGGTCTGTTTCTGTGCTCTTAAGGCTGATTGGCTGGTTAACAGTCCGGTGTGAAAAGCGAGTTATCCCCAGCATCCTCACACTGTAATACATATCATACACTCTATTTGTGAACATTAAATACACCCTTTACAGGATTTCCAACACTTCTGTTCTTTATTTTTGTTGAATTAAAAGCAGCAAGGCCAACATTTAAAGGATCCTACAACTTCAGACCCTTAAATTTCACCTCTTTAGGGTAATTTTAAATCAGACCATGCACTTCATCGTGCAGTTTGGCTTCTGCTGCCACGTTTTGAGCTGCACCGTGGGGGATATTACCAAAGATGCTTCTAAAAACTGCTGTATTGTTTCTGTAAACTCTATATTAAGGCACATATCAGCTCTAAGTGTGTTCTGATATGTTGCCGAACTGATATATATCAGTCCGACCTGTCAGGGTGAACCTGCCTCTCGCCCAGTAACAGCTGGGATGGCTTCAGCGCCCTGCGACCCTGCTCTGGATGACCAACAGAAGATGATGGATGAATGAAAAATGATGCTGGTTTAGATTAACATCATGGTTTTTACACTTTTTCATCTGTTGCTTCTGAGCCTCTGCAAGCAAAAACACGAATAATGGTGTGAATAAAAATGGTCGACACAAAGGCAGAAAAGTGTATTTCCCAGAACATCTTGAACCACTTAACGCTAATTAAGGTAAGAATCTTCTTAGGGGGATCTAAAGTGTCACCTTGAGGTCTTCTGAGCTGAAGTCTCCTCAGCTGGACGCCCCGTGCTCTTTCTGCATGAACCTTTACAGTATAAAGCTTGTTTTTGCCAAAGCCTGGAGCTTGAGCCTGATTGGCTGATCCATGCATGTACAAGCTTTGGTTTGACCATAGACTCAGACTGTACCCAGCCTGCATCCATGTTTCTGGACAGTGAGTTTTGTGAACTTTGACCTGTAAAAATCGTATAAATCCAGTGTTATATGGACGGCATGATACGTTTAGATGATATGCAGAACCTTCCGGCATCAGATGGTCTTTGTAAACTCCAGGATGAGTGAACTCGAGTGTATGTGAATGTGGCGTTTTTGCTTCTGCAGCGATAGAAGGAGAATATTTGGACCTGGGGCTGGTGTTAACATCGCCCCGACAGAACCTGCTGCATTCTTAAAGCTCTGAATGTCTTCATGGTGGAGGAAAGAGCTTTGATATTGTCAGACTCATACATCAGTCGGCGTTATCTGAGTCCTTTAAAAAGACTGACGAGTATAGTCAATTGTTCCTGATGGGGCCGTGCTTGCTGACCCTCCTGACGTCTCTGTGTAAATGTTCTGGATGCCATACGGTGTTTAAAAAAGGCGCTGTGCTCGTGTTTGTCCTGCAGCAGCATGACTCCTCCTCTCAGCTGGACGCTAACCGTCGATGTGTGTGGAAGCAAACGGAGCAGCAGCAGAAGAAGAAACGGGTGATCCACGATGCCACTCTTTCCCTTCTTTGTGATCTTTTGTTTGTGGTGCTGCAGGATTTTTACAGAGTTGGTGAAGCCTTGTTACTGAACCATCTGAAAGTGCTCCGTGTGAACAAAACATGCTGCTTTAACTGCTTTGATAAAGAAATAAATCTCCTTACAGTAAAGACCAGCGTCTGTCTTTTTTTAACATAGTCTACAGACAGCAGGGGGCGACAAAGAGCAGAGAGGTAAACGATTCAACAGAGAGAATAAGACTTTTTAAATATCAGACTTAAAGGGATAGTCCAGGCTTTCTGAGGTGGGGTTGCTTGAGGCTCATGGCTGTAGTAAATATGATAATGTTAATAAAGCAGCTGAGTGCCCCACAATGATACCTGGCAGTCAATGGTGCCACAGAAAGCATCATAATCAGCCCAATGTTAGGTCAAAACTACACAAAAAAACAATGCTGGCCAGATTAGATGGAACAGTATGATTTTTTTTACACATTTCTGTGCACTGAAACGTCACTAGAAATGAACCATTTTTGACACGAGTGACGACGCTGTTCCCATAGTCGAGAGGATGTCTTACTGAACTGAGCACACAGAGGAAGAACTTACAGATGGAGTCACAGGGAGACAGAAGGATGGAGAAACTGTTGTGGAAACCAGATTTATTTTTACTACAAATGGAAAAGAAAAAAGCCTTAAAGTACATTTTTACAAGTTCATCAATGAATAACACACGAAAGCCAAATCATTAGTAACAAGTACAGTTCATTTTTTGGAAGGTTAAGGTCTTTCTATGATATTTTTCTTGAACTTTCTTCCAGCTCATGCTGTAAAGTTTACTGTGAGCATTAAAATGTCCATGACTGTAACATAAAACCCACTCCTGAACTGAAATCAGAGTTTTGTCATCCCGAGGCCGCTCAGTCCCCTCCCCACTTCATTCCCCCTCCTCCCTCTGCTGCTGCTCTCACATACTGAGCTTTTTGTTCTGAAGTGTTCATCAGGAATCTGCTGCATGGGCGCAACCAACCAGAGAGACGGAGAAACAAAGAGAGAGACGGGGCTCAGGGTGAGGCAGTGAACGCAGCACCACAGAGAAGAAGAGCTGGAGGTGTGGGAGAAGATTTAGTTTGTCTGTTTTTGGGGACTTTGTTTGTTTTTTCTGTCTTTGAGTCCGACTCTGAACTCCACCATGACCATCCACTCTCCATCCTCATTTGGACTAATCTTCCTCCTGATTGGCTACACTGCAGCAGGTAAGGGAGCAGCTTGGTATGTTGGAGAGCAGTGGTTCCCAGAAAAGGGGTCAGGACCCCGTAGCAGGTCACAGGGCACAGAGAGAGGGGTCGCAAGATCCCAAGAATGAAAAATGATGAAAGACATTGAATGTTATTTTTACTAAAAGATGTCATAGTTTTTTTTTCAGTTCAGCATAAAACTTTATGTCCATTAATGTCCTGTAACATGGAGCTCTGCAGCCCTCTAAAGAAGCGTGCATTTCAAACCTAAAATTATGACCTTATCCGAGTGTCTTTATGAGGATTTTAGGGAAAAACAGTTTGTGACATGACGGGTTCTTGTGGTTCCTTCTGCATCTCCAAAGACAAAGGGGGACAATGGAGGAGAAATTCTTCATTGAGCAGATTTTTGTATCTGTAAAAAAAAAACAAAAAAACCCCAAAACACTTAATTACTTAAGATGCTCAATATTATCCCAGCTAATAATGTGCAGGGAAATAATTATTGTAGTTAAAGCACTGGAGAATTTGCTTTGAAAAGTCATTGAAGTCTTTGAAGGACCCTTAAAAACATCTAAAAACCCTGCTGTCTGCTTCCACAATCCTGGAATGACAACGGATCAGTGGTAGGGTCCGTCATCTGTCATATGTCGCTGACAGTGTGAGTTTTATCCATCAGTCTGAGCTGATCTGATGATTCTACTGAGTGCATCAGCACAACGATGACCAGATTCATCTCATTCATTACAGCGGTGACAGGGACAGAGAGCCTGAGTGTAAAGGCTGCACAGCCAAGATACACAGATGGATATGACAGGAACTGGACATCCCTTCAAAATAAAACTCCCTTCGGTCTCAGTTAGCAAAAGGAAGCGTAATTAAATTAATTATTTTTGTTTGTCTACAGCCCGTATTCAAATGATGCACGGCCATGTAGTGGTCCACGGCCCGGTGATTGGCAACCTCTTGTCTGAGGCTTGAATTTGTGCACAACAGAGAGATGGACTGGCTGCAGGAGATGAACCTACACATTAAAGTTACTCACCAACACGTTTTAGTGCCTTTCCAAACAGCTGTCAGCTTTATATCAACTTTATATTAAGGATCAATATCGAGTATTGAAATACAAATACTTCTACAGGTACTACGTTAGGATCCATAATGCATTTATCTGCCCAGATGAGCTCTCCAATAAACTGTATATCTGAGCTCTTCTCCAGGCTGTTGCTGTCTTTCTCTCCTTCCTCGTGCCAAGGCAGCGACATTTTGTCTATGTCATGTGACTGTGAGGACCAATCAGACATTTAACACAGTTTTGTGACAAACAGAAAGAGGAATGACAGACAGAAAACACCTTTTAGCATTGATACTTGGCTCTAAGTCACTTTATAAATACTTTAGAATTGACTGTCTTTAGTTTTAAAAGGTTTTAAAATCAGTTTAATGCAGTAATGTATTTTTTGAAGCACCTCCACTGTGGGGGTCCATGTGGCTGATTTTCGGCTGGCTGTGCACACCCCTAACATTTTAACAGACACACAAACAGACTACAACACCAGACAAGACCGGAAATACACTGATCTTTTGTTGTCAACTTGGGAACAGCAATGTGAGAGCCGCAGGGAGCATAAATAGCACAAATAATCCAAACGTTTTCACTTCATGATGCTGCGGCACTTTGTGGCTGCGTTTCCTTCTGTATGGCTTTCCACATGGACAGACACTGAAAACTAAACTCATTTTGAAACCTGATGGTCTTAGACTCTAGACTGCATTTTTTCATTTGTTTGCCTGGGGCCCATGGATGCTAGCAAAGACATGGTTCATCCTGTATTCACTGATTTTCTTTTATTTAAAAAAAAAAAAAAAAAAGTAAAAAAGTAAAATCTTTGTGTTATTGTCTCTGAGGATGGGACCTCACTGAGCTGCTGGAGACAGCACACACCACTATTATTGACATTAAATTTGTAAAAATATATTTTTGTCTGTTTATGCCTTTATCTAAGTGACAGGACAGTAGACAGGATTAGAAATTGGAGAGCAAGTGTGGGAAATGACATGCAGTTTGGGAGACACAGGTCAGGTTTGAAGCTCTGCCACAAACTTTGTGACATGGGTACAACAGCACAGAAATGTAGATGCTCTGGTCCAGGGATAGGCAAAATGCGGCCTGAGGGCCACATGTGGCCATCCCACTCACTCAGTGTGGCTCACAGGATAAATAATAAAAACAAAGATCATCAATGATAATCTCTGTTATTGGGACACATGTAGTTCATTCCAAGTAGTCAGAGGTGTAACTTATGTCTTTTTCTTGTTTTGTAATCTTGTGTTCACATCAATAATGTGTTTCTGTAAATTTAGAAAAGACTTGTGAGTAAAACATACATTAGAAAAACAGTAAATATTGTGATTTTTGCACTGGAGTAGTTTCGACTGGCTTGAGTTCTATGTTCAGTTTACTGTTTGTATTTTAATTTAAAATGTGATTAATTATATGTTGGTGTTTCTTATATAGAAGATAGATTTGTTTTTGGGGGTTTATTTTTGTTGTTGAATTAAGTAAATATCAGTGCTAGTTCATAATTAGCCTGCAGTTTTTAGTGTTGATAACATTCAGCAGTCCTCGGCCTGCTCCAGAGGGTGCAGAACAATGCAGCATGACAGCAAAAGTCTGAAGAAGACTTTTTGTCTTTTTTTGTGTTTTTAGAGTCAGACTTTAGACATTGAAATCAGGTCTGTGTTTTCAGTGTAGAAAAGTGAAAGTCAGATGTTTCCCCTTCATAAAGTGAAGGCTGTTTCTGCTCACCTCTCCTTGCGTGTTGGGGTGAACACGCTGATGTCATGAGTGTTTAGGGACTGCAGCACATCTGCTCCTCATTACTCTGCAGCTCTGTCTCACTTACACTGGTTCAAACATCCCTCTCTCTCTCCATCCTTTACATTCTCTCTCTCCTCTAACCCCAGCCTTTCTCTCTGTCCACCGTGTGAAAATAAAGTCCAGCTCAAACTTTACTGAATGTGGGGAAGTCCTCTGGAGACGGAGCCTGAGTGACAGCAGTGGGTGTGAATTTCTCTGACTTCACTCTGCAGGAATAAGCGTCTGCAGGACGTCTAATCAACTCATGCATTCACACACTCATATACATCATCAACATTTAATTCAGACTTAAACTTTTCTGTTTTATCCTTCATTCACTAACAAGACTAAAAGACCAACAGGGGTTAAAGAAACTTTAAGTTTGTTTCATACCAGTGAAGGTGAACCCAGTCTGCTCCTAGCTGTAAGTCAGTGAAGGTCTTTGCACACCCAGTCCTTCTTATCAGTCTGACTTTAAGCCTGTTTCACACTGGATGCGTTTTACTTACATGATGGCAGCATGTTGTCAAGTCAGAGCTTTCAGACTGGAAGCACAAGCCACACATTTCAGGTGTCTCCCATGACTTGAGAATATGATGCTTGCCTGCTTTTTCTGCAAGCTGCACATGTTTCTGAGCCAAAACAGACAGAAAAGACAACTAAAGAGCCATATTCACTAAACCAGCTGGTGTGTGTGTCCACAGCAGTAGAATATGTCACAGAAAAGACAGAAACTGTCCAAATCCGTCTTGTCTGTGCCTTTCAGGTGGCATCCTCTTAATTGTCAGGATGCTTTCTCTCTGCAGGTTTCAGGTCAGTTATCCATGAATCAGGTTTCTTGTGTGGAGATTTATTGTGGTTTTTCCTTAATTTTCAGTAGAAGCTCGTTATTGTGCTAATCATACATGTAGAGATGAAGCTGAGACAGCAGGGAGACGCACTGAGGCTGCAGGACATTCACGCACCTCGCTGGAGCTGATACTAGCAGCAAGTTCAACAAAATGCTTCCAGTGTGACAAATAAGATCTCATATCATGTCAGTCACATGTGCACACTGACTCCTTTTGTGTGTCATGTATTTTTAGAGCATGTTCAGTCTTCTACATTCATTTCCATCCTGGTCATTTTGGATTTTTGACTGATGGAGCAGCAGGTGTGACCAGATCAGGGCCTGCAGGACCCCCTCTCCTCCTCACACACTAGATCCTCATTTAAACAGCATGACAAGACTTTTCTGCTGTTTCCAACCACTGAGCATAAAAATGAGGACAAAGATTTAGTCGCAGTCAAGTTCTGAGTTTTGTGGCATGTGAGCCTAACAAAGGAGCCTGATGTGTCTGAATTGCAGATTGTTCTTCATTTACTGAGCCTGAAGAGAGTGAGAATATTTCCATTAAACTGTGAACACACACTGACCTGATCTGACTCCTCTCCTGCACACACTCCCAGCTCAGTCCAGGGGTGGAGTCACTGACTCAGATCATCCAAATGTTCTCTGTTTTTGTTTTAAAGGTCCATTTGTGTGATTTCGCAACCCTCTGGAACATAAACAGCCAACAAAAGCCAACAAAACAAAAGTAGACGTTTCCAGACTGTTCCAAACTAAGCTGAGAAAAATGAAAACATGTGAAGTTAAACATTTTATCCTCAACCTGCATCAACAGAAGGACTGTTTCACACATCCATCACATAAGTCTCACATCCTTCTCCTGCAGAATCTTTTCAAAATAAAAGCTGAGAGATGATAACATGGATGTTCTGAAGGTCTCAGTCAGGACGAGCCAGTCAGAGGCTGGCCGTCTCGCAGCAGAACTCTAACTCTGTCTCACACTAGTTGCTTTTTTTTCATGATGGTGAACCTGTTTATCAAGTTGGAGCTTTTTGGTCGTCAGTGTGTTCTAAATGTCTCCAACACCAGAACCTCTAGAGCAGGAGGCTCACCTTTTGTAACCATGAGCTCTGTGTCTATGCAGTCAAGGATGAAGAGCCCTCTTTACCTTGTTTCAGCAGAGACGTGTGTTCACACTGGTAGAATATGTCACTGACAAGATGCCGTTGTTTGATTTCATTTCTTGTTTGTGATTTTCAAAGTCAAAGCCCAGCTTGTCGTCTCTCTGGAGAAATGCCCTTGTTGGTATGCTTTTATAGCAACGCTGGTACCTATGCTTTTATTCTGTTATTCAGTGAATTTCACTTTTGGGGAGATTCACTGTGACTCTTAAACTCTCTATTGAAACTCTTGGCTGTGGCTCCAGAGCTCTGGACTGACCCTGTAGAACCCATCAGCGATTTTAAAAGTCAGTTGAAGACACATTTTAAGACAGGCATTGGGGTAATTGCTGAGTTGTTTTGCTGTTGTATCTTAAAGCAGCATTTTACCCTGCGTCTGTGTCTGTGTTGATGTGTGTGCGTCTGTGATGGCTTAGTTCTCTTCTATTATTCTATTTTAGTCTGTATTTTGTCTGCACAAACTTTGTGACTAATGTCTGTGGAAGGTGCCATATAAAAATCTTTATTTACTAACTTACTTGACTGGAACTATATTATTGAAGAATGAGCTGGCAGAGGCAGCAGAGAGATGTAGCTGTAACGTGGCTCGCTCACGCCCCGTCTTAACGCCACAGTGACACTGTCACATATACACATATGACATGAAAATGACAAAAAAAAGAACACTGCTAAAAAAATGTAGAAAGTAATAAACTAAATTAAAGAAATCAAATTCAATAACAGGTTATATTGCATAGTTATTCATGCAATATAAAAAGTTACAACAGTAACAGGCTCATTCAGTTGGGTAGTGCCTCTAAATTAGTGAAATAGGAAATAAAGGGTCGCCATTTGTGGAAAAATTTGACTGCACATCCTCTCGACATGTATTTTATTTTCATAATTGAAAAAAAAACATGATGTCTTTAAGCCACTGGGATATAGAAGGATATTTAGCAGACTTCCAATGCAACAATAATTTAATTTAGAGAAATGCGCTCTGTATAAGCCCTTAAATTAAATATGTCCAAAATGAGCACAAGAGGTGGTAGATCGTACCCTCTCTGAGGCCTGTTCCCAGGACTCCTGGTGTATTTGTATCCCCAGTTCCCTTTCCCATGTACACTTAAGTTTAGCATTTGAGTGGTTGCTAAAAGCCAAGATAATGTCATATAACTTTGAAATGATTCCTCTGTGATGAGGAATAAATGATAGCATGGTTTCCCACCGCTGTTTGGAGGTAAAGAGGAGAAATTAGGGAAACGCTTGGTAACAAAATTGTGAGTTTGGAAATAGCTGAGTAACAGGGAGGCTGTAGCGGGATGACAAATTGGCGAAACTATCAAAGACACCATCTACGTATAAATGTTTGAATTGTGTAATAAATACCCTTGTCACACCATACTGAAAACATCTAACCTTGCAGAGCAGATGGACCTGCCTGATTCATTAACTGAAATCCTGCATGTCCATCTTCCTAACCTCCATTGTCCAACGATTTCACAGCTAAATGCTTAAGGGCCCAATCAGGGAAGAGAGGCAGGAGGTGCAGAAGTGATGACAGCGGGAAGTGACTGCATGTTTGAAAACAATGGTAGCGTGTGAAGCGGTCTCCGTGGATGCGGCAATATCTGCGGTTTTATCAGAAATGGACTCAATTTCTTCTTTAAAAGAGGACAAAGGAACGTCACTTAAACCTCTCTTACATGAAATCATATTTTTGCTCTTCTCCTGACCGGAGATCACTGCTGGGAAACTGGAGATGTGGAAATGCTGCACGAACGATGCCGGCAGTATGGTAGCCTGGAGTCGTGGTTACTCAGTGATACCTGGTGACAGGGGCGTCACTAGGTTTTAAGGACAGGGGGGGCTTCAGCCCCAGGAGATGCACAGGATGTGAGCAAACGTGGCACATGACCACAAAAATTCCCAAACAGCTAACAAAGACTCAGAAAAGATTAATTATTACTGTTTCACTCTGTTTTTTAAATACAGTACAACATAGGTTAACAGTAAGGGTATGTTTACAACATTAATAACTAAAAAACACAAATAAACCAAGTACACCGTATTTAAATAACATGGCTACAATTGCCAGTTACTTGGTTGGGGGAGCATCAAAGAATGCCGCCTGCTTTTAAGGGTGGCAAATCGGTCTATCACTCTGTTGTGACTCAGATGCTGAAGCTCCTCTTTTTCAATTGACATGACTGCAAAACTGTGAAGTCTTTTCTGACCCATTGTTTGACGCAGCCAGGAGTGCAACCGACTCAGAGCAACCGACGCAGTGCACTAAAGGACCTTTCACATGAGCAGCTGCTTACAGGCACTGTTAGGGCAACTTGAATGGTTGCCTTCAGAGAGGGAAACATGTCTGAATCAAGAAGATTGTGCACATACAACATGTCTTTGGGTGAACAGCCAGCCTGTTTTCCCGGCAAGAAAGTTTCTGGCCACCATAACCTCCTCTGTTTTCAGTTCAGTGCTATAGTGTTTTGTGAGTTCATTCAAATATGAGTCACTTAAGAAGTTCTCACATTTAGGACTGCCTGCTTGGATGCCTTTGAGTAGCCCTGCATCTACACTGCAAAATCTTTGCTCAAGCTCACCAACCATTCTATCCACACAAGGGAAAAGTAACTGTGTTTTCTCTACTGTGAAAACCTTTCTCACCTTTCCAGTAGAGCTCTCTCCCCTCTCACTCCCTGTGCTCCTCTGCCCTGATTCCTGCAGATCAATAGGGACAGTGGAGTGATTATTGTTAGAGTATTATTATTATCATATTAATCATATTAATATGATAATAATAACGATCATAATCCTAATAATCATAAACTGCTGTTAGCTGGGGGCTGGAGCTAATTGTTACTACCAGCAGTGATGAATACTTACTTTGTGGAAAAAACTTCCTGATATCCATTCTTTATTGATGGCTTAAAGAAACACTGTTCGTGTCTTGCCTCAGTCCTGAGTCCATGTCAAGCAGATAGACTCCATCCTTTTGACTGTGCGTGCTACGGTAACGACGAAGAGACAGGAAGAGCTCGCCCACCGCTAATTAGCTTAGCTCAAACACTGGGAGTCAATATGAAGTGTTAGCCTACCTCTGTCTCATCAGATAATCTCTTCAGCAACTCTAAACGGTCTTGTGTGCCTGTTGTGACTCGTTTTTACCCCTTTAGTTAAGTTATCTTCTACTATCATAGTATTATCTTCTTGTTCCTCTAAACAGAGGCTTTGTCTTGTTGACCTAGTACAGCGGTGGTTTTCGCGAGAGATGTGACGTTCGTGAACGAGTCGACTCTTTTGAACAGCGCTTTTAAGTTGAACGATGAGAACTGATTCGCAGTTCTAAGTCAGCCGTTCATTTGCAAGCCATTACTGAATACCAATTGCCTGCACATTTCAGAACGAACAGCTCACTCATAACTGTGAATCGGTTCTCATTGTTCATTTGAAAAAGCTATTCAAAAGACTCAACTCGTTCGCGAACGTCACATCTCTAGCGTGAACCACCGCAGAAGTAAGTAGTATTTTGAATAAATTTAACCCAAATGATTTAGGGGGCTGACGCCACTGCCTGGTGAAATCTGCTCTCCTCAGAAGTTTACCAGGAGAACTGGTGGGCATTGTCATTGAGGAGGTTCATGTCACATATAAGTGGTAAATGATACATCTGTGTGGTGGTATAATTTAATGTAAGACGATAGTCTAAGGACTGAAACGTAGTTTAAGCTAACAGCTAACAACAGGGTCTAGCTACTACGCCCTACTGTGGCTTGATTTGATTGGTCTGTGATGAGTGTGATTGGCAGACCGATTGTCCAATCACCAGCTGCTGTTGTTTTTGAAAGTTCTGCCTCTGAAAGCATTTTCTATGGGCTCTTCTACTGATGGACTAGTGAAATATTTCTGTGCTGGATATATGGAACTGTCCGTCTGGCGTGTCAGGTTAGAAAATGTTAAAGGGACAGTTCAGTATTTTTGAAGTGGGGTTGTATGAGCTCCATATGTCCACTAAGTACATTAGATGCAGTAGAGCGTTCTCTCCTCTCCCTCAGTAAGACACAGTCTGTAAGAGTCTGTTACGCAGATATAGCCACAAACAGGGAAGTATCGTACCAAGAACAGAGTGTATTTTCACCGCCTACAAAATCTCCCATCAAAAAATAATACCACAGTTTAGGAATACAATACCTATAAATGTTTTTAAGTGCATTCATTTTTCGGAAATATAAAGTTTATCTGGAACCGACTCATGTCATGTATTATATAATTTGACACCAGATCTTGAGTGTGGGCATCGTGCGCAGCTGGATAGTGCGCTTGGTCAGTGATCGGGAGGTTGCAGGTTCAAGTCCAGCTCTGGGCGACACATGGCAATGTGTCCTTGGGCAAGACACTTAACACCAAGTTGCTCCCACTGCTGTGTCAGTGTCGTGTAAATGGGCATGAAAGGGTGTGAAAGTGTTAGCTGATACTGATGGATAACTAACATAGAAACTCTGAACCATCAGTGAATGAATGTGAGAGTGAATGGATGTGAATGGGTAAGTGTGACCTGCGGTGTAAAGCAGCTTTGAGTAGTCAAAAGACTAGAAAAGCGCTATATAAGCTCAAGTCCATTTACCATTTTACCATTTAAGAACCACTAGATTATCAGAATATAGAGAGGGTTTTGTAGGTAAGGAGGAATAAAGTAGAGCAGGTATTTAAGATCCCCTACAAAATGATAGTTCCAATTTACACCAAGAGGATCCAGGAGATTTTAACCAGTAGCAAAGTTTATGAATGTGAGCAGCTCAATAATATGCTAAAAAATTAGGTAATGCAAGTCTTCCACTAAGTCTGCATCTCTGCAGTGGGCTCAGATTGGGTGGGACAGGGTCAAATGTCCTCATTTGTCTTAGCTGCGAACTGTAGTGTCAAAACTTCTTTGTGGGATTTCTGTCAAACTTTGCTCGGATGTTCTCTCAGACTTCATGATAAACTGGTTAAATTTAGAAAGTACAAGGTCAGAGGTCACATGACCCACTGCTGTACTTTGACTCTCTGATGGTGCAGACCTTTGCAGCAGCACAGAGCCTCTGGGATGAAGATAGTTTGTCTTAATGAAATGTTCTCACTGTCAGAGCAGCTTCAGCAGATTTATGACATGCAGGGCTGTTTGTCTTCTAAAGTTCTTCATCGCTGTAAAAAAGTCAACAGTCAGACTTTCGTTTTTCCCCATTCTTCAGTCTGCTCTCATGGTCTTGAGGTGCCTTTTTGCAGCGTGGAAACAGATTCCTGTGGTTATAAAGCGTCTCAGCTGTGCAGCATCAGCACATTAATGTCTCTGTGGTTTACTGAGAACAACACACTCAGACCGAGCTGCCTTCACAATCCTCTCACAAACACACTCTGACACTGATGGAGGCACATGCTCTCTCACAGCTGTTTGGCTCTTAAAGATGCAGAGGGCAGTAAATCTTCATGTTTTAAACAGACAGCTGAATATTCATGAGTAAACTCTGAGTCATAAGCCCTGATAAACCCACTGCACTGTCATTTAGATTGTTTTCTGCTTGGTCTAAACTCTGTGTCTCTCTCTCGTCGTGGAGCCTGTCTGATGTCTCCAGGAGATTTCTGAGAAATCAGCTCGATCTGGTGCTGCAGCAGGTTTCTCTCCGACTCGGCTGCTTTTACTCCAGTAAGGAAGGACTTTATAAGTCTGCAGAAAGACTTGGACATGGTTTACAGGAAAAGATCAGCAGAAAAACAAATCTTGAATCACACTGAGTGTCAAATAAGAAGTGATCTCCGAACATCTCAGCTGTCGGAGCGATGGGCCTCCTGAGGCAGAGGCTGATGTTCGGGGATTACAGTGGAGACAGATGTTGGTGCAGACCATCAGCTGGACTCAGTGTGTGACTGGTTTGAGTTCAAACTGGTGAAATGAACTGAGCTTTGGGTCAAACAGGGCTGAGAGATACATCAATTAAATAGATTAATTCAATTATTTTGTTTCATAAGATTTAAGAAATACAAATCAATATTTTTTTTCTATGACTTTGTTACTTATTTTGCACTCAGGCACATTTTTAAGATTCTATTAATATTTATGAAACTAACCTTCCTTTTGTGTTATCTTTCTGTCACTATCTCCTATGTTAACAGGTCTGTTTTGACTAGTGTCTTAAATTACTATAAAATACTCTCAGAACTATTATTTAAGTAAATGAACTCAAGAAAACTATATAAATGAATTAAAGGGTTTTAATGTTACCTGACTATTAATTTGACTGCAGGATAAATATTTTTGTCTTTGAATCTGGCGATGACATTAAGTTTGATTCAGTGTCTCAAATCGATTGAGGCTTAAGCTGTAATGACTCAGCTCGTTCTGCAGAGGCACTCAGAGGGCGCAAACCTCTGCCAAGGTAGCTCACATATTGCTTCTACATCTATAAGCAATGACTCCATGATAAAGTTACCATCATAATCTGATTCATTACCCTGAAAACCCAGACCTAGCACTCAGAATCATGTTAATATCATCATTAGTTAGACAGTTATTGAGCAAATGGGGGTTATCTGGATCACCAAAATCTAATCATTTCTAGGTTGGGCCATGACCAACATCTCCAAAATCTGTCCAGTAGTTTTTGAGTAATCTTGCTAACAAACAAACAAACGCTGGCAAAAACATAACCTCTTTGGCGGAGGTAATGAAGAAGAACAACACTGAGAACATTTCTGCTCCCTTCTGACAGTATTCTGCATTCACGCTTTGGATTTCATCGACCACTACATCATCTGATTGGCCAGTTCTTGGTGTTACTGTCAAGCCATCGTCCAATCACCCTCAGGTTAGGTTTTTAGGGCATTTTTGTGCCTTTATTGACGGAGAAGGAGAGAGACGGTGGATAGGCCTGTGAAGGGGGGCGAAGGAGAGTAGGGGAGGACACTCTGTAAACAGGTCACAGGCCGGACTCGAACCCGGACTGGCAGAAGCATGTATATGGGACGTGTGTGGTTGCTTACCACTGCACCAAACAAGCACCCCTCCAATCACCTTCAGGATATGTTTTTAAAGGTCATGTCCCTCCAAACACTCTCTATGAGTTGTTGCTCAGATGGGTGAACATGGAGCCCCATGCTGAAGAGCCAAAAGCTGCATTTCCCCCAGTGCCCACTTGAGGCTGGCTGCAGGAAGCCTGGAGGTGTTATGAATGTGTGTGGGAAAACAGATGTCTTTACAGCCTGGTTTAAAAACAAGCTGCAGTCTAAACTACAACACATCGAAGTGCCCTGACTGTGAGGATGGTGGATTTTTTTATATAACATCCGTTTTTCTTTTATAAAGAGGTGAATGATTGAATGAATGATTGAAGTGGCTAAACGGCCTCTCTGTCTGTGAGTAGGTTGAGCTAAAGTTCAGTTGAGATGCGTGTGCAGTACAGCAGCGTCCATGAGGCTCCTCTGATAATCAGACAGCTGACGTCACATGGCTCCGTCCTCTTCTTGCAGTCTGTGGTTTGATATATAGACATATCTCCATCTCTGTGATACATCAGACACATCGTTGTTCATATGTGATGGACCAGCTATGCTAGCATGATGTTTGGTTTATGGATTTGAAATACCTCTGAAAGAGCCTGAGCTGGTTTTGCAGGGAGAGAATCATTGTGGATATGAACAGATATTTCTGTGAGTTTATTTCTCCAGCATGACGGGGGATCTCATCCTTGTTTGGTTGTTGGCAGGCAGCCATAGAGTGAGAGGAGACATATTTACAGGACATGACCTTCAGAGAATAAATATAAGAGTATTATTAATGATGGGCAACAACACTCTGTCTGCAGACTCTCTGGAGGGACCCAAGTTTCTTCACAGTTCAACCTCCCTGACTGTGAGCTCACCCTGTCACCAGTCTAAAGGTGTGGGAGAGAAGGAAGCAGGAAGTAATATACCATGTGACTTTCAAAGAGAAGACTGGTAATTAGAGAGGAGACAGACCGCAGGGAGAATAAATGTAGACCGCAACAACATCCACACACATTTACTCCATCACCACATCCTGATCACACACACAGCCTTAGGACATGACTGCTGCCTCATCGTTAGTGTGGAGTGTCTCCATCAGAAGATGGTCCACTGTGGTCATGAAGGGATGGACGTGGTCAGCAACAATACTCAGGTGGGACTAAGGGGCCCAAAGTGCAGCCTGATTCGCTGGTCCAAGGCAGGATTGATCCATGCTTTATGATGTTCACACCAAACTCTGAGCCTACATCTGAACGTGGAGCAGAGATCCAGACTCATCAGACCAGGAGACACTTTTACAGTTTTGAGGCCATGTGAACTGCAGCCTCAGTTTCTGTTCTTAGCTGACAGGAGTGGCACCTGGTGTGGTCTCCTGCTGCTGTAGCCCATCTTCTTCATGATTGGGCGTGTTGTGTGCTCAGAGATGATCTATTGACCTTGGTTGGAACGAGTGGTTCCTTGAGTTGCTTATCTTTCTATCATCTTCAACTGCTGTGACCTTTGTCCTCTGACCTCTGACAAGCCATTTTCACCCAGAGAATTTCTGCTCACTGGAACTGTTTAAGAATCATGTTGGAATTTGTTTTAATACAAAATTCATCATGAACATTAAAGCCTTAAGCTTCAGCCGGCAGCTTTTTGATTGGCTAAAAACAGTTTCTTATTAATTTGGGGAGAAAAAGACAATGTTTGATATACTTCATTGTTTGACCCTTCATTTTGAGATCCATTTATTTATTTGTTTGTTGTTTACTAAAAATGTAAATGTAAATCAAAATAGACTACTACTGCAAATTTATATACATTTATATGTATATATGTGTGTGTGTGTGTGTGTGTGTGTGTGTGCGTGTGTGTGTAGACAGAGAGAGAACGAGAGCTTTTGTATTAAAAGAAATTTAAAGGCAGCACTTAAACATAAACATAAAATCCTTATTCATAGATGTGAATAAGCATCTTTCAACCTTAAGGCAGCTTTTAGAACTTCACACAGAACATCATGAGACAATAACAAAGGAAAAACACATCATAATATGAATCATTACAAAGAGTCACTGAAAACCAAAAAGATAAAATCAAAGAAGTTAAAACAAAGATAGAAATGATGGGCCAAAACAAAAGATAAAATGAAGAAGAATCACTTTCATTAAAAATTAATAATTAAACATTAAACCACGTTAAGAGTTAAATTGCATTGAATAACTAAAATGCTGGAATGTATGATTTAACAAATAACACAACTATCAATAATTAAAAACACATCAGCAATTAAAAAGATGGAAGTTTGGTAATAAAAACATTGGTAAATGAAGTTTTAATCAGGATTTTAAAGAATAATTATTAAACAAAAACTCCTTTATACCTGCTCTGTTCATCAGGACTTTTTAAAAATGCAAATCTTATAACTCGTTTTGTTGTTTAAAACAGAAATTAGTTCATATTTTCTCTCTCATTAGTTCACATATTTTCTGTGATGACTCCTTTCTTTGTTTTCAGGACCTGAGGCTGACCCCAAGCCTCGAGTGGTGCGTTCAAGTGCCTGTCAGGAGCATAGGAATCTTCATAAGCGCCTGGATGTGGTGGAGAAGGTGCTGGTTTCACACAAAGTCTCCTACAAAGAATCAGATCATCTTAGATTTTTTCACGTTGAGTGTTAATGATCATCTTTAAATGAACTCTGATTGGTGAAAATGGTTTGTCCTGCTGACAGTAAAGTCTCCATGCTGACCTCTGAGACCTTTGTCCATCAGCTGTTTGTGACTCCTCTGACTAAATCATGGATTCAGTCATGTCTGATTGTTGTCTCCAACTCTAACTTTCTGCAGAAGGTGGAGGACACGGTGGACAAGTTGGACGTGGAGTTGTCTGCTCTGCTGGAGGCCATTGAAGCCCCAGAGTGGCGCCCCCTGCTGGACAAACCCGAGCAGACACCCATGGATATACTGAAGGACCCTGTGCAGAAAAACTGAGCCCACCTGCACAGGGGGGCTGAGTGAAGACCCTAACTGGACCTTAAAGGACGGATTCTGCTCCGAGCTCTGAAATACAATCTTCAGATGTTGTTTCTGTCTTTGTGACAATATTTTCATGTCTATGTGAAGCTCTTTGGATTCATCTGCAGCTGAAATGTAAATCAGCTTAAATACAAACATTTATTAGAAAGTGTGATTTATAAATCTGCTGCTCATTTACAATATCAACATGATTTCTTTTAACTCAAAAGAGTAAAATCAGCAGAAAAAAAGTGTTATTAACCCTTTTTAAAAGCCCCTGGAAAGCTGTATTCTCTGAGAAAGGAATCTACGGGGGCCCAGAGGGTGAGGGGCAAAACCATTTATAAATATATATATATATACATACATATATATATATATATGTATATATATATATATATATATATATATATATATATATATATATATATATATATATATATATATATATATATATATATATATATATATATATATATATATATATATATAAATACATACAGTGCAAAAAAGTTTTTTAGTGAAATGCAAAAAGTTGAACAAATAATTTTACGGACTGGAAAAAATAATAGAATTGCAAAACTTTAAATTCAAACTAATAGAAGTGTAATGAAATATAAATCTAGTTTTTTCGTTTTAACTAGTAAATATGAAATTTTTCATGAAAAATATTTTTATATGATGCACCATCGGGTTAGGCTCATTTAGTTCATCTCTGTCTGCGTTTAAACTCCCTCTCTCCTTTTCTTGTGCTCCTCCCCTCTCAGAATTTTTTTTTTTTTTTTTTTTACAATTAAAATGAAATAAAACCTTTGAACTCAGCTGTGTCTGAGGATGAACTGATTTATCATTTATTTATTTTCAGAATAAGAGACCTGTTATACATTTCTAACATTTGAAAATGAGTCTGTGAGTAAAGGTCGGAGCAACAGTGTAAAATATATTTAGTTATACATTTTTAGATAGTTTCTCAAACAAAAATCATGACTTCAGCTGCCCAGCTTGTTAATTAGATATTATAAAATTAAAATCACAGGCAAGTGAGTAGGCAGAAAGAGACAACAAAGAGAGGAATAGGAATAACACTGATAAAGACAGGTCTGACTTAAATTGCACCTCTTTTGTTGCCTGGGGTAAAAACCACTGGTTACTTGAGTAAGGTGGTTTTTGCATCAGGGCTTGTTTACATAACGATCTATTTTGTAATGGAATTGTGAATATTCCTTTAGTTGCATGTATGCTAAATGACTCTTTACACAAACTGCTCAGCACTTCAGTTTGTGGGTAATTTGCGTGCAGCTTCCTTCTTGCACATGATCCAAGGATTAGGAGCTAAATTTTCATTTGCACCAGTTTAGCACCAAAAACACAGCACAGATTCTTTGTGGATTTGAGTTTAGTACTTTGTCTGTCTGCTAGGAAGAAATATATATAGATTTTTTTGGATTAAAAAAAAAAGCTCAAACCCAATTAATCTACGAAATAAATTATCTAATATTCTATGTGTAAGTTTATACATTAAAATAACTGAATTAATGCACATGTTGATACTGTATGATTAACACATTACTAAAGGTCCAGCAGTGATCCATAAAGAATAAAGACATTGACAAGAAGCACACATTCTTCCTCCTGACATTATCACACTACATCAAGTGTCTTTTCTGCGGCTGTGAGTAAAAAACACCCAAACTAATTAATTCCTAAAGATGATTATTATTTCACGCTTTTGTTAGTGACTCATTATCATGCACACCATTAATGCCAGTCTTGATTTTCTGCTGATTTTCTGTCGTTGATCAGACCACCGGTGATTCATGGAGAGGGGAGACCTCTGCTGGTGATTATGGAGGCTCTCCTGTTGGCTGAACTTTATGAAAAGTTGAATCATTTTAACTTCCTGTGGTTTAATATTCTGGGGACATTTTCATACATCATCACAAACAATCATTTGTTTTTTTCAAAATCTCAACAAGAATCAATAAAATATTACAGTTATAATAAAATGATGTATGCCATAAAGATCGTTATCTTACGATGGAGGATTAGGGCCACGTTAAAGATAAAAAGTAAGTTTAAAAAAAACATGAAGTTATGAGAATAAAGTGGGATAGTTACAAGAATTAAGTCAAAAAGTAACGTGAAAATCTCATACAGTTATGAGAAAAAAGTCAAAGTTACAAGAATAAAGTGATAAAGTTATGAGAACAAATTCAAAAGTCATAAGTATTAGCACAGACATTAAGAAAGGTGTTTGTCAAAACTTTAGATCAATATAAATATACCTTAATCAAGAAGATGCTCTCATTTCCTCCTTTTTGTGAAGGTGGATGGCTGCTCTTCTGGTAAACTTTTCAGAATAAATTTTGTTTTATTGCTTAATTTAAAAAGATTTGCCATATATTTCAATGATTTTATGCAAAAATGTATTCAAAGATTTCATGTTTTTACTGTTTCAGTGAAGAATGTCATATTTTTCACAAAATGAACCGTGCTCCTGTTTCCTGTCTGATATTTCCGGACATGCTACTTGCTTTCAGTTCCTGTTGATTATGCTGACTTAGCTGAACTGAAAGTACCTACTGTTAGCCCCCTGCACTGTGATTGACCTTTTCTTAGCAAACATATCTTATGAAATCAGTCACGAGGCTTGATTTCAACATAACCTATGATGACACATCCCTAAAGCCTAAAGTGTATAAGATCTGTGTTTTCCTTTGTTCAAGGCTCTTGTTTGTACATCCCTAGTGTTGGCAGATCAGAGACCCCCATAGCTGAGTGATTTTTCCATATTGTGTATTGTTTCACATATTGTCAATAAATGGTTGGCCAACCGATCTAATCTGGACTTGTGCCTTCTTCCAAAACGGAACTTTTTTAACAGATTTATGACTTTATTCTCTGAACTTTTCAACTTTAATCTCCTAACTTTCCTTCTTTTTTTTAATGTGGCCCTAATTCTCTGTTGTATTATGTAAATTATGCACTGAAATGAAAGTGAACACTTTGAACATACAGGGACTAGACTGACCTGCTGCAGTCCACACCTGTCTCCACTGAACAGGGACTAGACTGACCTGCTGCACTCCACACCTGTCTCCACTGAACAGGGACTAGACTGACCTGCTGCAGTCCACACCGGTCTCCACTGAACAGGGACTAGACTGACCTGCTGCAGTCCACACCTGTCTCCACTGAACAGGGACTAGACTGACCTGCTGCACTCCACACCTGTCTCCACTGAACAGGGACTAGACTGACCTGCTGCAGTCCACACCGGTCTCCACTGAACAGGGCTAGACTGACCTGCTGCGGTCCACACCGGTCTCCACTGAACAGGGACTAGACTGACCTGCTGCAGTCCACACCTGTCTCCACTGAACAGGGACTAGACTGACCTGCTGCACTCCACACCTGTCTCCACTGAACAGGGACTAGACTGACCTGCTGCAGTCCACACCGGTCTCCACTGAACAGGGACTAGACTGACCTGCTGCAGTCCACACCTGTCTCCACTGAACAGGGACTAGACTGACCTGCTGCACTCCACACCTGTCTCCACTGAACAGGGACTAGACTGACCTGCTGCAGTCCACACCGGTCTCCACTGAACAGGGCTAGACTGACCTGCTGCGGTCCACACCTGTCTCCACTGAACAGGGACTAGACTGACCTGCTGCGGTCCACACCTGTCTCCACTGAACAGGGACCAGACTGACCTGCTGCTGTCCACACCTGTCTCCACTGAACAGGGACTAGACTGACCTGCTGCAGTCCACACCTGTCTCCACTGAACAGGGACCAGACTGACCTGCTGCTGTCCACACCTGTCTCCACTGAACAGGGACTAGACTGACCTGCTGCAGTCCACACCTGTCTCCACTGAACAGGGACCAGACTGACCTGCTGCTGTCCACACCTGTCTCCACTGAACAGGGACTAGACTGACCTGCTGCAGTCCACACCGGTCTCCACTGAACAGGGCTAGACTGACCTGCTGCGGTCCACACCTGTCTCCACTGAACAGGTACTAGACTGACCTGCTGCAGTCCACACCTGTCTCCACTGAACAGGGACTAGACTGACCTGCTGCACTCCACACCTGTCTCCACTGAACATGGAGTAGACTGACCTGCTGCAGTCCACACCTGTCTCCACTGAACAGGGACTAGACTGACCTGCTGCAGTCCACACCTGTCTCCACTGAACAGCGACTAGACTGACCTGCTGCAGTCCACACCTGTCTCCACTGAACAGGGACTAGACTGACCTGCTGCACTCCACACCTGTCTCCACTGAACAGGTACTAGACTGACCTGCTGCAGTCCACACCTGTCTCCACTGAACAGGGACTAGACTGACCTGCTGGGGTCCACACCTGTCTCCACTGAACAGGGACTAGACTGACCTGCTGCGGTCCACACCTGTCTCCACTGAACAGGGACTAGACTGACCTGCTGCACTCCACACCTGTCTCCACTGAACAGGGACTAGACTGACCTGCTGCAGTCCACACCTGTCTCCACTGAACAGGGACTAGACTGACCTGCTACAGTCCACACCTGTCTCCACTGAACAGGGACTAGACTGACCTGCTGGGGTCCACACCTGTCTCCACTGAACAGGGACTAGACTGACCTGCTGCAGTCCACACCTGTCTCCACTGAACAGGGACTAGACTGACCTGCTGCACTCCACACCTGTCTCCATTGAACAGGTGAGGAGCATTATGAAGACAAACAACAGAGACCCCGGACTGTTGAGACACTGAAGTCAAACATTAGGATTTGAGAAAGAATTCACCTCCAAAGCTTCAACAGTTAGTGTCCTCAGCTCACAAACACTCACTGAGTGTTGTTAAAGGACAGGTGATGAAACACTGAGGTGAACATGAGCCTGTCCCAGCTTTTTGGAACAAATTTAAAAATAAGTGAATATTTGCCAAAAGACATTACATTTTATCAGTTTGAACATGAAATATCTAGTGTTTGCAGAGAAATCAGTTGGTTATAGGTAGATAAAGATTTGCAAATCATTGTTTTCTGCTTTTATTTACATTTTTTACATAATGTCCCAATTTCATTGAAATGTGGGTTCCATCCATCCGTCCATTATGTATACCACTTATGTCTTTTGGGGTCCTTGAGGGCTGGAGCCTGTCCCAGCTGACAATGGGCAAGAGGCAGGGTACACTGGTCGCCAACTGATCACAGGGCCACATAGAGAGACATACAACCATCCACACTCACACCTATGGGACATTTGAGTCACACATTAACCTAATGAGCATGTTTTTGGTCTGTGGAAGGAAGCTGGAGTGCCTGGAGAGAACCCACGCATGCATGGGAAGAACATGCAAACTCCATACAGAAAGGCCTTGTCTGGCTCAGGGATTGTACCAGCAACCATCTTGCTGTGAGGCACGTGCACTTCCTGCTGCACCACCATGCAGCAGGTAGTGCACATGGGATGGTGTTTACTATTTGTTGTGTTTTTGTTGTCCCTTAACCTCTGACCCCTGAGCTGTGATGGTTGATTCTTCTCTGCCCTGAGGTCGGGATAGGGGATGGATAATTGGATGGATGGATGATCATATTAGAAACTCCAAAGAGGTTTAAAGACGATGTTCTGTCCAGCAGACTCTGGAGTATCAGGTGTATCGCTACTGGGAGGCAGCGCTGCAGTCTTACAAAGAACAGAAGAGCATTGGCCTGGAGCTCAGAGGACGGTGGACACTGATGAGCTGGACAGCAACATGGACGACTGAGAGGAAGAGACCACAGCGTTTTTTAGCAACGAGAAAATCATTCCCCCTGGAGATCTGTAGCCAGTTTCAAATATCACACTGCGATATTTGTCATAGATGTGGGTCAAAGTTCATGTTGTGACCCGGGGTCAGGTGGTTGAGATGGTTCAGGTGTGAATGTTTAAGTCCTCCGGCGTCTACACGATCAGCAGAGGATCAGCTGACGTCACTGTGATCCAAGGACGGGGTGGGGTCACCCTCACACGTCTATTCCTGTCACTACGATGTTTTTTAACAGCGTGTCTCCTGTTGGACTTTAACATGTCCTCAGAGACAGGCACAGAGGGACTCACGGACGCTCTGACTGTTTCCTCTCTGACAAACACTCACTGTGAAGGAGATTAATGCTGATTAGACCAGACCTGTGGGGTGGGGGAGGGGTGACCTTCTGACCTCATCAAACATCTCCTTCAATAACCGAATCATTTCTGTTTCAGCGATGATGCTTTCGGTTTTCTGCTGCAGTCTGCTGGGGTCAGAGGTCAGGGGTGGTTTGATGAGTCTGAGTGTTCTGGTGATTAAACTGTTCTGCTGTCCTTATCTGGTCCTCCTTCAAAAACAAGCTTGGATTTCAGTGGGACCATCATGGCTAATTAAGGGTTTATTCACAATAATAAATCTCTCTCCATGTCCAGGTGTTGGTCTGCTGGTGCAGGGCAGCCTCAGGGGGAAAAGGACAGACACATGGGCTCAGCATACTTCTCAAAGAAAGATTCTGTCCAACTGTAAAACACCAGGCCGAGATGTTTCTCAGTAGAAACACGGTTACTGGAGTGTTTGAATCGTCTTGGCATGGAAATTTAAGACAAACTTCATTATTAATCCCTCACGGGAAATTCAATTCAATTCTTTACACTGTTGTTGAAACATTGTTCAGTGATCCTTAATTTAAGACCGAGACCATCTGGAGTCAAGTTTGAGAAGTGTCACAGTCCCACATAACTCTTTATAAAACAGATGAATGCCCTTCAGTAACTCGACTCAGTGTGAAAAATGATGTACATATAAATATTCATATATTTTCTGCTGTCTCATCTGCAGGTGGAGTTAATGACATCAACCTGAGACCGTCTGGATGAAGATCACCTAAGCTTCTTTTTCTTTGACTGACAGTAAACATGATCTATATTCAGCTGAGACCCTAAGCCCTGCCCACCTTATGATCCTTTACTTTGCAGAGACTTACCTGTCTGCTGCTGGATTACCTCTGATAACACACTTTTCTCTCCTCACACAGTCAGAGCGCGCTCCAAACTCCTGCTGAGTCTCCTGGATTCAGGTTTGGGGACATGATGGACAACCAGTCAGACCATCTGGGTGTCTCTCAGAGAGTTCACTGCCTCTCATCATCCTCCTCCTTCCCCTCCATCCCCCTCCAGTCCCTCCTCCATCTTTTCCTCCTCCTCCTCCTCCTCCTCCTCGTTCTTTGGCTCTTGGGCCTCCTCTTCCTCCTTTTTCTCACCCTCCTGCACTTTTTCTGCCTCTCTTCTTTCTTTCTCATTCCTCCCCCCCTCACTCCCATCCTCATCCTCCTTCTCTTCAGGGGTGGGGGGGCACATTTTAACTCAAAATAAAAATCAAATGATCCAAATTTCCGCCTCTATCCTGGACATCAAAAATGAAACTTTTTAAGTCACAATTTTTTGAAAAATGAGAAAGCTTTATTTATACATATTTAAATATATTCAGGATATGGTTATTGAACCCTGATCCTGCTCCTCTGAGGATAAACTTGTGGTTCATGGTCACACTGAGTAGATATTAAACTTTATGCTGTAAGTTTACAATAAGGCTGCGTTCACACTGCAGGTCTTAATGCTCAATCCTGATTTTTTTTGTTTAAATCTGATTTTTTTGCCTGGTTGTCCAGATTTTAAATTTTTATTATAACCACCATCAGAATTCAGTATGAACTGCCTCTGGCCCTGAAGTGACCTGTAAATATCATCAACATCTGAACATGTCAGCGTTTGTGCATCAGTTTCAAGTTGTCTAATTAAAGCAAAAATATGATGCCAAAGTGAAGAGAAGAAGAAGAAGAAAACAGAGAGAAGACATCTGAACCTTTAGTGGCTGCTTTAGAGGTCTGTGTGGATGAGTCTGAGCTGGAGTGGTGGGATTGTGACGTGAGGGGCTTCGCTGACAGAGTTCATCCAGAACTGTTTCCTCCATGGTTTTTATTGGATCTCTCCACGTCCTGCCTCCTCCAGCGCAGATTTGTGACGTCTGTCTTGCTTCAATAATGTAAAAGTTGATAAAATGACTGTTCAGAGTGTGGTCGCTCTGAGGAACATCAGATATGGATCTGATTTAGGACCACATGTGAAAGTGGTCTGCGTCTGATTTAAGCCATTCAGACTGTCATAAAAACATCAGATATGAGTCACAGTGTGGTCTTTGGTTACTGCATGCTGCTGATTGAAGTGTTTTTGCTGACTGGTCAACATATTAATTTTTGTTGAAATTGAACAAAACAGCAGGTGAATCTTTTGGTGTATTAACTGAGGTGTACTTGCATGTCACGTGCGTGTGAATTTGAATGGCATCAAAGATTTGATGAAGGCAGAGAGGACGTCCAAGAAGATGAACGTCCTGGGAGACGATGACCATCAAAAACGCCTGCATCAGAGCATCCGACAAACTGAAGAAATGGTTGGAGATGATTGAGGACTCAGAATGAGATAGAGAGCAGAAATGGTCTCACTGATGAAGAGACAGCTCAGAGAATCTGACAAAAGTTTGTGACAAATATATATACTCATTATATTACAGGTACATAATACAAACAATACTGTCGTCGACACTCAGAATGTTTGCTTTACAGAGATGTTTAGTTGTTCTGTAAGGTTATCGTGTGTTCTCTCCGTGACCCTTGCAGATTTGCCTACACTAAGGTGCTGTTTACACAAGTCCGTTTTCCGCCGAAAACAGGAAGTTTTCATCGCGTTTTCACCTCCCGTTTACATGAGACAGATGCCCAGAGGGCCTGAATCCACAAACTTTTGAAACCAGGGTCCAGAGTGGAGAGTTTTGAAAACGTATCAGTGCCCGTCTTCATGTAGACAGGATTCAGCGTTTTAGAGTGAAACGGCGACGTCACTGCATGCGCAGTACTCTTTCACACAAAGGATGCACGCACATACCAGAAACAGCAACAGCTTCAGCCGTCTACCGAGCCACATGTGTGCTGCTTACCGTGCTCAGTTTGTTATCTAGACAAAAATATCAAAGATTTGTTGTCCAGACAAGAAACTTCTGCATCTTCGTGCATCCACTCGCCATTGTTGTTTGTAAAAAGTTTTTCTTCTTCGTACGTGTGTTGTAACACTGCTGTTTCTCTGCAAACCTACATTGCCATCTACTGGACTGGCACGCACGCTACAGCATTTTCAGTCGTTCTCGCGTCTCCTTGTGGACGCAGAGAAGGAAAAACCTTAAAGTTTCTGGTGAAAACGTTGTTGTGTATACGTGGCTTAAGGTTTTGATGTTTCGACTTTAAGTGACTTTATTGAAGACCTTATTCCTGCTCCTGCACTGTGTCTCTGCTTGTTGGCCATCTCTAGTGAATCATAGAATCTCTTATCATTGTTTTTTTTGTGCCTGAGCTTTTTGTCGTGTTAGAAACCTTACTTGTCTTTCCTGCTCTCTTGCAGTGTCTCCATGAGCCCAAACACTCGCCAAAGCTCTCACCCTCGCACTGGACTTCTCAGTCCCCCTCCAGCCTTCACAGATTTCTTTTCCCCCTTCTTCTGAAGTTGTCCTCAATAAATTCTAGTTTGTTGCAACTTTACTCTGTCTCGATCTGCTTTTGGGTCCTCCTAAACACCTCAGGAGTCATCCCCTTACTAAGATATCAACATTAAACCTTCCAGTGTGTTTATACCCTTTGAGCAGAGTTTGAAACACTTGGACAAATGTCTTATGTTTAGTCTGCACAACGAGTAAAACTTTCAGACATCATTACAAGCAGTTCCAGCGGGCGGGCGCTCCAGCCACGCACCACTTACAGTCCTGAACACGTACAAACCCTTAATTCATGCCAGTTACCACACACATGGTTACAACCGCAAAGCTCTTTTTCTCTAAACATCTCAGGCTAACGCACAACATGTGAACCGAGGTGGGATAGCCACAACTTAGCCTACCTTCAGGGCTAACGTTAGCACAAACGGAGGGACCTGGGGTGGGTAAAGGACTGATTGTATTCAGCCAACTGTTAAGCTCCTCTTCCTGAACACACACGAACCACAAATTCATGCCAACAGATAACAGTGATCTGGTTTCCCCCAAACATCACAGGCTAATCCACAACGTACTAACCTCGGCCTAGTCTCTGCAGTGGAACTGATTATATTCAGCCAACTGTTAAACTTCTCTTGACTAATGTAAGAATGCTCATACACTGAAGTTTATCCTTCAGACTTTCAACAAGTAACGTGAACACTGACGAACATGTTGTGCAATTACCTCTAGTTCATTTCACCCTGTTGGCTGTTAGCATTAGCTCGTAGCAATGAGCAAAATAAATACTACACAGCATTGAAATACTCAAATTTCCATCATCAGGTTTGGCGACGGATTCAGCCTGGATTCAGGAAAAGTCTAGTTCCCAGTCCTGTGTTGAAGTGACTGAAGTTGAAGAAGCAGTCGGACGTGAAGTGACTGACGCACACATACAGGTTTTAGCCGACTGTAGCTGCTCATTCCCTTCAAAGATAAAATTAATCCACCGGGCCCTTTGGTCCTCTGAGGCTGGTAGCCTATATGTGAAGATATATGTGTCTGTTTACAGCCAACAACCGAGCAGTGACAGCTTCTGAGCTTAGACATGCTGAACACAGATCTATGGCTAAGAATATAAACAACATGGCTGCTCAGGTAGGCCAATCAGGTTAGGTATGTAAATAAAAAAAAATTACTGTTACACAACAGTCCATCCACAGACACAACAGCTCACCAAATACCATGGTTTACATTCATGCAGCCTGCTAAATACATGTTTTGTTGTCACACAATATGTGATCACATGTTGTGGGCTGGGAGGAAGGACAAATACCCAAAAATGTGTTCCAAAGCCTTAAAAAAGTGTTTTTTGTATAACAGGTCCCCTTTAATATAGGGTTGCCATTTTTAAACTAGGTGAAACAGGTGTTTTATGCCCATGACAAGAACTGACACCAGGAAAAAGACTCGAAGGCAGAAGCTCAGACCAGTGAGACAAAAAACAAGGTTTATTTTCCAGTCCAAAGTTCAGAACACTATTAGGCAAACAATCAAGGTAGAGGTATCCAAAAAACAAGAGACAACAAGAGTTATGATCAAAAACAAGAGCAAGAGAAACAGTGCTGGAAAGTGACATAAAGACAACGATCTGGCGAGAAGACAGTGAGAGACGTGAGGTTAAATGCAAGGGGTAATGAGGGGACACAGGTGGGGAGGGAACAATCAGAAGCATCCAGGACGGGGGTAAGGACGGGAAACAAGACCTGTAACAGAGACAAGGGTTAGTGAGTTCAAAATAAAACAGGTAACACAGGACATAAAATAAAAATGAGGAAAAATCAAAGGTTAAAGGGTAACACAAGCAGGTGACCTATTGCTGACTGGGATGGGAGTTTCAGCTCGTTTTATTGATTGGGCCGTGTTGCTTTGCTCACTCATAAGAGTCCTCTTTTTGTTTCCAAAACAACTCGTCATTTGGGGAAATGTATTAATATTTAATCAACCAAATAAGGACATGTTTTTATCTATAATCTATATGTGTACATGTATTTCAAAGAAGTATTCATTTCAGTGACTCAGCACATTTTCTTCTGGGGCATTCTTTTGCGTGATCGATCAGTTTGTGTTCGAGTGGTGTGCAGTGAAGATTGCCCCCATATCCATTTATCTTTGAACAGAAACCAGCTCGAGACGTTCACCGAAAAGGGTGAGTACGAAGAGCCGTTTGTGAAAACAACACTTCACGATGACCTTTCAGAGCTCAAAAAAGTGCTGGACAGAGTCTGAGTTTGATGTGGAAGTCTTGGGTTTTTGTGATGCAAATATTATGTTAATAAAAAAAATCCAACCAATAAGTATGTTCTTCCATAAAACGTGTGGTCAGTGCGCCCTGTGAGCTGCACAGTGTCACTCTGAAGGGTTTGGGGTGAGGAGGTGCTGCTCTCAGCAGCAGATCAGAGCGCTAAAGCTGCAGAGCTCCCTGATTTCACACCAGGTGTTCGATTGAAAGGTGTCCTTCCTCTTAAACTCAGCCTTTGTTGGCATTACTGAGGGCGTCACTGTGGGCAGGGACAGAGAAAGTGCGGGAGTGCAGGTTACAGTTTGAGAGGCACTTGAGATACTCTTTCATAACAACAACAACAACAGCAGAACTTTAACACCGAGTGCAGAGGGACAGTCTTCATACTCAGACTCATTAAAATCCTGCTCATGCAGAGTTGGCTGAAAATCAGTAGAGTTTTCCTTTATTTAAGTGACACAAGGCATTACCTGAGCCACCATTGACTTTTGTTTTTAACATCAGAACCAGAGATCATCTTGGGGAGGAAATCTCACAGCCTCAGTTATGTAATTAAAAGAAACTGGATTGTTTAATGTAGTTATTGTGTTGTAGGACAGTTGCACTGATTCAAACTTTAGCCCAGTGTGCTCCTTGTTTTGGTGCAATGGAAATGCATCATTGTTACAAAAGTTCCTACCCTCCCGCTGTGCCACATGAGATTCAAAGAAACTGAATTATAGAATTAAAAATACACATATATAATAATCATCACAGCACTTAGAAAGGTTTGTTTTGGTGGATTAAACTGATTCCACATCAGTTTGAGGAATGTTGGACAATCATCAGTGACAGGTCAAGCCCTCATTCAGACTCTGGCTGGAGAGGAACGTTGGTCGTCTTCAGATTTTACGGACAGCGCGTGCCACCCTGGGCTGCCGCCTGGGCTTACGTTTTTGCGTATGTTTGTTTGTCTGTTTGTTAGCAAGATTATTCAAAAACTACAGGACAGATTTTGCTGAAATTTTCAGGAGATGTTATGGACGAACTTATAAATAATTAGATGTTGGTGGTGATCCAGATAACCTCCATTAGTGAACAATGGTTTTTGCTGAATACTGTGTAACTAATAATGATATCAACATGATTCTGAGTGCTTGGCGTGGGTTTTCAGGGTCAAGGAATCATATTATGATGCTAACTTTATCATGGAACTATTGTTCATTGATGTAACAGCAATATGTGAGCTACCTTGGCGGAGGTTTGTGCTTTCTAGTTATTCTTGGAGTGAGTTGCAATGCAGCTGAAGCACAGATAATTAAAATTCAGATTAAATCAAAAGATTCACAGGTTTCAGGACAACATCCATGCAAAATCTTTTCCTGCGAGGCCTGGATTTGTGTCTAGAGATGCCAGCTGGGCTCCATCATGAGTATTTCCCTTTGATGCATTTTTGGGTTTCATTGGCAGGACCATGTGTCCAATCCTGACATGCTCAGGAGGGTGGGAATAGGAAAGGTCAGCTGATGGATACAGAAGCAGCAGCTGTGCTTCTATGGGCACCTGACGTGTTTTCCTGAAATCCAGCTCACTGCATACTGAGTTCCCCAGACCCCGTGGTTTGGACCAGACCACGGGGGGCCATCACATGCCTCGTGGAGGGGTCAGCTCAAAGGATACCCGAAGAGTTGGGACATGGGGCTGGCAGAGGCCTGAACGAAGGCCATCAGGAGGCCAACAGGAGGACAGGGACCAGGTTGATGAGGCTAAGTGCCAAACCGGTGTATACTCACATACCTGACCTGATCCATGCAAAGTCCTGACTCAGACCTGCTTTCCTTCATCTCTGGTCCTTTCATTTGTTTTTTATCTTGGTCTGCTTTTGTGTTTTCACATCCTGCACTTCCTGTTTTTACTTGTGGCAGCTCTGAAGGACATAATCCCCCCACCACCATATTTAGTTCTAGTCTTTATCCCCTTTTATCAATGAATGAAATCTTCTTACTCATTATATTTCAGGTGTTTTTGACTTTTTTCAGGGTCTTCTCTGAGTTTGTTTGGTGGATTTTTTGTTACCCCTGAATCAGGCCTTGTCCACACAAGGTGGATATACCTGAAAACACAACTTTTTGTGTGGGTTTGTCCTTCTGTACACACAGACCAGACAGCATTTTAGGTCACTGAAAACACATTTTGTAAAACTGCCAGTGTGAAGATTTTCAGAAACTCTTTGTAGGATGCCTCCACATGAACAGTGAAAACAGCGCTGTGACTCTTTGCTCTGTTTACTCTCTAAAGTCAGCTGTTTAGGGTAGAGGGTCTGCTGCAGTGGACGTTAATTAACATTTGCTGGTTTCATGGTTGCTGCCTTGACTTTTTGCCCTTCATGATGATGCTGTTTTACCAAACACTCCGACGATAGAAACACTGCCTAGGTTTTGGATGTGTAACTGTTGTTCAAGTGACCTCGTTGACTGGTAACCAATGTCTGTCTGTGTCTATAGCTGAAGCCAACAAAACTACCCATGAGTGCTTTTTAATACCAGGATCTTGAAAGCTGTACTGAAGTTATAGATGTTATGAATAAAAATTGTAAAATGTTGAACACTGAGGACATTGTTTCATGCTAATAGACAATATTAATCAATGCATTGATGTGTTTTCACGTGGGCAAAGATGCCTCTAAAAACTTCTAATGTGTTTGTTTTCTTTTTTGTCTTAAAATGAGAAAAAAAAGGTTTTCAGAAATACCCATCTACATGTGGACATCGCCTCAAACTCCCTCATTTGCTGTTGGACCCTGATTTAGCACCTTCTGCTCCTTCCTTCCTGCATTCCCTCCAAACTTCCTTAAGCCCTGACCTTTACCCTCTTGTGTCTGTCTCACCCCACTTTCTCTGATTTCTGATCCTCAGCCCTGCGTCGTCTCCTCTGTGCCGCTGAGCCTCCAGATCGCTGCTCCCTGGATAAACCCTAAGTCTGCATCTATCTGCTTAGACGTCTGATTAGAGCTACGTCAGAGAAAGGAGGGGTAATCCCGGTCTGGACCCAGGAATAGAGCTGTGGGAGGGGCCAGAGGAGACGCTGCAGGGCCCGGTGCATGTGCCTCTGGGTAATCTCCTCTTAAATAGCCTTTGGCTGTGGACAGAGGGAGGGAGGGAGGACGATAGGGAGGTAACACGGTGGGAGCAGATCCAGTCAGTGTCCTCTTATCCCCGGGACACATCGCAGCCAGAGAGGAACGGGATCCAGAACCAGAGACGCTTCTTTGGACCGCAGGACCACTCAAACCCTCCACCATGAACTTCGCTGCACAGTTGTTCTACTCCAGCTACCTGAGCGAGCGGCTGGAGCGGCTCTACGCGCCCAAGCCTGCAATCAAAGACAGTGAGGAGAATGACCCCTTCTGGCAGAGGTGGGAAACTACATCATGTAGCCCCCTGGAGCCTGTAGACCTCTCCCCTTCTTCACTCAGCCCTGTAGAGACAGATTTACCTTCAGCTCAGAGTCTGGACTTCGATCCTTTACCTACAGCTTCAGTTCTTCTACCTCAGAGCAGCTCCATTCCTCCTGCCCTCGCTTCTCAGCCTCCCGAAAAAAGCTCACCCTCAAAGCTCCCATTACCTCCCCCGCCTTCCCCTCCTCCTCACCCTAATCACATCAAGAAATTAAAACAACCATTTACCCGTCATCCAAATCTAAGTTTGGATCCTTCAATCCCCAAATCAACAAACATCTCTGGACTTCCTGCCAGCAGATCCCTGCAGAGTGACCTCCAAAAACCTTCCTCCTCCCTGTCCCACTCAGTGTCTTTGTCCTCTTTTTCCCTCTCCTTGTCCTCCTCATCGTCTTCTTCCTCACTTCCTCCAACTTATAGAAGAGATCTCCCAACCTTTGAGGCTCTGGTTGACCTGCTCCTTCACTTTGTCCTCTACCTCATTCTCCTCTTCATCCCCAGGTAAACCCCCCAAACATACAATCTTCTTAAATCTGGAAGTGTGTTAATGCTCTACTTTTTGTGTAAAGTAAAATCACTTTGAGGGTCTTGAAGTGGTTAAAGTTTCCCCCTCTGGTCCTATTAGTCCCTTCTGGGGATCTGCAGTTCATTCTTAATGTCATTAAATCATTAGTAATCTGTTTGTCTTGTGATTTAGTAGACTTGTCCGTCTCTCTAAAGATTTTAGAATCTTAACCTAGTCCATTGGTTCTATGTGTAATCAAAATAATCACACTTCACCCATTAAGACAGGAAAAGTTCCATCTAAACCCGTTAAATCTGTGATTTTGGATCATGCTCCTGCAGCATAAAGAACATGTAATGTCCTCCGACAGTGATTCCCAAAGTGGGGCTAATGGCCCCATTGAGGGCTCAAGATTAAGTCAGGGGGGCCTGCAAGGCTCATTAAGAAACTAGAAGTGCTCAGAGAACGAAAACTGGCATGAATGCATTTCTGACACAAAACAAAAACAAAACCATAAGACATGGAGGAGCAGATGGTGGATTGAGCAATCTCACAGCCTGAGGGAAGACGCTGCTCTGCAGCCTGGTGGTACAGCGGATACTTCTGTACCTTCTGCCTGATGGCAGCAGGGTGAACAGGCTGTGGAGGGGTGGGTGTTGTCTTCCAGTATCCTCTGGGTTCTCCGCAGGCATCTCACCTCCCCAATATCACCAGTGTAGATGGGTACCAGTGATGTTTATGGCAGCTTTTATCACTCTTTGCAGAGACCTCCTGTCCTGGGCACAACCAGACCAAACTGACCATATGATCAACATGCTCTGGAAATGTCACTGAATTCCATGGAGAGCTTTTAGAGTCATCTTTCTCTCAGACCGACGGACAAACAAACGGACTAAAACACTTGGTTGTGTTAATAATGCCCTGCCATCTTAACGAAGTTTGTTCAGTACCACAAAAATAACGTTGACTAAAACAAAGACAAGAACACATGCTGAGTCATATCATCCACACAGGCTGGATTAGACTGGAGCACTTTGGGCTGGGACAGTCAGTCTTTTCTTTTTTAAACTCCTAATAAATGGTCCTCAGAGCGGGGCAGCAGCTCATCGGCTGCTCTCTCATAGTGACAGTTTGCTGGCCCTGTTGTTCTCTCACAGGCTCTTCTCCAGAGAAAAGCTGAACATATCTTTTAAAGCAATCACTGTTTTTATGTTGCAGGATCCATTTTCAGTGCTTCCTTTAAGCTGCTGGTCAGTGTTTCCAGTTTGTTGTCACCCATTTAAGTTGCTATTCTTTTAGGGGTGCACGATGTCAGATTTTGCCAATATCTGATATGTCGATATTTCTGTACTCATTATCACAGATACCGATATTTTTAGTCAACAGCACAAAGTCTTGTTGACTTGTTACTTTCAGTGTGATAGTCTAAATTGTATTGTTTCAGTTGCACTTACACACGTAACAGTTGGAATATCAAAAAGACATTGAAATAGATAAGACACATTAAAATAGATAAGAGCTTAAACATTAAGTTAAAAAATAGAAGAAAGCAGGAAGCAACCTGCAGAATCAAATAAGCTATACTTCAACTTCCTTATGAAGGGCAAAAATAAATAAATAAGTAAAGTGAGACTATAAACAAGGCCAAAGAATTTACACTATTAACATTAACAATATTTACAATATGAATATACATATGACAGCACTGTGTGACAGTAGACCACATTTGACTGGGTATTGCACTAGATATTATGTTTGCTAATTTACAAATATTAACAAATATCAGAGGTGAAACAGTTAAAAATGTTCATTCTCCAGGACCTGACGGAGCAGTGATGTTCAGTCAAAGTTATAAAGTCTGATGGCCACAGGCAGGAAGGACTTCCTGTGTCGCTCTGTGGTGCAGTGATGATAAGGTGAAGCATTATGGTACATTTGTATATTTTGCTGATATTACTGCTAATATATGGCTGATATATCTGCTGGTAATATCTGGAAAAGATTTCAATATCGGCCAATACCAATATTACACCTATAATATCATACATCCCTGTATTCTTTACTTTTAGCAGGAATGAGATAATTGAAGAGCTATCAGGAGAAACAAAGGGCAGAATTGACTTGGTGTTTTATGTCACCTGATTAATATTTATGAGTTTATGTGTGTGGTACAGTAGACGGGCTTTAGCATATCTTCCTCTAACCTCTGCTTACTCTCAGGACAAACCAGGAAGGACAACAAAGATGATGGTTCATTATTTAGTAGTGGCGTAAATGTGTAGATGATGGCAGAAAAAAAGTCTCTATCATTAATATCTATCATTAATAATAAAGCTATAGCTAAACGCTGGACTGAGTATTGGAACTGATATTGGAGCAGCAAATAGACAATAATCAATAACATAAAACAGAGCTGTGGCTTTAAAGAGAGCGGTGCAGGGATGGTGTGTTTTAGGCCAGCCCAGAAGCTAGCATCAGGCTGGTTCTCTTAACTTAAAGCCTCTGGGGTTATTCTCTGTGTTCTTGGATCACTGATGGAGATAATCTCTGTGGAGAAGGAAAAATTACCCCAAATCAATCTATCTGTCCAGATTTTCAAGCTTAGACATAAATGGAATGAGCAAAAAGCTATTATCGAGCTATTATGGAACTGCAACATGGCGGTTTAACTTAGAAGCAGGAACCACATTTCTAAAGTGTATCGTCACGCCGTAACCTTTTGTTTGAGAATTTCCTCTTTATTGTATGACTTGGGGGCTTTGTTTGTTTTGTATGTGTTATTAATGATTAGAAATTATCAGGAATGATTGCATTAGGATCTCCAGCCATCCTTGTAGTCCTTTTTAGTAACTGGTTAGCTTCTGTCCTTTAAAACACAAACATCAGATGCATTCTGTGTTACAAAATTCCTACAAACTCCCTGCAGGAATAGGATTTTCAAAAACTCACAGGTGGATAGAAAAATTGTGTTTTGGGGTTTAAACGTCGCACTGAGCCAATTTCTCCTCCTTCACCGTGCAGAGTTATCACGATGACATTAGGAACGTAATCATTTACATTTGTACACATCCACAGTTTCTCTCTCTCACTGTGGAGATGAAAACAGATGTCTGGGTGGATTATGGAGGTCACTGCTTCTTCACTCCAACAACACAAACCACAATGTCATCTCACCTGAAGACCATGTGGCTTTCGGGGAGTGGGCGAGGGCATGACCTGAGCCTTGCTGGCTCCACCCCTTCACTGGTGTTGCTCTCCTTTACCTCTGGACTCAAACGTTGATTCTTGGTGTTACATCACACCAACGTAAAGTCTAAACTGGAGAGTAACTGAAGATTTTGAAGTTTCTCTCAGTGACATTATGTCTTTGGTTTGTAAGATTTCACTGACTGGCTTAATAGCTTATTATTTTTCGTGCACAAAAGGGAGTCTGAGATCAAACTGAAGACCTCACATGCCTCTGACGATCACACCTCTGATCAACTCAAACTCCATCACATCCACAGTCAAGGCAAAACATTTATGGCTCGAGTCAGTTCTGTGAAAGGGCCAAGAGTGTCTCTGTTTTGATCGCTCTGCTCAGGCAGCAGCCTCGGCAGAGTCGTCATGTTTAAAGGATGTCCGTCCGTCCTTATGTCTGTCTGTACGGCTTAAGTCTTGTCAATGCAGCACCTAAGAAAGTCTGTGAGGGACTCTCTCTGAACTTTGACCTCATGTCCATGTACATTCAAGGATGGACTTTTCAGTTTCTGGAGGTCAAAGGTCAGAGGTCAAAGCCACAGAGCCTCATGCTCACTCTCTGCTATGAAAGCTTCACTCTCATTAGATTATCACGGGAATGCTGTGAACCTCTGCACAAATATCCACCATGACACCAGGATGGTCTGACTACATTATGGAGGTCATAGGTCAAAAGTCAAGGTCATTTTTGCTTGTGGATGCTGTATCTTTAAGAAGCTTTGGGGATTTTTGTCTTCTTCCAATGAAAGAAGACCTTTCTGAGAAGACATAGCTCATCTCTTCCTTCTGAACTTAATGTGTGAAAAATTCTTGAGGTATTTCTGTCAAACTTTGGACAAATGTCCCCTCTGACTTCATGAACTGATTGGATATGGAAGGTCAGAGGCCATGTGACCCACAACTGTACTTTCACTCTCTGGTGATGCAGACCGCGTGGAGGCATAAAACTGCCATGTGAAAGATCTGTTATTTTCCACTACAGTATCAGCAGCAGCTCATCAAAATTTAACACTGAACAAAAGAAACATTTACAGAGAGTGCTGAACACCAGATTACACGGTCACAAGTTAAAGTGTCACACCAGCTGGACTTCAGTTTGGAGGAACAACTTTGAAAATGAAACAGTCACTGCAGAAAATTTTGCCTATCAAGGACTTCTTCACACGCTTTAACAGAGCACACAAGATATTTGTTCAGCTTTTATGATTTTATAATGTTCTCTGTGGTCCTTGTAGACCCTCAGCTGATGTCATAGGAATGTTTGGAGCCATAACGTCAGTCAAAATGATTTTGAATCTGATGTTTTTCAGTGATCAAAAGCACAGGAAACATGCAGCCCAGACTCTAGACCCTCAGATCAAATTTTTTAGATGAGTTGATATTTATTCCATAAATACAAAAAAACAAAAAAAACAACTACATAAAACAAATGTGTTGCACAGTTTTAAAAATCTTGTTAAACTAAACATATTTAATTCTAAATTATTCAAAAAGTTACATTAAAATAATATATTTCTGATTGGTCTTGTCAGTCACATGACCCTGGAGGCGGCGTTGCATTGGCACAGACATAGAGAGAAAGACTGTAAAGAGTCAGGAGAAGAGCTCAGATATACTGACTGTGTGAGAACTCATTGGGTATTGATAAAAGTATCAGTTCTTCAGTACTCAATATCGATACTCATATCCCTACCACTGTCTTTATCCTCTAGTTCAGCCTTTGGGTCCTGGCACCTGCCCGCTTTTATTGGGTCTTGGACTGTCAATAAAATCACTTCAATGACTGTGAGCACCGGTCAGTCCTTCCCCCTCACTTATCTTTAACCTACTCACTGACATCTGCATGCTCCCTCTGACTCGACAGTGAGGGACAGAGAGTAGTGCATGAATGTGAGTAATGCTCAGAGCCCTTCTGGAGACAGCAGAAAAGCTTCACTGTGTTTTCTGAGGGTGTGTAAAGAAGGTTAATGTTCCAAATGAGACAGAAACATCAAGACCAAGTCTCTGCAGCATTGAGGAAAGTCACAACTCTGTGCAAAAAAAGGAGCACACAAAAATCAGCTCATTGACAGCAGAAAAGCAGGTTTTCAGACAGGCATCATGTTCATGTTTTGCCTTTTAATCATCAGTTTTGTGTTTTACACTGAAGTGACATGTCAGAAAGGACATGAGAGAACTTCACTCATGTCAATCAGCTTCATTCAAAGCAACAAAAGGTGGATTAAAAAAAACTGCTGTTACAAACAGTTTAATCTGCAGCCTCTACTCAAGGAGAGTTTTCAGAGAGTCAGAGCTTCAGGTAGAGCCTTTCACAGGGGAGACCGGGGACAGTTGCAACACATACACATTCAAATAATTGGACCTATGACTTTTAATTTCACACATACATGAGGACAAGCAATTAAAGCTAATACTGTATTTTTACCTAATAAGGACAAGATTTCAAATTAGTTTAAGTACATTAATCAAAGAAGGACACTGTTACTGCACTGAGGGCCAAAAAAGTAACTTTTGTCATGAATCTGTTTTTATCTTAAAAAAAAGAAAATTTTGGCTGTCTCAATCATTTAACCTCAGATTCCTTCTCTGTTTCAGGTATTTTATTCATTCAAAATCAAGCTTATAGCTGGACAACTATGAAACACTTTAGGAACCCCCTGCTCTAGTTTTATGGGTTTTTTTTTGTTTGTTTGTTTGTTTGTTTGTTTTTTTAAGGAAATTCTGATGTTAAATTTCAGCAAATTAATCATAAAAAAGATCCAACATCTTGGCGAGGCACCGATTACATGAACATTGTTGTCATGCTTGTTGCCTACATCAAACCTCGTGGAGTCTGTTTACATCAACTGTATTGATAGTAAACAGTCCAGAAAATTGTTAAGTCTATAGATTTTTTTTAATCACAAATGAATGAAATTCTTAAATTAATCTGATTTCTTTTGGCAAAACACTACTTTCATTTTGGTTATTTTTTCAGAAGATGAATTTACCCGACCTGTTGAGGAGTCACAGTTAAAATAAATGGGAGGAAACATCAGAGGCCGAGCTCAGAGAAAGTCTGTATGTGGATCTAAACCCAAAATCCCACAGATAGTGAGTCTCTAGAGGAGCTCCCCCTGTAAATCACAAGGACAAATGCTGCATTAAAACATCACATTATGGCTCTTGAAATATTATTAAGTCATGTTTTAAATGTGTATCTGCTTTTAATCTAAATTAACCATTATGAACATCATCAAAAATAATCAGGCTCAGTAAAAATGACAAACGCAGCACATCTCAGGGGTATTAAAGAGTCTCCCTGTTTCTTCTCTGAGTTCAGTCTCCAGATGTGTCTGTCACTCAGCAGGTAAACAGCTCGTACTCACCCTCTGTCAGTGCGTTTATTTGTTTTCATGTGAGTGAGGTGTCCTAAATTTTTCATGTGCGTCAACAGGACAGTTTTCTTTTTCAAAGTGAGGAGGCAGGAACTCTGCACCAGGAGTTTCTGCAGAGGTTTCACTGAGTGTTTTCGGGGACCTTAACAGCCGTCTGTGTTTGTATGAAAGGTCATAAAGAACAAAAAGCTACACTCACTGAGCCAGGAAAGCCTCTCACTTTCTCGAGACAAAGAAGTCCAAGAGGAGGAGAGGGTCTGATCAGGTCGATCAAGTTCAGCACATTCATCAGTAAGACTCAGTGACTCAGTGTTTGGTCTACTAAATGGTTTATCTGGGAGTTAAAGAGTTAATCACAGGACGTCCACTTTCACAGCAGCTCTGAATGTGGGACAGAGGGCAGAGAGGGACCCTCCTCCTCGAGGTGAGAAGTCTCCTCATCGTTAATAACAGGTCATGGTGGTATAAATAGAGACTTCCTGGCTCATGCAGGTATGTGTTAGGGGAGCGGCTCCCCCTAGTGGCTGCCTGGTGTTTGAACACAAACTTCAATCTCATTAAAGTAATTCTGTCCCACAGTTCACCTCTCTGTTGTGCAACTCTGAGGGCTCAGCGCAGGAAACTGGACCCATGTGTTCGGGTTCAACCACAGGAGCTCCTCTACTCTCTGTGGCTCAGACTGCTGATCGGACTGAAGCTGGGCGATATTCTCTTCTTTGTCAAAGTGTGAAACTTTACTATTAACCCTTAATGATCTGCTTTAAGAAGGGCAAAGGGTTAATCTCCACACTGTTTAATCCAATCAGGACATTTATTCAATGTAAAGGAACTCCAGATTTACTACGACGTCAGAGAAACAGTCACAAGGTTTTCTTACCCAAACTGACCCTGAATATAACCCACATACACATTAAATATCAAAGATTTATTATGGATATATAAATAAAAACAATAGAGATAAGAATTAAAATGCTCTCAAAATGCAGTTTAATTTCAGATTTGATGTGCTATGGAAATACAAATAATCTGGATCACAGTAAAATACTAAAATATCTTTTTAAGATGCTAGAATAAGTTTTAAGACACATCCCAATACCAATGAAGTCTGGACACTGTGTTAAACATAAATAAAAACAGAATGCGATAATTTGCAATTCCTTTTTAAGCCATATTCAACTGACATGCACCAGAAAAGCAGGGACAGGGGCATGTTCACCTCAGTGTTTCATCACCTTTCCTTTAACAACTCTCAGTAAGTGTTTGTGAGCTGAGGACACTAACTGTTGAAGCTTTGGAGGTGAATTCTTTCTCAAATCCTAATGTTTGACTTCAGCGTCTCAACAGTCCGGGGTCTCTGTTCTTTATAATGCTTCACACATGTTCAGTGGAGACAGGTGTGGACTGCAGAAGGTCAGTCTAGTCCCTGTTCAGTGGAGACAGGTGTGGACTGCAGCAGGTCAGTCTAAGACAGGTGTGGACTGCAGCAGGTCAGTCTAGTCCCTGTTCAGTGGAGACAGGTGTGGACTGCAGCAGGTCAGTCTAAGACAGGTGTGGACTGCAGCAGGTCAGTCTAGTCCCTGTTCAGTGGAGACAGGTGTGGACCGCAGCAGGTCAGTCTAGTCCCTGTTCAGTGGAGACAGGTGTGGACCGCAGCAGGTCAGTCTAGTCCCTGTTCAGTGGAGACAGGTGTGGACCGCAGCAGGTCAGTCTAGTCCCTGTTCAGTGGAGACAGGTGTGGACCGCAGCAGGTCAGTCTAGTCCCTGTTCAATGGAGACAGGTGTGGACCGCAGCAGGTCAGTCTAGTCCCTGTTCAATGGAGACAGGTGTGGACCGCAGCAGGTCAGTCTAGTCCCTGTTCAATGGAGACAGGTGTGGACCGCAGCAGGTCAGTCTAGTCCCTGTTCAGTGGAGACAGGTGTGGACCGCAGCAGGTCAGTCTAGTCCCTGTTCAGTGGAGACAGGTGTGGACTGCAGCAGGTCAGTCTAGTCCCTGTTCAGTGGAGACAGGTGTGGACTGCAGCAGGTCAGTCTAAGACAGGTGTGGACTGCAGCAGGTCAGTCTAGTCCCTGTTCAGTGGAGACAGGTGTGGACTGCAGCAGGTCAGTCTGAGACAGGTGTGGACTGCAGCAGGTCAGTCTAGTCCCTGTTCAGTGGAGACAGGTGTGGACTGCAGCAGGTCAGTCTAGTCCCTGTTCAGTGGAGACAGGTGTGGACTGCAGCAGGTCAGTCTAGTCCCTGTTCAGTGGAGACAGGTGTGGACCGCAGCAGGTCAGTCTAGTCCCTGTTCAGTGGAGACAGGTGTGGACTGCAGCAGGTCAGTCTAGTCCCTGTTCAGTGGAGACAGGTGTGGACTGCAGCAGGTCAGTCTAAGACAGGTGTGGACTGCAGCAGGTCAGTCTAGTCCCTGTTCAGTGGAGACAGGTGTGGACTGTAGCAGGTCAGTCTAGTCCCTGTTCAGTGGAGACAGGTGTGGACTGCAGCAGGTCAGTCTAGTCCCTGCTGTTGTAACTCGAGCAGAATGTGTCTTCAGTGTCTCTGAAATAAGCAGGGATGTCCCTGAAAAAGATGGATGGCAGCATGTTGCTCCTAAACCTGTATGTACCTTTCAGCATTAATGGAGCCTTCACAGATGTGCAGGTTACCCATGCCATGGGCACTAACACCCCCCCATACCATCACAGATGCTGTCTTTTGACCTTTGCTCTGATAACAGTCTGGATGGTCCTTTTCCTCTTTAGCCCGGAGGACACCACGTCCATGATGTCCAAAAACAGTCTGAAATGTGGACTCAGACCACAGCAGACTTTTCCACTTTGCCTCAGTCCATCTCAGATGATCTCGGCCCAGAGAAGCCGGCGGTGTTTCTGGGTGTTGTTGATATTTGTCTTTGTCTTTGCATGGTAGAGTTTGACCTTGACCTTGTAGATGTAGAGATGAACTGTGTTAACTGACAATGGTTTTCTGAAGTGTTCCTGAGCCCACGTGCTGATATCCTTTACAGAATGATGCTGCTTTATAATGCAGTGCTGCCTGAGGGATCGGAGGTCACAGGCATTCAGTGTTGAATTTTGGCCTTGCTGCTTACATGCAGAGATTTCTCTGATTCTCTGAATCTTTTGATGATATTATGGGCCGTAGATGATGAAATCATTCAATTCCTTACCCTTGTTCTTAATCCGTTGGATTATTTGCTCACTCAGCTGTTCACAAAGTGGTGAACTTCACCCAATCCTTGCTTGTGAACGACTGAGCCTCTCAGTGATGCTTCTTTTATACCCAATCATGACACTCAACAGTTTCAGTCAACCTGTTCACCTGTCGAATGTTCCAAACAGGTGTTTTTAGAGCATTCCTCAACTTTCCCAGTCTTTTGTTGCCCCTGTCCCAGCTTTTTTGGAACATGTTGCAGGCATCAGATTCAAAATGAGTTCTTTAGAGTGTTACATTGGATATAGACCTAAAAAGATATACTGATCATTGTGATCTGTTTGTTTGTTTGTTTGTTTGTTTGTTTTGTTTTCCAGAACACCCCAACTTCATTGAATTTTGAGTTTTGCAAAGATTGTAGCTTATCTTTGGTCTCAGGTTTTTCCAAAAGAGTTTTCAGTGCAGTAAATGTTTTAAGGTCACTTTGGTTGAAAGAAAACAGCACTGTGCTGATTTCAAACGGTGAACTTCCTCTTTCTGAAATGGCAATGACCTTTTTTCTTGTTTGTTTGTTTGTATGTGCTCTTTTATAAAGCTGTGAGTGAACCAGTGTTGTCAGACTGAGTCCATGTTAGGACCTGCAGCTCCCTTTCATCAGTCATCTGCAAACGCTGATCAGATCCAAGTGGTGGGGGATCAGGAGAGCCTTCAGTACGAGTGAACAGTTATTTGCTGTACAAGACTGACTCTATCTTCGCTGATGGGTGTCTTTTGCCCCCGTCAGATTCTTTTGTCAGCTATGATGGAGACTGAGTCAGATCAGCCAATCATGGAGCTTTAAAATCCTGCAGTGAATTATCTGACAGATGTGACAGACTGTGATGACGTTTGAAGCCGTTTGTGCCCATTCACTCTTAAACCAAACAAACTCAAAGTTCAGGTCACGTATATTTAAAGGATTGATTTTCAACAGTGAAAGAGTGAGGAGCTTTGTGTTGAACTCAAACATTTTTAATCAACATCAACGTTAAAATCAGTTAGTCTTCATCGTGCAGGCCATTGCTGTGTAACAGTTGTCTCAATTATAATAAAGTTTACTTGATTCAGCTTCTGGCTCCATTTACCTGTTATTTACATTAAATGTGTGATTTTTAAACTACCAGATGTAAAATATACTGCATGCAGAGAAAGTCAGAGAGAGAAGCTGAGAAGAAGATGAAGATCACGTGAATGACTTTGACCTGTTACCTGGTGGTTCATTATAATTTACAGGGTTAGCTAATGACTCCTGGGGCTTTATTTGTGTGTGTTAATAAAGTTTAGAGTGAAAAGCTGTGTGAGGAAGCTCTTTCAGGATGAAATCATCATGTGAAGCTCACGGAGCTCTGAACTTCCACTGCCTTTGGACTTCATCACTTCATCCAGAGTGAACTCCACCCATGTACTTATCCTTTACATCATTGTGATGAATGACGTCCAAGTTGGAGCTAAATGCTAACAGCAGCAACCCACTGCTGTTTCTCTCCAGCATTGCTCTTTCTTCAGGCTGTGGTGGTTTCTCCTTTTCACTCTCACAACAACAACTTCATCTTTATTCATTTATTATTTATTTAATCATCTTCCTCCGCTAAGGAGGTGAAGTTTCTGCCGACATTTGTCCGTCTGTTTGTCTGACTTTTGCCAAGACAACTCAAAAAGTTATGAAGCGGTTTTGATGAAACTGTAAGGGGGAATCTTAGTGGTGGCACAAGGAAGTAGTAAGTAGATTTGGTGGTGATCAGAATCCCGATGCAGATCCATAAATCTTTAAAAGGGTTTGTTTACACTGGGTGAAATGGTGTCGGGAATGCTTTGGTTTGTGCTCCTGGAGTTCTTTTAGTTTATATAGTTTATTAACATCCATGAGCGTCATGTGTGCAGACCACGTTGTGCTGTCATTGGTCCATGTCTGATGTGACAGGACAAATTGAAGGAGGCAAGAATCTTCTGTTAGAAGGTCGGGAGGCTTCCAAGATGAGGATAATTTTTTTATACACACACTCCACCAGGTGAAATGACAGATTTTCTGGGCCAATGAATCCAAAACAAAACAAGCGGTGGGTTTGGAGTGAAGCAGGAGGATTAACCAAGTTAGAGCCGGCCTGCGACAAAACTGCATTTTGATTTTGACACACTTTGATGAGGGTGGAGTTTGAGGAACAGGAATCCAAATCTATTTATCATCCGGATCTAATGTTATGTAAAAATAAGGCTTAAGATAAACAAACCTTAATACTTATCTAAATCCTGAATTAGGCCCTTCCTAATCTAATCTGATTGATTAAGAAATTAATCTGAACATCTGTGTGCTGTTGTGTCATGCTGTCTTTCAGAGAGGAGCTGAACCTTGGCTCCAGTCAGCCTGATGGATCTTTTAAGTCCAGCCTGGTCTCTAACGGCGCAGCGGGCCGCAGGGCGACCCTCATCGAGCCAGAGCGTCTTAAGGATTTTGGTGAGGAGGAGCTTCTAAATGGAGACGTGAAGGTCCATGACACCATGGTGTCTGAGGGTCCAGACATCGTCCTCATGGAGCCGCCAAAAACCAGACGACTCAGCGAGTTCAGGGTCATCCCCAGGACACCTCCTCAGTTCCTGCGCTTCGAAGACATCAGCGCCGCCGCCTTCAGGATCCAGACAGAGATACAGAAGACACCCTGCACGGTAAGCTTTGGCTTTGAGGGGTTTGGTTTATAGCGGATACAATTCATCATGTGTTTCCTCTGTCAGCTCTGTCTCTGTCTCTGTGCTACACTGTCATACCATCTCCATACATGTGAAGGACGTGTGGAGCCACTGACTTAAACAGTCCTCTCAGTGTCAAAATCATGGACTTTATTTATGCACCATGTTTTAGTTCAAATGAGGTAAACCCGTTTTCCTGATCACAGGAAAATTTGAGTGTGACATGTCATATAGATACAGCAGAGCAGTGACCTTCAACCCTCAACAACCTGTCATTTTCATGTCACTGCTGCAGCACAGGCCGTGACCCGTCTGTCTGTACTTCTGTCAGGTCAGGGCCTGATGACCCCAACATATAAAAAAGTCTTGAGGACTTTTCTTCAAAACTTTGACTGCACGTCCACCTAAATTAAAGTATAAACTGGGTTAAAGGTCAAAGCTCGTGATAAAGGCAAACCAGTATCTCATGAGAGCTGTCAGGGATTCTTGCCAGACTTCGTACAAACCTTCAGTCTGACTTTATTTTCCACATGACTTCAGAGGTGCTGCTGCCTTTCTTCATTTACTCATTCATGTTTTTGTTTTGCAGTACTCCAGGCTGTCCAAACAGTACGGGATGGAGATCTACCTGAAGAAGGAACACCTACACTACACCGGCTCAGTGAAAGAGAGAGGAGTCCTGTACCTGCTCACCTCCCTCCCACAGGTGAGCTAGACCTCCACAACATCCTGATATTAGCCGCCGTGCACACAGACTCAATGAAATGACCAAAACTATGAAGAATACCGGCAAGGTCAGCTGCTGGTGATGTGACTTCAAACAGATGTTCATGTGGACACACAATAAAAAGGATTGATTTTACTGAAGAAGCTTTGAGAGGATGAAAAGCCTGTTGTGTGAATGAATAACCAAAATGCAGCAGGAGTTTTTAATCTAGAAGGTTGTCACGTGAAAAGGGCCGAAAATCACTGGTCTCAATGTCAGCAGCTCCAATCACACTCTCATTCAAGATGTAATATTTAAGCCCTGTGACGCCTTCACTGTAAATGTTTTGGAGCTGGGGGAACTAGTTGCTGCCCCAGTTGCTCCATCTCCAGAGGTAGGATCAGAGGCATTATATCGGAGAGAGGAGGGCAGGCAGACTCAACGGGAGAGCGCTGCTGCCGTTATACTCAGAATAAAGGCATTATTCTGAATATAAATATGAGACCAAGAGTGAATCAAACAGCATCAAAATAGATTTTTTAACAAGAAGTCCCTAAAAAGTCCCTAAAAAGACCCCTGGCCCCAGTAACAAAGTCCAAGTTCTTCCAAGAGTCCCAAAAGTTCTTGAATCAAGCAGTTATAGTCGGAAAGATCTCCATGAGGAACAACGCTACACTAAAGCATCCCCAACACGAAGGTCACTTTCCAACCTAGGATGTCTGGTCCAGACCAAACAAACTCTGGTTCACTTTTTTTTTGGAAAGTAATTTGATTAACAGAGGTGTGAAAGGTCTAGACCAGAGAGCAGAACTCTAGTCTGCTTGAAAATTGGGGTCTTGGTTCACTTCCAAAGGAACCAGAGTTCATTTTGACATGAAGCCTAAACCAGGAAGGCCAAACAAAAGCACTGCATTGTAGTTTGAATCAAGCTGAACATCATCTAATTAGGCAAAGTAAGTGTGAAGAAACAATATCAGGCAGAGCATGGCTAACATTAGCATTGCTATTACCATCTGCCTCTGGTCATCCTAATAGTTTAACCTCTAAAGTCTGCGCAGGAAACGGTTACACATCGTTCCAGTCAATGTGTATGTGTCACCTGATCAGCTGAGATACACCTTCATTTTTATTTTATCTCTAAAATACTTTGTGCATGAGGAAGGCAAAATAAAACTGAATTAACCTTAAACAGTGGGTATGGATCCCCCAGAACAGTATATTTGTACATGCAGTACACTCTGATCCTATGATGGATACCCTTTGACCTTTGATGCATTTGTGTCCAGGAGCAGCAGAGGAAAGGCGTGATCGTGGCCACAGACTGTAACTTCTCCATGGCCGTGGCTCATCACGCCGTTGAGCTGAAGATCCCCGTGTTTGTCATCATGCCTTCTTCCTGCTCCTCGCCACGCCTCAGGATGTACAGAGACTACGGCGCCATGGTCATCTCCTACGGCAGCACGGGCCTCGACTCCCAGAACCACGCCCGCCGCCTGGCCTCAGAGAACGGATACCTTTACCTGGAGGAGTCAGTGCCTCTTTACTGCCACCCTCATAAAGCAAACACCACAGTCCAACTGGTCTTTTAGGGAGAAGCATGAAAATGTCTCAGGTGCATTCCAACCTGAGAGCGATATCATCAATATAAAGGCCAAACTGAATTTAAGGAACCATCTGCTTCCCTCTCACCACAACGAAACAGTCAGCAAGGTTTTCAGATCTTCAGGTTTAGACCAAGACTGTCTCCGCCCCCAACAGTACAACCACTTACCCTATGAGCCTCAGTTTATTCCAACATACCTCAGTGGTTTGATGCCCTAAAAGAAAAAAAAATCATAGTTATTACCTCACATTAATGTGTCCACAGGGTATGAAATGATAAAATCATGATGATAATTGGTCAGAAGTTTTGCCAGGTCTTGTGTCAATCAGAGCAGAAACACGTTTTGACACCTTAGCTCCTGAAACAGCACTTTGGACATCATCCACACCACTAGAAACAGCAGTCTATGCCAGATTGCCTCCTCAGTTTTGTTCACATAATGTAATACTGGAGAATCTTTCCCCTTACACTACTACCAAGATAAAAAAAAGTACAGATGTATGAGCAGATTGATGTATGTTAAGTGTGTTTGGATCAATACTGTTGCTGTTTGGGGAGTCATTAGCTTACATTATGGTGCATTTACCTTGGACATGGGAAGTGAATATTGCGTCACATCCCTGTTCAATGTATTTCAGTTAGTCAGGGTGCCTGAAGGTTGTCCGACTTCTCAGTAGGAAATTTCAAGCCAAAGGGCTGTTCTTGATGTATCTAATTTGCAACAAGTACAGTCCAACTTTTGAAATCAACCATTAGCTTGTTAATGTTATTTACTGATATTATCAGGATCACTATAATCACTTTCAGGCAGCAATTTGATTAAAGGGAGTAATGTCTGATCAAATTAACAAAAAGATTATATCAATATTAGATCAAGTCTGATCATTTCCTCTGACTTTGTAATTCACACACAGTAGAGCACCTGGCAGCATTAATCCACTATTTCTCCTCTCTACCAGACCAATCACTGAGAATCTTTCTCTTAAAGCAGAAGAGTAAACACCTCTGTAACTTAAAATGTGGAAGATTCATATATCACTTCCAATGCTTCACCTGCAAAAAAGAAATAAAAAATTGGGAAGTCGCTCTTCTGTTCTTGTTGTAGAAAAAGTGTGAAACAAATTAAAAAATCAGTCAGAAAAGGGCATGGCCAGCACTGAGTTAAGTGTTTATAGATACATTTTTAGGTGGTAAATGTCACCTTTAAATAACTTTCTAGTCATCTGACCGCTCAAAGTGCTTCTGCACAGCCACCCATCCACACTGATGGTTAAAGGCTCATTCACACTGCAGGCCAAAGTGGCCCAAATCTGACCTTTTGCCCACATGTGACCATATCTGATGTTTTATGACAGTCTGAACGGCACAATTGAGACCCAGACCACTTTCTAATGTGGTCCTAAACCAGACCCACACCTGATGTTTCTCACTCTAAACACTCATTTCATCACTTTTATATTCATGAAATGAGACAAACATCACAAATCTGCTCCAGAGTAGGCAGGACATGGCAAGATCCAATGTAAACAATGGACAGAACAATCCTGAATGAACTCTGTAAGTGAAGGCCCTCATGTCACAGTCCCAACACTCCTGCTCAGTCTCCTCCACACAGACCTCTGTGCAGAGGCAGCAGCCACTGCTCCACTAAAGGTTCAAATGTCCGCTCTCTGTCTTCTTCTCTTTATCACTTTGTCATCATTCTGTCGCTCTGATGGCACAACAACTTCAAACTGATGCACACACGCTGACATGATAGTATCCATGATTATTTCACAGCATGTTGTATGTGGTGTCACGTCTTCATCTGAGCATGCAGATGATTCATACTGAAGTCTGATGGAGG